>CAUYUJ010020826.1:513346-515846 GCA_963575745.1 Prorocentrum cordatum
GAGGACGAGAAGAGAGTCGGCGGGGGGACTGGGGGACCGGGAGAGCAGTGAGTGCTCCGCTGGGGTCGGGGCCGAGGAGGCCCGCCTCGGCCGGCGCAGGCCTCGACGATGGACGAGAAGCAGGTGCCGCTCGAGAAGTACGTCATCACGAAGGGCCTCACCAAGGATCCGAGGAGGCAAAGGTGCCCATTGCTGCGATACTCGTTTTGGGGACCTCTCTGGGGCCCACTTAGTGGATCTGTTCGACTCCATTTCGGCCCAAGTTCGGCTCAAGTTCGACTCAGGATCGACTCAGGTTCGACTCTGGTTCGACTCGAGTTCGACTCAGGTTCGACTCGAGTCGACGGACGATCGACGCAGCTTCGACGCACGAGTGGAGCGAGTGTCTCCAGGAAGGTCCCCAGAATGAGCATCCAACATTCCGCTACCCTTTGCTCGTTTTCCCCGTTTGGAGCACATGGGAGGCCCTCGTCGCCACAGCTGGATTCGCCTCGAAGTCCTGGTCAGGGCGCACCCCAAGAGAGGTCCAGGGAGTAGCAGTAATTATCGGTACCCTTTCGCTCCCCCAGAGGATCCGAAGGATTACCCCGACGCGAAGAACCAGCCCCACGTCCAGGCCACGCTTCTCACTCGAATAAGAAAAAGTCATAACATAGCATAACATACCATAATCATAAACATGAACATACAGTGGGGGCGCGCATCAAGAAACCATATGCTTTTCGTCAGGGTATCCTGGGTTTTTTCGCTCCGCGCGCGGCGCGGCGACTTCCCGCGGCCGTTAAAGGAGCTGCTGCGTTCAGAGTGATCCAGGGTTCCCCCTCCGGTGCACGTCGCGCGCGGGTGTTCGGGGTTGGGTTTCTTGCGAGGGTTTCTTGCGGCCGCGACCGCACTGTAACAGACAAGCAACATCACCATAATCATATACATAAGCATAA
Source organism: Prorocentrum cordatum (assembly GCA_963575745.1). Taxonomy (NCBI): domain Eukaryota; class Dinophyceae; order Prorocentrales; family Prorocentraceae; genus Prorocentrum; species Prorocentrum cordatum. Next base: position 514,285 of record CAUYUJ010020826.1, read on the forward strand.
CATGAACATAACAAACATAAGTCGTTGGCGCGCCGCGCGGATTTCTTGGATCGGCGCTGGGCCCCACCCCCGGCGGCGCCTCCAACGCCGCCGGCGCAGATCCAAGAAATCCGCGCGGATCGCCAAACGTGTATGTTTGTGATGTTTTTCTCTTCTGATTGGCTTGTTTTCCACCACCACCAGGGAAGGAGGTGGTGGACGAGGAGGAGGACGAGGAGGAGGACGAGGAGGAGGAGGACGAGGAGGAGGACGAGGAGGAGGAGGAGGAGGAGGAGGAAGAAGAGGGTGAGGAGGACCCCCTCCCCCTCCTACTTATGGTGGTGGTGGCGGAAAAAAACCCACCATCTTCTTCTGGCCACGCCTCTCACGAGAGTCGGAGAGTCGTAAGGCTCAAGTGCGCCGGAACTCGAGTTTGCCGGCGCTTCTCGACGAGCGCGGCCGGGGTTTTGGCGGTCCAGATGTCGTGGGGTGCCTGCAACGGGAGCTCGCGTCACGTTTCAGACCAGCTCCCGTCGTTTTCACGATGGCCCCGTCGGGCCAACCCGGGAGGAGGAGGAGGAGGCGAAGGAGGAGGAGGAGGCGGGGGAGGAGGGGGAGGAGGAGGAGGAGGAGGAGGAGGAGGAGGAGGAGGAGGAGGAGGAGGAGGAGGAGGAGAAGGAGGAGGAGGAGAGGAGGAGGAGGAGGAGGAGGAGGAGGAGTCCCCCGGACCCGAGTCCTTGCGTCTCCTTGGGATGTGTGTTGGTCATAGAACCTCTTCTTAACATGGTATCCGTTTTTTGTTGATTTAGTGTATGTTAGGTTCCTCTTGTGTTCCCTAGCGGTTGCTTCACATAATGTGGAGCGCACCTTTCAGGGCTTGATGGAATCAGATTTCGCGCATGTTATCGTCGTCCCTGCTTGCTCGCGGCCGTAGTGTCGCTCAGTGTCGCTATGGTTTGCGACTTCAGCCGTTGTCGCCGCGGGAGTGAAGGTGTTGATTGCGTGTTGCGTATGTGCAGAGAAAATGATTCCCCCTCCCTCCTCCCCCCTCTCATTCCTCCTCATGTGTTCCGCTGCTGATCTTGCTCCTGTTGCCCCCCTCCGCCACTCCGCCGACGCCGTCGCCCCCGCTGCCGCAGCCCTCTCATCATCGCCAGTGCCCGCTGCGGATGCTCCCTCAGGGCGATCGGGCGTGTCGGGGGGGGGGGGCGGTAGCAGATCTTGTTCCGCAGTCTTGGGCAACTACATGGGAGTATTCTTTGGCGGACGAGGGTCAGAAGCTCGCGGGCGCCGGAACGGACGTGTCGTCCGCCTCCAGCGCCGCGTCCAGGTTCGTGGATCTTGCTAACTGCGCCACGTTCGCCACGCGTGCCTTAGAGGCGAGGTGCACCAGGCGTGCCTCGAGCTCCAGTTGTTGCGCCGCCCCAGCGGGCGGCAGCAGGGCCAGGTGATCAGCTCGGTCCCTGGCTCCCAGTCGCAGCTGCGCAGCAGCCGGGGTGCAGATGAGGTTACGCTTCGCCACAGGATCAGGCATTTGGAGAGAAAGCACGCGGAAGCCGACGCCAAGTGGCGCGAGCAGGTGA
>CAUYUJ010020826.1:520846-545846 GCA_963575745.1 Prorocentrum cordatum
GACGGCGAGCGACGGCGGCGGCGGCGGCGGCGGCGACGACGAGCGGTGTCCAGCGACGGCGGCGGCGCCGGCAGCGACGGCGGCGAGCGGGGCGCCGGGCGCTCCCCACAGGTGGCGCTGCGCCTGCAGGCCCGGGGGCGCGCCGTGCGGCCCGGCCAGGAGCGCGCGCCAACCCCGGCGACGGCGGCGACGACGGCGACGGCGACGGCGACGACGGCGACGGCCGCGACGGCGTCGGCGACGACGACGACGGCGGCGACGGCGACGGCGACGGCGACAGCGACGACGGCGACGACGGCGACGACGACGACGACGACGCCGACGCCGACGCCGACGCCGACGCCGACGCCGCTGCGGGCGCGGGCGCGGCCTCGCGACGGCGAGCCTCCGCACCTCGGCCTCGGCGACGGCCGCCGGACGAGGATCGATTCGGGCGAGGGTCGTCTTCAGTCGGGCCTGCTCCTCTGCAGGAGCAATGTGAAAAAATAGTCAAACAATCGTACGTGGATGATTTTTGCATTTTTTGGAATAGTCTGTAATCTGTTTTGCTCGGGGGAAAACAAACCTACCTCGCTTTTGACCACCCTCGCTTCCAAGAGATACCAAACGATGCCAAATTGCGGCCTGTACTGGTCAGGCCGCTTGACGAGGAGGCGCGTGGTATGGCTTGGTTTTGCCTGGAAGCGAAAGCGGGGGAGGTAATTCACGCTCTGATTTGAATAGTTGCTTAGTGTTCGTCCAAAATCCGCCTGTAGGGGGACACGCCCGACCTTAGGATAGTCTGGGGGCGAATTAATTCATGGGGGGCGCAAGTGGGGGGGGAGAACGGTGGTCTCTTCGGGCCCTCAAGAGCCCCTTTTCGCAGCCCTCGCAGCCCCCCATATATCGCCCTCCCATAACGCGCCCCCCGAGGGTGACGTAGGGTTAAGTCGAAGCCACGACGAGGATCGCATCGGGGGCGGCCAAATCGTGAGTCCCTGAGACCCGGCGGCTCTGCAGGATGTCTCGGGCGCAGCGGCCTTCTCAGAGCGTTCCAGAACGCTGAGAGCGTTCCGGAGCGCTCTGGAGCGGATTCATCCTCGCCCCGGCCCCTTCCTATAGGGAGGCTGCCGCAGGCCGGCCCGTGGCCCCCCGAGCGAGCAGGGCCTGGTTACACCATGCGGTCGGGCCGGGGGGTCAAGTTGAGCAGTGGGTCCAGTGTTGGTCCGGCATGCTCTGACCCAGTCCAGTTTAACCTGGATTGAACTGGCCCGATCTGGGAGGTTAAGCTGGATCAACCTTGCTCCATGGCCTGCTTGACCTAAGCCATCGTACGTTGTCGTTCCCGACGACTGCCCTCATGCCTGACGCTGCAAGCAAAACGCCCGCGGCAACAAAAACATCGCCAGGATCTCAGGGCACATCCCAGGAGCTCCCTCCTCACCCACACCTCAGATGTCCCGAGGTTCCCGAGCGGGGAGCCTCCGTCGCTGTCTGCTGGTGTTTGTCGGAGGCGGGGACTCCGTGCCCTGGGGTCAGACCCTCGGCGGCCCCCAAGGCGCAGCGGACGTGCTGGAAGCACACGTCGCCATGCAGCAAACGGGTCCTCCGGACTTGATGGCACGGGCGGGCACGGATGTCTTTCGCCGGGGTTGGCTTTCACCGGGCTTCGTTTCGCCGGGCTTCGTTTCGCCGGGGTTGGCTTTCGCCGGGGGTTGGCTTTCGCTGGGGGTCGACTTTCGCCGGGGTTGGCTTTCGCCAGCCCCGGCGAAAGACATCTACGCCCACGGGCGGGGGGGGTGGGGCACAGCCCTCCCAGACTCGCAATGTCAGACCCCCCAGACCGGCCACGAGCCGGAGCAGCAGCAATATGGCATATACCTCCACGAGCACGCTGGGGAGGTTGTGGCTCTGCAGATTGCCGCTCCAGTGCAGCAGGCGGGCCTCGAGGGCAGGCTTTTACACAAGTTTGGGGGCTCCCCCATCCCTGACCTGCCAGGAGGGCTAAAAGATAGCACCAGGACGTCGACGTCCTGATTCCTGTCGAGGTTTGAGGCAGTCCAGATAGATCTATAGGTGTGGAGTGCTATTCTTAAGCACTCTGGAAGGTCAGGGATGGGCCCTCCCTGGACCAGGACCCGCGCCACCCCGGACCCGCTCGCTTCGTTGCCACGCTCTGGGGGCCCCAAACGGGGTGGTGACCACACCGTGTGGTGATCGGAGGTTGATCGACCTCCTACCCTGACACGTCGATTAGCGAATTGGCCGTTTTCGGTTCGCGAGAGGGCGTCGCGGCCGTCATTTTTGCGGATCCAGGCCCGTCGTTTTTGGTCCTATGCCGTTTTCACTAAAGGGTGGTTCACTAAAGGGAGGTTTGTCCACCGCCGAGGTGAGTCGGTGGGGATTCGGGGTCACCGCACGGCTTTGGGACTCGGGCCATTCTCCGAGGACGTCTCTGGGCGACTGGGGCATCCGAGGTCCCAGAACCGTGCGCTGACGGACCGTGCGGTTTGAGGTCTTGGGGGACTTCGAGGTCACCGCGCGGTCTGTCACCGCACCGTTTCGGGACTCCAAACACACGAGCGACGTATGTTACCAGCCTCGAACGTATCCCTATCCCTAAGATTGACACGCCAAGAGGCGATGACAATCTTAGGGATTCGCCATCAAAAAATGAGGGAATCCCTAAGATTGGCATCGTGATGAGGAGATGCCCAGCATAGGGATAGGGATATGTTCCAGGCTGGTAAGTATGAGCAGAACGGGGTCGGCTGCGCGACGCGCGTGGGTTTCCCGCGTAGGGTCCCGCGTACGCGCCCTCGTGTCCAGCGCGGCTCACGCTGCGTCTTCCGGGGGGCCTCGCCTGCCCCCAAGCTCGGTGTCTTCTCGTGGGCCCGACGCGGGCTGCATGCGGATCTGGCGTGGGCTCGACGCGGATTCGACACGGACTCGACATTGATCCGATGAGTTCGGCGTGGATTCGACCCGGATTCGAAGCGGACAGGGCCGCGACGGGACAGACAAGGTCCCCCAGTGCAGTTTTGCGTGTCTTCGGAATTCCGTCTGTGGAGTGCATGCGCGTTCGCTAGGGTCTGGTCATCGATGAGAAAGCGCCGATTTAGCGTCGATGCGCGTCGATTGGCGTCGATTTGGCGGCTATCATCGTCGATTGTCGTCGGACAGCGCCGACTCGCAAGAGCCAGCAAGATGGCATGGGAGTCTCGCATGAGTTGCCACAGAAGGTTTCTCGTCGTACGGTCTTTGGTGTTTGTTTCGGTGGATCCGATTTCCGTCCGCGCGGATCCAATTTCGGATTTGCTGGATCCGTGTTCGGTCTTATTTTTTTACGGCGGATCCGATGTTTACCCCATTTTAAATTCACAGTATGAAATTATGCGGGGAATCAGAGGAAATCGGATCCGCAGACCCCCGAACCCGCCCGTGTTAAGATTCTTCGGGGGAAGGGGGTTCGGTCATCAACGTCCAACTCATCATCGCCATTTGCACCACAACAGGAAAATCTCTCGTCCTGCGTAAGTAGAAGCACCCCTGGTTTTGCCTCCTACGGCGCGGACGGCGCGAAGGCGCCTGAGCGGCCGGCGACGGCGGCTGTGGCGCTGGCGGCGACGACCCGCCCTGGAGGCGGTTTATTCAGAGCAGGAACAGGTACGCATACCGCTACCCTTCGGCCGCTCCCCCCTTCCTGGGCCTCCTGGGCGGCCCTCGTCGCCAGTTGGGGCTCAGTCCTCCCCAGCAGCCACGCGCAGAGGGGGGTGGGGGGAGGCGGGAGGGCTTCTCAGAAGCGCCCCTGCCTCTTAGAAGGCGCGGGCCTTGTGTATGTGTATATATGCGTATATATATATATATATATATATAGATAGATAGATGCAAGGCCCGTGCCTTCTCAGAAGCAGCCTCCTCTTAAGCAGCCCTCCCCCCTCCCTCCGCCCCCTTGTGCGCGCCCCCCCCCCTCGTCCTGGACGCCCCCGGCCCCGCCCGGGGCCGCGGCAGGGGCCCCCCCCCCGGAGACCCGTTGCCGCCCGTGCCCCCCTCGTCTCCGCGGCCGCCCCGCCGGCGCCTGTGCCTCGGCACCGCTCGGACGCGTGCGCGCCGCCCGCCCGAACTCTTCCGACGGAGGCGTCTCAGCTTCGGCGAGAGGAGGGGGAACAGGGGGAGGAGGAGGAGGAGGAGGAGGAGGAGGAGGGGGAGGGATGAGCAGGGAGGAGGAGCGAGGGAGGAGGAGGAGGAGGAGGAGGAGGAGGAGGAGGAGGAGGAGGAGGAGGAGGAGGAGGAGGAGGAGGAGGAAGGGGCAACCCTGGAGGAGCATCCTGGATCGTCGAGCAAACAGAGAAACACGCACGAGACCGAAACACGCCCCGGGGATGGACGCCCGAGCGATGGCAGGCCAGCCGCTGCCTCCTGGGAAGGCAACGGGCGCGTGGCTTCTCGGGCCTCGCGGTGCGGTTCGTGCCGCCCCCCCCCCGCGACGTGCGGAGCTGCACTTCGCCGGCCCCTCCTGGCACCCGCCGCCGCCCGCGCGTGCTCTCGCCGCTGGGCTCGAGTCGAGCACGTCCCTCTGGAGGGAGGCGATCCAGGAGGAGTAAAACAGTTGTAGGGGGACGATGTTCCGATCAGTTTTCTATGTGTTGAGTCAAGCATGGGGGGCCACTTCGATATTAGGCTTCCATGTTTTGAGTCCAAACACGCATTGTCCCGATTATTGTACAAAAACAGCCACGAGAAAAAACCATGGACGACCTTTATATGTTTGCTGACAATGTTTGCGTCTTTTTGGGCTACTCCTTATTTTTCCTCCAGGCTCCGCCTGTAGAAGGACATGCCCGACCTAACTCAGGAGGGGAACAAAAACACAGACACAGCTAATCGTCGATCCCCCGGAAAATATGGGGAAATATGGAACATGGTGGGAAGACGCACATTTTAAACGTATGGCAAAATGTGGGGAATATCTTTATTTGTGTGTATTTATTTGTGTGTCCTTGGGCCCCTTCATTAACGATCGACTCACCTTCCCGCAGGAGGTGGAGTACGTGATCTCCGAGCCAAGCGGCGCAGACGCCGCGAAGGCGCCCGGGCGGCCGGCGACGGCAGCGGCGGCGCTGGCGACGACGACGACCCGCCATGGATGAAGCAGTGGCGAAGCGTCCTGGCTCGCCTATAGCCCTACCAAACAGTGTTCTAAGAATTTTTCTGTGGTTTTCACGAAATGTTCTTGGAACATTTCTGGCGGCAGATGTCTTGTTCCAACACATTGGGTTCATGTTCTATGAACACCTGTTTTGGGTTCTAAGAACATTTCGTTCTAAGAACACTCTTTTGTTTTTAGAACCTTTTTGGGTTCTAAGAGATGTCGTGGTAGGACTAAAAGAATGCCGGGACGGTCGGTTCCTGGTCAAATACCGCTACTCTTCGGCCGCTTCCCCCTTGTTGGGCCTCCTGGACGGCCCTCGTCGCCACAGCTGGATCTTCCTCGGAGACCTGGTCAGGACGCGCCCCGGGAGAGGTCCGGGGAGTAGCTGTATCGGTACCTCTTGCTTTCTCCAGCGGCGGCGTTGGCGACGACGGCCCGCCCTGGATGCGAGCTTGCTTGCATTTCACGTCCCTCTCAGGCGCCGCTTCAAGAAGCGCTTGGCCGAAGACGCGCGCAGGCGAGCCCCGACTTGCGTGAAGGTCGGATCTGCTTTCTGGCTCCGCCCCGTCCCCAACCCCCCTCCATACAAGTGAACTCGCCAGGATTTGAAGATAAAGCGCCTCCTGAGATCTGGGCGTTGTATTTTCTTCACGCTGGGCGTGTTCGCCTCAGTCTGGGGCCCCAAGGCCATCACTGATCGATCGGGCCTGGAAACTCCATCAGGAAGTTGGGGCCTTGGATTCCAGTCGTGAGTCTTGCGATGTTGTTCTGTTGTCGCAACGTCGGGTCTCGGGGCAAGGCCTTTGAAGCTTCTTAGGCGCCGGAGTGTGCCTGCGTGTCTAGTGGGAGGCCCGAAGGGCCATCCAGACGCAGGACCGAGAGCGCCCGAGCCCGCGCAGCGAAGGCGCATCAAAGCGGCGGCGTCGGAGGGATCTGGGGGCCGTTCTGCAGCCTCTTGAGAGGAGGTACGGGTTGGCCCTGAATCAGAGCAGGAACAGATACTTTAGATGCTCGCTGTGGGGGACCTTCCTGGGGCCCACCCAAGGGATCTGTTCGACTCCAGGTCGACTCAAGTTCGGCTCCAGTTCGACCCAAGTTCAACTCAGGTTCGACTCAGGTTCGACTCAGGTTCGGGCAAGTTCGACCCAAGTTCGGCTCAAGTTCAACTAAGGTTCGATTCAGGATCGACTTCTGGGTCGGCTCGAATCGACGGACCTCCGGTGCAGCTTCGACGCACGAGCAGAGCGAGTGTCTGCAGGAAGGCCCCCAGAATGAGCATCCAAGGTACCCATACCGCTACCTTTCACTCGTTTTCGCCTTTTTTGGGCCTCGTTGGAAGCCTTCGTGGCCACTCTGGACTCGCGTCGATGTTTTGGTCAGAACGCACCCCGGGCGAGGTCCGGGGAGTAGCGGTATGGGTACCTCTTGATTCCCCCAGAAGGTTTGTGGGAGGAGGTATGGGTTGGAGTTTAAGTCTGGATCCCGCAAAGGGGGTGTTTGCCCAGTGGGTGTGTGAGTTCGATCGGTTTTTGCACCGAACCGCCCAAAACAGATGCCCCCCAGCCGCCGGCAGCTTCCGATAGTTGCCGATATGGCAACTATGGGGAGGTGCCGCGGGGCACCTGCTTGCGGCAGTTCGGTGCACTAGCGGATCGATTTCATGCCCCCCATCAGGGTCACCCCCCCTGTGGCGGATCCCAAAAAAGGCGAGGTTAAGCATCAGTCAAAACTCGGAAGTTGGGCGAGGGTTGGCAAATGCGTGGCTGCTGAAACGGTCTTCCAAGAAGAAACAAAAACAGATTTCCCGGAAGAAAGTTCAGCGCACTTCCCGGAGCTCCGTTTTAGCAGCCACTGGTTTGCCAGCCTTCGCCTGGCTTCTGAACAACTCGAGCTCCGACCCGCGATCGGTCTCATCGCAGTCGTGGCTCGGCGAACGCTCGATGGCCTGGCGCCTGGCGCCCGAGCTCGCGGACCGCGGGGATGCCGCTCTCCCTCAGCCCGAGCGCTCGCAGCTTCTTGCTTCGCCCTCCCAGGTTGTACAGAGGGGGACCATGCCCTCCTCCTCCTTCTCCTTCTCTCCTCCTCCTCCTCCTCCTCCTCCTCCTCTTCCACCTCCTTCTCCTCCTCATCCTCTTCTTCCTCATCCTCCTCCTCGGGCTAAGAAACCCCATGCAGTGGATGCCCATGCCAAGGAACACTCTGCTTGCCTCCAGGGTGCCCTGGATTTCTTGGACTTCGATGGTTTTGCGATGGAAAGCGTGACGTTCGCGCTCCAAAGATCAATGGACGCCCTGGGATCTCAGGGTTGGGTCTCTTGTGAACGGTTTCCTGTGGACTTGCCTCCACTGCAAGAAGCACCGGGGGGTCTGGGAAGGTCGCGCACCCTCTTGCAGGTTGCAGCTCGGCCATCCGCCCGGCCCCGCACCTCGGCCATCCTCCCGGCCCCACACCTCGGCCATCCTTCCGGCCCCGCACCTCGGCCATCCTCGCCCCCGCCGCCGCGAAACTTTCGCCCAGCATCGGCCTTCAAAAGCTGCCTCGCCCGGACTGCCAGGGCCCCCGTGTTCGCCGCAACGGTGCAGCCCCCCCCCCCTGGGGCTTGCAGTCAACCCGCATAGAGGATGGGTAGCCTTTCCAAGGGTGCCCTTGCATCCCTGCCCCCTCTGTCCCTCCTTGGCCACTTTCGCTGGCCGCGCCCCGCTCGAAACACCTCGACATGGGTGTCCAGGGCCCTTTGCATCCCTACCCCGCATCCTCACGGTACGGGCTGACTGCACCCTCCGCCTCCCGAGGCCGCGGCCCTGCTCCCCGCTGCCCCCTCCCCCCCCCTTCCCCGCTGCACCGCGGCGCGCCGCGCCCCCCCCCCCCTCGGCGAGGCCTCCCTCGCCGAGCGAGCCCGCCACCCGCACGAGTTCACCCTGGACCCGTCTTTGCGCGTGGACGTGGACTGGTACAAGAAGCACCAGGCGCGGCGCGGGGACCGTGACGTGCCAGCCTGCTCAGCAGCCCTTGACTGCCAGAACGAATCTCGAGCACCAGGAGAGTAGCGAAATTCTTTACGCTTCGCGTATCCCCACCAGCCCATCTCACAACAGCAACTCTTGCGAAGCATGCCGACAGTCGTGTTTTTCAGGCGTGTGTCCGCTTGGCCCCGCATATCTCCCCTGTTACTCATTCCTCCCGCCTCCTTGTACATCCTCCTTGTGGGGGGAGCGGGAGAAGGACGAGGTGGAGGAGGAGTGAGAGAAAGCGCTCGTCGTGGTTTGAGTCGTTTGGGGTTTCTCGTCCTGGTGTGAGTCGTTCGGGCCCTTCTTCCTGGTGTGAGTCGTTCGGGCTCTTCGTGGTGTGAGTCGTTCGGGTTCTTCGTCCTGGTGTGAGTCGTTCGGGGTTCTCGTGGTGTGAGTTGTTCGGGCCCCTCGTCCTGGTGTGAGTCGTTCGGGCCCCTCCTCCTGGTGTGACTCGTTCGGGCTCCTCGTGGTGTGAGTCGTTCGGGGCCCTCGTCGTGGTGTGAGTCGTTCGGGCTCCTCGTGGTGTGAGTCGTTCGGGCGCCTCGTCCTGGTGTGAGTCGTTCGGGCCCCTCCTTGTGGTGTGAGTCGTTCGGGCTCTTCGTGGTGTGAGTCGTTCGGGCCCCTCGTCCTGGTGTGAGTCGTTCGGGCTCCTCGTGGGGCCTCTTGGGGGCCTCTTGGAGCCTCTTGGGGCCTCTTGGGGGCCTCTTGGGGGCCTCTTGGGGGCCTCGTGGGGCCTCTGGGGGCCTCTTGGGGGCCTTCTTGGGGGCCTCTTGGGGCCTCTTGGGGGCCTCTTGGGGGCCTCTTGGAGGCCTCTTGGGAGGCTCCTGGGGGCCTCTTGGGGCCATCTTGGGGCCTCTGGCGACCTCCTCTGAAGCGCAAAGGAGCGCTGCCCCCTGAGAAGGACAAAATGAGCCCAAAACCTTTGTAAAATCAATGATTTTGCTATGAAGGAAGAGGAGCGCTGCCCCCTCAGGAGGCCAAAATGGGGCCAAAACCCTAGTAAAATCAATGACTTTAGCTTGAAAGAAGAGGAGAGGGGCCAAACTCTGTCCCCCCGTCGGAGCCAGAATCCTCGTGAGGGTCGTCGTTTTTGGGCCCTTCCAGGAGTCAAAAAAGACCCCCCTGACGACGCTCGGCCCGCCCTCTCCAGGTCCAGGGGGAGGGGGTACTGGGGGGGGGTAAACCCTTCCCCGAAGGGGAAGAAGGGGGGTTGAGGACAGAGCGGGCTCTCTAAACCACTCACGCCCAAAGGGCTGGTGGGACTTGAGGGTGTTCACACGTCGGGCCCTCGGAGGCGATACGCGTTCGACACCGTTTCGATACTTTCCTGGGTGCTCGAGATTACTTCTGGGATGTAGTCCTTAGGTACGATGGGGGCAACATCACGCGAGGATGCAGGCGCGACGCGGGGACTGACGTTCCCAACTGCTTCTCGGGGGCTGACAAGAGGGGGGTGGTGACTAGGGGGGGTGGGATCACGTATCATGGCGTGGGCAATGATATTTCCTCAGATTTCATGGCGCCTCTTCCTCTTTCACTGCGTCCCTGGGTCCCCCCCTGGGCCGCGCACGTGCCGCCAGCCATGCTTTGCGCCTCCCCCCTCTTCGACGCCCCCCTCTTGGCCTCCCCCGAGCTTGGTATAGCCCTTGCCTGCCAGAACAAAGTTTGGAGCACCGCGAGAGTGCTCCCGCCTCGGGCCCTGGGAGGCGATACGCGTTCGACACCGGGTGCTCGAAATGCTTTCGGGGATGCAGTTCTGAAGCACGACAGGGGGCAACATCACGCGAGGAGGCAGTCGGAGCTCGAGGCAGGAAGAGGTATCCATACCGCTAGCCTCCGCGTGTTCTCCCCCTTTTGGGGGCCTTCTGTGAGGGCATGGCGCGTCGTGGCCCCATGGGGAGCTCCACCTGAGGCCCCAGTGGAACCTTTCACATGCGTCTCCCCCGCCCAGCACAGCGCTTCGTGGCCCCAGAGGGAGGACCACCGCAGACGATACTCAAAACTGCTGTGCTCACAACTGCATATGGTTGGGTCCTTCGCCAAGCTACTTGTTTTACAGGTTGTCTTAGGCTCTCCTTAGGCCTCCTATGGCAAGTCGAAAGTTATCTTTTGGAAAAAGAGGCATCGTTCCTTATGTGGGGTGCCTTATGATTACGTTTCGATTGTAATCGCTCCCAGGCGTTCTTGGACGCTTTCGGAGCTGTCGAGGGCGCTCGGGAAGGCCCGCGGCGCAGGATACACCCTCTGGGCCCCGAGTGTTCCTGGACCTCCCCGGCTTATTCAGGAAAGGAAAAACATAGACACAACGAATCGTCGATCCCTAGGAAAAGATGGGAAAATATGGGAGGTGGGGGGAAAGACGAAAACCCAGAAAATATTAGAAAATATGGGGAATCCTCTTTCCCTACCTAGGCTCTGCCTAGAAGGGTTCTTACTCTCTTAGCTTAAAGGGGCCGGGCAGTGCAACACGCCCCAGCCGGTTCTCCCAGTCCCTTGGGAGCGGTTCCCCCCAGTCCCCTGGGAGCTTTAGCTTTAGCTTTAGCTTTAGCTTAGCTTTAGCTTAGCTTTAGCTTAGCTGTAGCTTTGCTTTAGCTTAGCGTTTCGCTTAGCTTTTCGCTTAGTGTTTAGCTTAGCTTTAGCTTAGCTTTAGCTTAGCTTGAGCTTAGCTGTAGCTTAGCTTTAGCTTAGCTTTAGCTTAGCTTTAGCTTAGCTTTGGCTTAGCTTTAGCTTAGCTGTATCTTAGCTTTAGCTTAGCTGTTGCTCAGCTTTAGCTTTAGCTTAGCTTTAGCTTAACTTTAGCTTAGCTGTGGCTTAGCTTTAGCTTAGCTTTAGCTTAGCTTTAGCTTAGCGTTACTGTTACTACTAATGCTGTTTTCCTGGGGGCTCCAACTCCTAGGTAGGGTCGCACTGGGATAATTATTCGTGTGTCCCAGGGCCCCTTTCACTTATCTCAACCCGGAGTTGTTTTTATCCATCTTTCGCCCCAATCAGGTTGCAATGATGCGGCGTGTTACAGTCGGACCGAGGTACAATATCAAGGTCGTTTCGGGGAGGGTACCCCATTTTTATTCGTGTTTATTGTATTGGAGGGTACCCTTGGAGGGTACCCTTGGATCTTCTGTGCCTTTTAGACTGCGGAGGTCCTGGAGGATGTTTTCTTGCCTTACACACCGTAGTTGCCTCAAGGGGTTTGTAGACCCGACACCACCATGCAGTCCAACAGTCCAGTCTTCCGCTCTCGATTTAGCGCTGTCTTCGATGGGGGTGGATTGAACAGCGAACTGGTGATTGTAACGAGGATGTCTTGGAATCAAGTGAGCGACAGAAGAAATCGGGGTCGAGTGTGCGGAAATCCGCGCGTAAGTTCCCTGCGCAATTAGGCGCGTGAGCGCCCTCGTTTCCAATGTAGCGCGCCGCGCTGGCGGCCCGCGTAAGCCGCGGCGTCAGGTCCCTTTGTCATCATGCGTAAATGGGCGGCGAGCCAAGGGGGGAAGTGACAAGGGATGGGCCTCCTCAGAAGGCTCGGAAGTCCCCCAGCCTTCTGAGAAGGTTTCTGAGGCTGCCCCGAAGACACGAGCAAGTTCTCAGGAGGCTGGGTGCTTTCTGAGAAGTCCCGCCGCCTTCTGAGAAGGCCTTCTCCTTCTCACTCCCCCCTCGCTCGCCTTCGGTGGCAACTCATGGGAGCCTGGTACGCCCTGTCAATTCCGTCTCCAGCGTCGACTAGCGTCGAATAGCGTCTGGGAGTCGCGGAGATGTGCCGATTTCGCGTCGGCTAGCATCGATCAGCGTCGATTTAGCGTCGATCTGCGTCGATCCGCAAGAGCCAACAAGAGGGCATGGGAGGCTCCCATGCGCCGCCGCCGAACTCGCCGCCGAGTGGAAGATCTCTCGTCGCTCGCGCGGGAGCTAAAGCGCCCGAGGGTCTGCGGCCCGGCCTCGGGGCTGCCCCGCCGTGCATCCCGCTCCGTGTGCTGCAGCCCTGGGGCCAGGACTCCTCCTCGGCACCGCTCGGACGTGTGCATTTCCGGGGGGTGAGGACCATCGAGGAACCTCTGGCATTCCTGCCGCGAAAAAATGCCCCCCCCCCCCCCCGACGTCGAAACGCGCACGGGGAATGGACGTCCGAGCGATGGCGAGCTTCCCGGCGCCTGATCTGGCATCGTTGCAGTTGAGGAGCAAGGGTGGTTTTGTCGTGGTGTCGCATCGAAGTGCATCGAGACAGTCACGGGCAGGCATGTGTGGCACGCGGCGGAGGAGTTGCAGGTCGGTTCGCAGTGCCGGAATGGTGCATGGTATCATTCATTGCGATGCGATGCCGCCGCAAGCAGGTGCATCCCTTGGTGTCCCGGCTCTTGGAACCTGTGGAGGCGGCCATTTTGTTCTGTCAATTGAAGTTTGATGTTGTTATACTGTGCGATATAATTCTGCGTGTGATTCACTTATTCAATTATCAGCCCTTCACACATTTTTCCTCTTCGGATGCGAGTCTATTGCGCTCGCGCGTCGTACTCTACAACAGCTGTGTTGCCTTCAAATTGGCATATTCCATGTCTGCAGATGTTCAGAGCGTGAATTACCTACCCCGCTTTCGCTTCCAGGCAAAACCAAGTCATACCACACGCCTCCTCGTCAGGCGGCCTGACCAGTACAGGCCGTAGTTTGGCATCGCTTGGTATCTATTGGAAGCGAGGGTGGCCAAAAGCGAGGTAGGTTTGTTTGCCCCCTAGATGTAGTTGCGTGCTGGTGAACATGAGTCGCAGGTGAGCCGAAGGCGTTGGCAGAGGAGAGCGCAGGACGAGTGCGGGTCGTGGCCCTGGGAGCGCGGCGTTCTCCCCAAGTTACACAGGACCGTCTCCCTGGGAGCGTGGATGCACGATAATGTGCAAGGGGGTCAGATCTCTCCCGCACTCTCTCTCTCTCTCTCTGTCACCGTTTCTCTGCTCGTCGGTGTGTCTCTCTGTCTCTCTCCCTCTTCTTTTTGTTCCGTCTCTCTCTCTCTCTCTCTCCTTCGCTGGTGTGGTTACATAATGTGCCATCTGAACTCGCACTGCTATAGAATGTGGATTCCCTCTCTCTGTGTCTGTCGCTCTGTATCTCTATGTCTCTTTCACTTTTTTTTGTCCCTCTCTCTCTCTCTCTCTCTCTCCCTGTACATGTGCATATATATATATATATATATATATATATAGATATCACAAGTGGTAAACTCGTGCCCGTACTCTCTGCTATGGACTCTCTTCTCTTTGCTAATTATTATTCGTATATATTTATATGTCTCTTTCTCTCTCTCTCTCACAGTGGTCGCAAGTAGTCTATCTCACTACATACATACACAGATGTAGGTAATTGCACTCCGTCTCTATGTCTCCATCTCTCTCTATCTCTAGATAGAGCTGCGTTGTTTTCTAACATGGGTGCATGTTTGTGTTTCTGAGATGCTTGCTTTACCGACCATCTCAACTTGCACTGTCACATTACTTCATCGCTTAACCATCTACAGTGTACTCTCGATCATCACCTATCGCCTCTCTTTCTGACCGGGGTCGCGATCACTTGGGCACTGGCCCGTAACTGCTTGGCCGCAGCCGAGAGCTCGAGAACCCGAGAAGCGTACAGAGTTGGAAATCCAGAAACTGGGAACCCGTGGACCGGGCCGCCCATCGAAATCGGCCCAGCTTTAATGCCGGATTCTGGGACCAAGATATTCACGATTATTGGGTGCCTACCGAATTCGGCCTGGTAGTGTCGCCAATTCTTTTGGTCTCCGCTAGGAATTCTATCCGGGAGAAGTTTCTCTGTAAAGGTCCTTTGTCGAAGACGCCTACGGCGAATCACCGCCGCCCTTTGCATTTTGGAAACGCCCGCGCGGCCAAACGTTGCGCCAAAGCCTGGCCCAGCTATTAGACGTCCCGCTCCCCCAGCCGTTGTGGCTGGTTCACACTGGAACAAGACAGCACTGAATGAGCAGTTCGGAACAAGCGTTCCCACGCCGCACACAGCACTGACCACACGCTCCACATCTGCGGCAGAGGGCCCCGGCTCGCCCGCGGCGGCCTTCCAGGCCCCGCTCCCCAGCGGACGCAGGCGCGCCTTGCCGTGCCTTGCCCTGGGGGAGGCGAGGAGGAGGAGGAGGAGGAGAAGCAGAAGGAGCAGGAGGAGGAGGCCTCTCGCGGCCCTTTCCAGTGGATTTCCGGGAGCCTCTTGGGGGCCTCTGACGGGCTTCTCGGGGGCCCGCCTGGGGTCTCTTGGAGGCCTCTTCGGGACCTGCCTGGGGCCTCGAAGGGACCCCGTGTCCTGCGGAGGCCGTGCCTGGGGCCCTCTCTTTGCGCGGTCGTGGGGCCCTCCTCGGGCCCTCCAGCGCCGCCTTGGGGGCCTACTTCTGGGGCCGTCTTGGAGCGTCGGAAGCCCGACAGGGACATCAAGGATTCGGGCGTGGTCCTCCTGGTTCGGTGGCGAGCGAAGGGGCGGGACGTGAGAAGGAGAAGGCCAGGAGGCGGCACCTGTCAGAGGCCCTCGCGCCTCCGGAGAGGTTCTGTTGCGTCTTCGGGGGAGGCGTCGAACGCTTCTTAGAAGGCCGGGGGACTTCCTTCTCCTTTTCACTTCCCCCCCCACTCGCTCGTCGCCGAATGGTGCCCTCTTGGGAGTCTCTTTGGCCGTCTTGGGCCATCTTGGGGCGATCTTGGTCCTACATCTCAGGACCATTTGGGGCCCTCCTGGAGGCATCATGGCCGTCTTGGAGGCCATCTTGGGGAGGGAGACGAATGAAAGGTGGGCTCTCGGCGGCTCTCAAAGTGGCCGGCGGGCTGGGCCGAGACCACATTGGGAATCTAAGTAGAACAAAGGTTTCAAATCAATCTGAATTTTGACATGTCGTGCACCCCTGTGGCAAGCCATTTGGGGGAGGCGGATCGAAGATGCCTTCGACGAATCACCACCGCCCTGTGCCTTGTGGACGCACCAATGTGGCCGAACGTTGTGGCCAAAGCTTGGACAAGCTATCGGACTATGAGTTTCCCGAGCCGTTGTGGAAACCCTTCGGGGAACCGTCGGGGCAGGAGGAGGGAAAGCACGAGCATCAGGAGAGGGGATAGGAGGAAGAGGAGGAGGAGGGGGAGGAGGAGGAGGAGGAGGAGGAGGAGGAGGAGGAGGGGAGGAGGAGGAGGAGGATGAGGGGGAGCAGGAGGAGAAGGAGGAGGAGGTGAAGGAGGAGGAGGTGGAGGAGGAGGAGGAGGAGGAGGTAGAGAGGGAGGCCTCTTGGGAGCCTCTTGGGCCACTCTTGTTTGGGGCCTCCTGGGAGCTTCCTGGGGGCCTCGTCGGGGGCTTGTCTGGCGGAAACGCAGATGTTGGCCGCCTGGAGGTCCCTCTTGGAGCCCTCTTGGGACGTCTGAGGAGCCTCTTGGGCCGCCTGGAGGACATCTTTGTCCGTCGTGGGGCTATCTTGCAGGCATCCTGGGATCGTCTTGGCGGCCATCTTGGGCCAGCTGGGCCGTCTGGGTAGAAGTGTTTTGGGCGTTGAGCTTTTCTGCGCGGCTCTCCGGTTGGTCGGCTGGTTGGGCGGAAGGCCGACTAGAAGTTGCAACACGGACCAAACACTATCGAAAATTCGGCACGCCGTGCACCTCTGTGGCAAGCCAAAGGCAGGGCTCGTTTCGATTCCTCCGATTCGATTCGATTCGACTTCGGTGGCTTCCGATTCCGATTCGATTCGACCTCGGATTCCAATTTGGGTTCCGAATTCTCACTGAAGGCATACAACATTGCCGATCGCCGATCCGACTTTGCCCGATTCGGCTGCCGATGTTTGCCAATCCGATTGATCTCGATCGCCGATCCGACTCATCGATTCGATTCTAGGCTCTCCTGACAGGGGGCGGCGGATCTGCCGCTGCTGCCCTGCCTCTTGGAAACGGGCTCTGTGGCCGCACGCCGCGGCCAGAGAGCTCGGCCAGTCCATAGAACGACTGTGTTCCCCTCTGCCGCTGTGGAAACCTCTCGGGAACACGTGGGGGAGAAAGACGGAGAGGAGAAGATTGTGATGCTGTTTTACTCATTGTTTTGCTGATCGACGCGGGCCCTCGCCCCCCCCCCATCCCCCCCCTTCCGGAGTGGATCTTGGCTGTTCTGGGCGCCTGTTTCGAGCAGGTGGAGTTCCTCCCCCATCGGACGCACTGTTGCAAAAGGTCGCGCTAAGCAGAGGTCTGGAGCCATACCCCCCTCCTCCCCCCTTTTTCGGCTCAATGTCGAAACGCCAAAGAATAAAACGCTCACATAAAGTAAAAAGGCGGTTGATGAGGAGGGGGAGGGCTCTTCGGGCACATTTTGGGTCTCCTGGGAGTTTCCTAGCTGGGGCCCTCTTTTGGCGCTCTAGGGCCGTCTTGGAGGTCGATGGGCCGTCTTGGGGGCCTCTTGGATGCCTCTTGGGGTCTTGGGGGCTTCCTTGGGCCTGTTGGGGGCCTTCGGAGGCTTCTTGGGAGGCCTTTAGGCCGATTTGATGACCTTCCTGGCCGTCTGGCGCCGTTAGAAGGCGTCTTGGGAGCCTTTCTGGGCCTTCTCGGGGTCATCTTGGAGCGCTGCAGGGCCGTCTTGGAGGCCACCTTGGGCGTCTTAGAAGTGTCATGGGCCGTCTTGGGACCCTCTTGAGGCCGTCTTTGGGGCCCACTTGCGCCGTCAGGGGACCATCTCGGAGGCCTCTTGTGCGCTCTCGGGTCCATCTTGGTGGCCACGGCGGCCATCTTGGGCCGTCGGAAAGCATAATATGAGCAATCGCCAGAATGTTTCAACTCCATTCGGGAAATTAATGATGTTGCCTCGTCGGGACTTGCTGAAGAACCTCTTACAGCTCGTTGCTGCATATTGGGTCGTCCTGCAGCCATTTTGTGCTCTTGTGGGGCCATCGAGGACGTCTTGAGGGCTATGTTGAGCCATCTTGGGCCGACCGAAGGCCAAAAGGGCGCGAATGCCAAAGTCGTTCAACACAATCAGGACGAGTTTTGCGTTCATATCTTCAGTCCTTCCTGAAGAACCTCTTGAAGGCCTCTCGCGCCCTCTTGAGAGCCTCGTGGGGGCCTCTTGTGCCGCTTTGGGCCATCTGGAGGCACATTCAGGCAGTCTCGGCTGCATCGTGCGCCGTCTTGGGGACTTGCTGCGGCCATCTTGGGCTCGCGTGGGGCCGTCTTGGACGTCTTGGAGGCTATCTTGGGCGTCTTGGGAGCGTTTTGGGGGGCCTCTTGGGCCGTCATGGGGCCATCTTCAAAGGCCTCGGCGGCGATCTGAAGACCATTTTTGGGGGCCTGTCGGGCCGTCTTCCTGGGCCGTCGGGCAGCCGGAAAGGCGCAAAAGCCAAGCACCTTCAAACACCAACGGAAGCAACAACCATGATCCTGGCGAAGGGCCCAACCATGCGCAAGTGAGAGAACCGCAGGGCAGGTGGGGAATTCCGAAGGGGGCACAAACCGTGTGAGGGGTGCGCCAGAATGAGACGGGCCGCCATGCGAACCCTGCCACTAGGGCCTTCGGTGGAGCTTCTTGTTGGGCCACGAACCGTGTGAGAGGTGCGCCAAGATGGGGCGGGGCCGCCATGCGAACCTTGCCACTGGGGCCTTCGGTGGAGCTCCCTGTGGGGCCACGAACCGTGCCACTGCGGCCTTCGGTGGAGCTCCCTATGGGGCCGCGAACCGTGTCAGGGGTGCGCCAAGATGGGGCGGGGCCGCTATGCGAACCCTGCCACTGGGGCCTTTGGTGGAGCTCCCTATGGGGCTACGAACCGTGTGCGGGGTGCGCCAAAATGGCCAGAGGCAGCCATGCGAACCCTGCCACTGGGGCCTTCGGTGTAGCTCCCTATGGGGCCACGAACCGTGTGCGGGGTGCGTCAAAATGGCGCGGGGCCGCCAAGCGAACCCTGCCATTGCGGCCTTCGGTGGAGCTCCTTCTTAGGGGGCTACGAACCGTGTGTGGGGTGCGCCAGAATGGGTCGGGGCCGCCATGCGAACCCTGCTACTGGGGCCTTCGGTGGAGCTTCTCATGGGGCCACGAACCGTGTGAGGGGTGCGCCAAAATGAGGCGGGGCCGCCATGCGAACCCTGCTACTGGGGCCTTCGGTGGAGCTCCCTATGGGGCCACGAACCGTGTGCGGGGTGCGCCAAAATAGGGCGGGGCCGCCACGCGACCCCTGCCACTGGGGCCTTCGGTGGAGCTCCCTATGGGGCCACGAACCGTGTGAGGGATGCGCCAAAACGTGGGGCCGCCATGCGAGCCTTGCCACTGGGGCCTTCGGTGGAGATTTTATGGGACCACGAAACGCTGTACTGGGTGGGTGAAGCGCAGGGAGGAGGGAGGAGGGAGGAAGGAAGGAGGGAACGCGGGGGCCGTCTCTTCAAAACGAGGACCCAACACCACAGCATGGTTGGGGATGAGTTTGACATCTTCGCACCTTCCTGTAGGTCCTCTTGGAGGCCTCTTGGAGGCTTCTTGGGCCGTCTTGATCCATCTTGAGGCCATCTTAGGTCGTCTTGAGTGCATCCTGGGCAGCCTGGGCCATATTTTTATGTTTGGGCTCTCTTGGGGCCACCTTGGCCGTCTGGGAGGCCATCTTGGCCGTCTGCACTTGGAAGCCTCTTGGAGCGTCGGAGACCTCTCGGAAGCCTCTAGGGGGCGGTGTTGGTGCTGCTTTGGGGCGTCTCGGGGGCCTCTTGGGGGCCTCTTGGGGGCCTCTTGGGGGCCTCTCCGGATCTGATTTGGGCCTCTCGGGGCATGTTGGGGGCCTCATTGGATCTTGGGGCCACCTTGAGGCGGAGGGTTCAACATGTTTGTTTATGTGCCCCCTCTTGGAGGATCTTGGGGCCATCTTGGTGCGGAGGGTTCAACATGTTTGTTTCTGTGCCCCCTCTTGGGCCCCTCTTGTGGCTGTCTTGGTGGCATCTTGGGCCTCTCTCGGGGGCTCTTTGGCAGTTTTGGGTTGATCTTGGGCGGGCACTCTGTGGCCGTCTTGGAAGCCCTGAAAGCCAAATAGGTGGCAAACACAATGTGGAGTTGTTGTTTTACTAGCTTGGCCTCTGGGGCCGCCCTCCAGGGACTCCAAGACGGCCCAGGAGGCGCCCAAGAGGGCTCCAGGACGGTTTTCGGGGCCATGTAAGGCATGTTGGGCATGTAATTTTCTTGGGCGTCTGGAAAGGACCCCCCAAGGGCGCCCAGGAGTACCCAGAACTCCAGGACACTCCAACTCGTCCCTCAGAGCACGGTGGCGGATCTAGCATACCATCATATATGATCGCGGGCTCCGGGCCCACGCCCCCCCCCCCAAGGTGGGATGGGTCCCAGGGTCCTCGCCCCCCCCCCCCCAGATGGGATGGGGGAGGAGGAGGAGGAGGAGGGAGGAGGAGGAGGAGGAGGAGGAGGAGGAGGAGGAGGAGGAGGCGGATGATGATGAGGAGGAGGAGGAGGACGACGACGACGGCGACGACGACGACGACGGCGACGACGACGACGACGGACGACGGACGACGGCGGACGACGACGACGACTATGACGACGACGACAACGACGACGTCGACGGCACTGGCAGCGGCGGCGGCGACGACGTCGAGCACCGGAGCTTTCCGAAAGCAGGTCAGCATTACGTCACAATCACAGCCACACGCACACCCACAGGGGGGGAGGGGGGGAGGACATTGGGTCACCCCACACACACCCACAGCAACACACCACACCCACACCACATCCACAGGGGGAGGGGGGGGGACCATCGCGCGAGGGGGGGGCCTGATGGCATTAGCATTGGGGGGGGGCCCAAACCCTCGACCATATATGCAGATATTTGCAGACACCAGCATGTATATATATATATATATACATCTGTATTATATATATACTTTTATCCTGTATGCATATGGATGGCCATCTACTCCTGTATCAATTCGCTGCGCCAGGGTACAGATGCTGCTCGCATTGCTGAGTGCCTAGGCACCCCCTTTTTTCCATCCATGTGCTGTTTCATTTGCTGGGGATCTGCGTCTTGCATGCACCTTTGATGCGGCAAGTAACAGCTCACACGCAGTTGTGATGAGGGAATGAAGCAAAGGGCTGGGTTCGTGGAATTGTGCCACATTGGTGTTGAGTGTGTGGTGCGCTTGCGTTTCCATGCGTCTTGAGTACGTGACGGCGGCTGAGCGGCTTCTGTTACCCATCAGTCCGACGAGCACGGAGCGCATCGAACCGAGTGGATGATGTTTGCAGTGCTCGCTTTATGGACGTCATTCAGCCCAGAGCCAATGCACGTAACGCGCCGTCGGACGACGACGAACGCTTGCCAGCGAGCCGTCGCTCGCTGGTAAGGCGGGGCCTTGTCTCCTGGAGGCGGGAGAGGGCCAGAGGAAGACGAGACGGACCCAGGACGAGCTCTGTGTCCGCGGCTTGCCTTACGTCGGGCACGTCCCTCTACAGGGAGAATGTTAAAGAACAGTCAAAAAGAGTCTGGCGACGATTCACTGTTGTTCCAAGCTCCGCCCGCAGGAGGACATGCCCGACCCAAGGCTTGCCTGAGAAAAGACGGATCCAGACCGTCGACGTGTTGTTGGGATTGTCACGGAGGTTCTGTGCTGTCGTCGGCCTCACTGGGCCCTTTTTTTGATCTGGGCTCTGCACCGTCAGAGACTGCGACTCGGAGCAGAACTCTGGGCATCAGAGATCGAGTGGGGATCGATTACAGAATTGATTTTCCCCGAAGTTGATTCTTCCAGTCGAAACCATGTCAAATCGTGGATTCGATATTGTATGAAGAATACATGCTGGGGTAACTCAAGTCTGTAGTCGATCACCTACTCGAAGAGAAGAGGTCGGGAGTTCGAGGGACGCGGGATGGAAGGAGGCACGACTTCAGGGGTCTGGGACATACGCAGGGGCACGAGGGAGAACGAAGGAGCAGGACGGGGTCCCGCCAGGCTCTCGCCTCGGATCGATTCCCCAGTTCCCCCTCCTTGCCCTTGGCCATCCAGGGGTGGAATGTTTCACGCGTTTTGTCGAAGACGCTCACGACGAGTCACCGCCGCCACTTGCCTTCTGGAAGCGCTCGCGGGGCGAAATGTCGAGCGAAGGTGCGAAACATACTAGCGGACTGCTTGCTCCCCAACACTGTGGTGGCGCGAGCGTTCCCCCAGGAAACCACAGGAACCACTGGGGAAGGGGCTCCCTTGGGGTTCTTTTCGCACCATGTGGGCCTCTTGGGGGAAAATCAATAGACAGTGGGATCGATTAAACTTGTCTCTTCGGACCCTCACGGGGGGCCTCGCGGAGCCCTAGGCCGTAACGGGGGCATGTTTGGGGCCATCTCGCGTCTGTTGGGGCCGTCTTGCAGCCATCTTGGGCAGTCTTGAGGCCATCTCGGAGCCCTCTCGGGCATTGCCGGGGACTGGTTTCACGAACGCTCCCGGGTGGCCTGGAGGGATTCACCGAACGCCGCCGGGAATTGCCTGCCGTGGAGGCGGCCCCGCAGACCTCCAAGACGGCCTTAAAGCGCCCAGAGAGGGACCCGCGGCTGCCCATTGAGGGCCCCGAGGCTGCCGCCGAAGGCCAAGAGGTCCCTTAGCGGCCTCCAAAATACCCCAAGAGGCCCCTCCGAGGCCCTCAAGATGCTCCCAGGACACCCCAAGGAGGCCTCAAGAGGGCCTCCTCTTCTTCCACCTCGTCCTCCTCGCCCCCTTTCTCCTCCCTGTCCTCCTTCCTCTTCCTCCGCCCGAATGGGGTGTCACAACGTTGGGAGGAACGCACACAGTCCCATAACTTGGCCAAGTTTGGGCCCAACCGCGCGGGCGTTTCCCAAAGGCAGGGGGGTGGTGGTGATTCGCCGTAGGCGTCTTCGATCCGCCGACCCCGTATCCTCCAGAGGGGGTGCTTGGCGTGCCACCCGTCGCGCTCTTCTCGGCCCGCTCGGGCCGCCGCGCGAGATCTCTTTGGGGCGTCGTGGGCCACCTTGCGGCGATCCTCGGGGCCACTGGGGCCATCTTGGGGCGTCGGAAGCCCGAAACGTCGAGATCGCTAAGCCCAGTGGCGTAACCTGGAGAGCATCACCTAATGTTGGCCTCCTGGGGATCCTCTTGGCGCTCCTCTTGAGGCGGCTTGGGGCCCTTGGGCCGCCTGGAGGACACCTCGGGCCGTCCTGGGGGACCATCTTGGGACAGGAAGAGGAGGAGGAGGAGGAGGAGGAGGAGGAGGAGGAGGAGGAGGAGGAGGAAGAGAAAGAGGAGGAGGAGGAGGAGGAGGAGGAGGAGGAGGAGAAGGAGGAGAAGTAAGAAAAGGACGAGAAGGAGGAGAAGGAGTCTTGGAGGCCATCTTAGGCCATCTTGGCAGTGTTGGAAGCATCTTGGAGGCCATCTCGGGCCGTCTTGGCCGTCTTGGAGGTGCCCTGGGCCTCGGCTCCCACCTTTTGTGCGGCCCTCCGAGTGGCTGGCGGGCTTGGCCGACACCCAGCTGGAAACCCCTTGGAGAATTGAGGACCCCTCGGAAATTCAGCACGCCGTGCACCAGGGCTGGACCGAAACGCTGTGTTGCTGGACCTCGGCTGTGTTGTGTTCTTCGTTCTGGGTGGGAGTTGCAGGGAAAACAGGTCGGGCAAAACGAAAAGAACGAAACGAGCACAGAACGAAAAGCAACACTTAGGTCCATCCCTGCCGTGCACTCCTGCGGCAGGCCAGCACGGGACGGCGGAGCGGAGGCGCCTGCTGCGAGCCGCCGCTGCCCCCCCCTGCCTTGTGGAAGCGCCCCCTGCGGCCGCGCGCTGCGGCCGGGGCTCGGCCAAGCTACGGGGCCCTGAAGAAGGAACCCTTCTCGTTGGGGAGGGGCTTGGTGTTCCTTGATTGTTCTACAGTTTGCCTTCTGTTTTCCTGAGGTTTTCCATGGGAAATCGAAGTTCAACTTATGGGAGAAAGGGGCCCCGTTCCTTATTTAGGGTTCCTTAGGTCAACGCCTCGACTGTATGGGGCGTGTTCTCCCGGGTCTCTTGGATGCCGATGGCTCTGCTGTGGAAGCCGTGGCGCTCCCGCATTGCAAATCGGTGGGCGTCCTGGGGTTCCAGGGCCGGGTGTCTTGTGGAAGGTTTCCTGTGGATTGGCCTCCGCTGTGCTCAACCCACGGCCTCCCGTGGAAGCCCTTTGGGGAGCACGCGGGGAGAAAGACGGAGAGGAGGAGAGGGAGGGAAAAGGAGGGGGTGGAGGAGAAGGAGGCCTCTTGGGAGCCTCTTGGGACGCTCTTTGGGTCTCCCGGGCCTCCCGTCGCAAATCTGCCACGCCGCGAGGAGGTCTGGGCCTCCTGTGTCCAGTGCCTGGGCAGAGCGGCCCGGGCCGCGCCAGGTCTGGACGGCACCCGCTTCGCGAGGGCGGCGGCGGCCAGGGCCGACGCGGAGGGAGGCCGCCCCGTGTGGGGGGAGGGTCGCTGGGAGGAGGAGGAGGAGGAGGAGGAGGAGGAGGAGGAGGAGATAGAGGAGATAGAGGAGATAGAGGAGATAGAGGAGATAGAGGAGGAGGAGGAAGAGGAAGAGGAGGAGGACGAGGAGGAGGTCGAAGAGCAGGAGGAGGAGGAGGAGGAGGGGGAGGAGGAGGAAGAGGGGGGGGGGAGGAGGAGGAGGAGGAGGAGGAGGAGGAGGAGGAGGGGGAGGAGGAGGAGGAGGGAGAGGAGGAGGAGGAAGAGGAGGAGGAGGAGGAGGAGGAGGAGGAGGAGGAGGAGGAGGAGGGGAGGGTTCTCTGGGAGGACGTGGAGGAGGAGGAGGAATCCAGTGTACACCGAAGACCAATCAACCACCTTGCAATAAACCCTCGCTCCAAGTTCCCTCATCATAGGCTCCTACACGGTTTCATGCTCAATGAGGGCAATGCCGGGTTGGAAGACAACCGAACATCCGGAATTGTGCCGGAAAGAATTTCTTGGGATTTCAACGCCGAGAATCACCATTTTTGTTGCGTTTTGACGATCCTGGTTCGTGCCAGAACACCATGTTCTGAGATTACAACACCGCGAATCAATGTGATTGTCGCGCCTTGACATCCCGACATCGTGCCAAATCACAATTTCTAAGAGGTCAACCATGAGGATCCCCGAAACTGCTGCAACCTCTTAAGACGAATGTGCGCGGCGATAGGGCGAGAGCCACGTTTCGAAAAGGAATCGTATCGCCCTTCATGCATGGAGCTCTTGCAAGCTTTTCGGATGGATATGTACGGCGCTGAGGCGAGAGCTACGTTTGGAGATCGGGCTGCCCTCCTTCCGCGAAGCTCTTGCAAACTGTTAAAATGAATGTGCGCGGCGCTGAGGCGAGAGCCGCATTTTGAAAACGGGCCGCACTCCATCCGTGAAGTTCGTGCAAACTGTTAAAACGAATGCGCGCGGCGTTGAGGCGAGAGCCACATTTTGAAAACGGGCCGCCCTCCATCTGTGGAGCAAATTTTCAGCTCCAGGATCATGAATTGTGAGGGAGGTCGTAAGTTGCGAGGAAGTCTCGGACGAAACGCCCAGCCCGCCCTTTCCACCAGCTTCTGGGCGTGCGACAGGGAGGAGTTATCCGCAAGGAAGAAGAATTCAGGAGAGGCGTGTTTGCGAGGGCTGGGCGGACATTGAGATCCGGACGGTTTTCCCACCTGGGGTGTTCGCCCATGGTGTATTTTATGACCGGGGGGAGTGCTGAGGGGTTAGAGAAGTTTTGAGCGGATGCTAAGGCAAGTCGTGTCTGGCCCGACCTCGCGTATGAGTGGGCTGCAAGTGCTTTCAGCGGCCTGCGGGGGACAAAGACATGGGCTAAGTGCGCGGAGATCGCTCACGAGAGTTGCCTTGCCATTCGAATCAACTCGGGGCAACTGTCGCCCACTTGGACGCTAGGTCA
>CAUYUJ010020826.1:548346-568346 GCA_963575745.1 Prorocentrum cordatum
CTACTACTACTACTACTACTACTACTACTACTACTACTACGACTGTTACCACGACTAGTTCTACTGATACTACTACTGCTACTACGAAAGCTACTACTACGACGACTACAACTACTACTGCTACTATGGCTACTACTACTACTACTACTACTACTACTACTACTATTACTACTACTACTACTACTACTACTACTACGACGACTACGAAAACGACTACGACTACTATTACTAATGCGACCACTAGCACGATTACTGCGACTACTACTACGAGGGCTATCACTACGACGACTACAACTCTTACTGCGACTATGACTACTATCACTTATTCGCGTACTACTACTACTACGACTACTACTACTACTGCTGCTACTACGACTACTTCTACTACTACTACTACTACTACCACTACTACTACCACTACTACTACTACTACTAGTACTACTACTACTACTACTACCACTACCACTACCACTACCACTACTACCACTACTACTACTACTACTACTACCACTACTACTACTACTACTACTACTATGACTGCTATTACGTTTACTAGGACGACTACTATGACTACTACTACTACTACTATGACTACTACTACTACTATGACTGACTACTACTACTGACTACTACTACTATGACTACTACTATGACTGCTATTACGTTCCACGACTTCTACTACTACTACCACTACTACTACTACCACGACTACACATAGTATTACTACTACTACTACTTCTTCTTCTACTACTACTACTACTACATCTCATACTACTGCTACTACTACTACTACTACTACCACCACTACTACTACTACTACTACTACGGGGACTACTACTACTTACTACCGCTTGTAATTATTACTACTACGACTACTACTACTACTGCGACGACTACTACCACTACTACTACTACTACTATTACTACTACTATGACTACTACTACTACTAGAAATACTACTACTACTACCACTACCACTCCTCCTACTACTACTACTACTACTACTACTACTACGACTACGACTACGACTACTATTACTAATGCGACCACTAGCACGATTACTGAGACTACTACGAGGGCTATCTCTACGACGACTACAACTATTACTGCGACTATGACTACTACAACTTATTCGCGTACTACTACTACTACTACTACTACTACTACTATGACCGCTATTACTTTTACTAGGACGATTCGTTCCAGGACTACTACTACTACTACTACTACTACTACTACCACTACTACTACTACTACCACGACAACTAGTATTACTACTACTACTCTTTCTACTACTACTACTACTACTACTACTACTTCTTTTACTACTGCTACTACTACTACCACCACTACTACTACTACTACTACGAGGACTACTACTACTTACTACTGCTTGTAATTATTTCTACTACGACGACTACTACTACTACTACTACTGCGGCGACTACTACCACTACTACTACTACTACTACTACTACTACTACTACTACTACTATGACTACTACTACTACTACTACTACTGTTACTACTACTACTACTACTACTACGACTACCACTACTACTACTACTACTACTACTACTAGTACTACTACTACTAATAATATTTCTATTGCTACTACTACTACTACTACTACTACTACTACTACTGCCACTACTACCACTACTACTACTACTACGACTACTACTACTACTACTGCTACTACTACTACTACTACTATTACTACTACTACTACTTACTGCGGCTTGCAATTATACAACGTACTTCCACTACTATCACGGATGCCTCTGTTACGATAAGGATACGGAGGGCCCCTACTTGCGCTGGAAAGGCAGTGCCCTCCCGATGTGTTTTGCCGTCCTGCCGACGGGCAAGACTTTGCATGCCCGCACCATTTGGCGAGCAAGGAGAACAAAGGCTACTGCTCAAGCCTGCTGGGATCCGCTGCCCGTCGACGGTAGCCGGTAGGAGAAGCCGGCGGGGAAGTCGCTCATATATCAGAGCATGTTATTCCGGAGCACATTTCCAGGCTTCCCAGATAGGATCCGAGAAGATTGGGTCGGATGATTGCGCCGCATCGCCGATGCATTTGCGATGCAGGTCGATGTGGAGTCTGATATCCTCTTTACGAAGTCGCGGATGCGGCGCCGAAGTCGCTGATGCAGCGCCGTCTCGTCGGCGATGCACTAGCGATGCAGCGCGATCGTTCGTCCCCATTAGGGCGGATCTCATGTAGAAGGCTTTAAGATCCAATCTGGTTGGCGCGATGCTGACTGCCCTCCTTACTTTCCCGCTTACGCATGTCTTCCTCTATGTGGCGACATTTCCCTCCTGAATGGTAGCATCGCGTTTGCGGAATGCCATGGGCCGATGAGTCACGCAGCAGCGTTCTTGGCGATGAGTCTAAAATCGAGTTCCAGGCCTGCCCGTTTCCGTCGTCATTAGGATACTTGGTTGCCTTTTTCAATACCCTTTCCCGCCACAGAAAATGATGTCATAGTCGTTCCCTTTGTTGTCCTGTCTAGACATGTTACATGCATTATCCGCTTCCTCCTTCGTTTCGTTCAGTCCACGACTCATTGCCAGGTGATTTTACCAACGTCGCTCCTTTACATGCTACACCCTGTCTGTCGTCGTCTCCTTTCACTCCACTTGCCTCTGTCTGCCAATTCAAGCATCGTCGTAGTATGAATAACAAATGCGACTTGAGTTTATTGCTGACGCCCAGCTTTGTGATGGGAAGGCTCGTGCGAGCCGGACTTGTCCTACGTCCAGGCAGCGTGAGTTGGGAAAGTTCGGGTGGGGACACTCTTGTCATTGTGGTATGTGTGCGGCAGCATGTATCCTACAGATGGGCATCCCAACCTGGATGAGGCGATTTGCACATGATTGTCTTTGCCTTGTAGTGTATTTGATGTGCCTCTTGCGATAGCTTGGATGCCCCAAAACCTTGCATCCTTAGTGTACACCATCTCGATTTGAACTGGCTGCATTTTCATGTCATGTTACCCACCGTCTCTGCGTTCGGATGATAAGTGACAACAGTCACAAGATAATTCAAGTGGTATCGCTCCAGGTTGTCGTGAGAACATTGGTCCACAATGGGGGTCCTGGATAGATGCTTCCACTTGGGATACCGATGACCACCGCTTTGTTCCTGGTCGTCATATGCCCTCATACCGAATCTGGTTTGCGCTTCGCCTCCTGCACCCTCCTCTCCCGACTCGTGCTATTCCTCGTCGTGCCTCTTCCACGCTTCCTTAAGCTGTACCTGTGCGTTTGCCCGGAAGCCTGTGTTTGCTAGATTGTCAGCTTGTTCGTTCATTTGATTGGGGAATGGTGTCTCGACAAAGTCGCCGATCTTGGTGTCTTGACATCGTTCCGACATCGTATCCCCAGTGTTCTCGATCCCTTCGCTAGACTGGAGGAAGGGGAAGCGACACCAACACCACCAGGAGGGCCACCTCCAGCGAGGAGGTCCACGATGCCTCCCCGAGCTGGAGACCGGGGATGCCTCGAGCGAGAGCGGGGACCTCACTACCAGGGAGACCCCCTTTGCTCCTCGTATGTCCTCGCCCTGGTGGTGTTGGTGTCGCCTTTCCTCGTCCCCAGCTAGAGGATCGATTTTTCCGCGGTCCTGAGGCCCGGAGGTCGGGCGAAGAGAACAGTGCACACACACACACACATCCACTACACGTAAGAGTGACCTTCCGCCGGAGTGACCTTTGGTGCGCGCCCGTTGGGGTCTCCCGATCGCCGACCGCGATGCGGTAGTAGCGACTCGCGCGCTTGTGTTTGGTCCCGCCGCGGCCCCCCACAGAGCCGCGCACCAAACTTCGCTCTTACCCGGGGTCACTCTTGCGTGTAGCCGAACACGCACATATTTTTCTTCGTCGGCGGTTAGGCAGGGGACGTCCGCGCTGGCGGATGAAGCTAGCTAAACGGGGACATCGCTGTAGCGAATTAGTCACCGTGCAAGAGGAGGTAGGGGGCCACATTCGAACCCTACCCCTGCCCCCCACGACCCCTGAGGGCGAGGGTGGTGTTCCCTTCGCTCGGAAATCGGGGGGGGCAGGGGCAGGGCTCGCATGTGGCCCCCTGAAAGGAGGAAGTGCGGGCGGCCGCGGGGAGGGAGGGAAACGGGAGAGAGAGAGGGCCGAAAACGACCACACACAGAGGCACACTTTTTGATCTGCAGGGCGAGAGCGAACCCCTTCCGTTGAAAGCTACGCGGGACGCGCACAGCTTTAATTAGCAGAGAAAGGGCGGGAGAAGGCGGGGCCTCAACACACGCACGCACACACACGCACACACACTGATCCTAGCCAGGCCCGCCCTGGGCCCCGGTCCTGGGCTCGGGGTGGGTTCGGCCAGGATCGGTGCATGGGCGCGCATCGTGTTGAGTCTTGCCTGTCCCTCTACAGGAGGAATGCTCAAAAAGAGTTTAAGAAATAGTCTGGGGATGTTTGTTATGTTTGTGTGTATATATATATATATATCTCTGTATTTCTTGACCTGAAACAGATGTTTCTGCCAAACCGCCTGTAGGAGGACATGCCCGACCTAAGCATGGCGCTCCTTCCGCAAGGAGAGGGCCTGAGATCCCGAAAATAGGCGAAGGACCGTTGTCGCGGTTTTTCTCGGAATGTCCCCGGAGGTCTGGGCCGCGGAAGCCAGGGAGACCTTGGAGGTCGCCCTGCAGAAGTCCTCCGTGGAGGCCCACGGAGGCCTCCGGAGCCGAAATCACACAGTCGAGGTGGATTTGCAGGTCAACTTCGGAGGTTGATAGACCTCCGGCCCTGACACGTCGATTAAGGAAATGGCCGTTTTCGGTTCGCGAGAAGGCGTCGCGTCCGTCATTTTTGCGGGTCCAGGTCCGTCGGTTTCGGTCCCAGGCCGTTTTTATTAAAGGGAGGTTTGTTAAAGGGAGCTTTGTCCACCGCCGAGATTAGTAGGTCAACTCTGCCAAATCAGGGGTACCTCTGTGTCCTGTGTGTCGCGGCCCGTGGCCCTCAGGAGGGTCTTGTGTGTGTGTGTCCTCTGCAGTCCACCTCGACTGCACTCACGGTCACAGGAGAATCCACGAGAGTGGCCAGTGTAGAATCGCAGGAGGTCTGGTGCCCCTCGCCCCTTTGGCCCATCCCACGCTTCGCAGCGGAGAGGGGAGGAGGAGGAGGAGGAGGAGGAGGAGGAGGAGGAGGAGGAGGAGGAGGAGGAGGATACAGGTTCCCAGGAATGTGTTGCGTCCTTCCTCTGCCTTCTTCCTGCCTCTGGAGGCTGCTGGGGTCCTGAGACATCCTGAGACCTCTCCGATCAGAGGCTTCGGAAGAAGAGGCTCAGGAGACTCTCGGGCCAGCGCGTAGGCTCATCGCCTCAGCTGGATTCGTCCCCTGATTTTCGTAAGGACGCGCCTTTGAATGCCTGCTTACGTCGGTCGCTCTCCCTCTCTCTCTCTCTCTGTATTTAAGCACGAATGTGTGCTAATATCTATTCGGATGCAACTCCGGGGAGGTCAAATTTTGACTTCGCTCTGGTCCGAAATCCGGCAAAATTCAGCAGCTCGCTTACTCCAGCTCATTCCCGCTTACTCCCGCTGAATCCCTCTTCATCCGCGGCCGAATCCGGCGTAGCAGCCTCCCGATGGAGCTCAGATTTCTTTGCATCCTGTCGACGAAGACCTCCCAGTAGTCGCCCCCTACCATCTAGCACTTGTTCCTCTCGGACGGTTGCCCTGGCAACGAATCTGTTCTCGTTTCGTTGAGAGGCGGCCAGTGCCGATGTCAACGCGCTGTTCGACCGCAGGACCTGTCTGACTTGTTACGCTTCTTGTAATGTATCAGAATTTGTGTCTTCTCTGTGATGTAGATGAACCCCGTGCGTACGCATTGTTTTCTCCACGCGCCTAAGATAGGTGTTGCACGACACGAATGGGCATTGCCAGGATCTCCTCCGAAAGGCCGCGATCATGGATGATCATGGGCTTGTGTAGTATTCATTGTGCATAATTGTTGAGAGGTCGGGGGGGAGGGCAGGGTTGTTTCCAGGGCTAGATCCCAGTACGCTCGCCTGGCGCGCTTGATCCGTCAATAGCAATCCTTGCGACCTCCATTCGGGATAAGCTTTGATCTGATCTACGCTCTTACCGACGAGGTTGGTGCGTCGGCATTCTCTGACCATAAGAGCATTGGCCCCTTCCTCCGTTGCCCCAGAAATGAATCGCGTTCGGTGCCCCTCAGCGGGTCTCAAATGATTGTGTGTGTGTGTTGCTGCCGCGTGGTTGAAGCGCCTGCGACAGGCGGCTTCCTCGCAAGCCTGCATAGGCGCGGGAGGCACCACGCGTCCCTTCCTTTCTCTCTGCTTGGCGCCGCCGCTGCCCCCCCCGCCTCGCTTCGTCCTGGGGTCGGCCAGCGCCTCTTCGCGGGAGCGCGGGCCGCCTTCCCTTCAGATCGCACCTTCCTTCGAGCTGGTGGCGGCGGTGGCCGCTGCAAACGGGGGTCAGCCAGAGCGCCGGATCTTGCAGGATCCTGCAGAGCCAGGGTTGCACTGACCCGGGCTAGCGCGCAGGACCCCGCAGGACCCCGCACGATCCTGCGAAGCCCGACTGACCTGGGTTTGCAGTGACCTGTGTCAGCAGAACCAAGGGAAAAAAACACAGACACAATTCATCGTCGATCCCCAGGAAGAACTGGGAAAAGACGGGAAGTGGGGGTCGACGAAAATCCAGCACATATGAGAACCCACGGGAGATCCTGGGATTTGTATGGATCCTCCAAATAGGCTTGCCCTAAAGGAGTCCTAGCTCATCATACGCAATTGGTCTTTAGGACCCCCCCCTTTTTCCATTGGCACCCACCCTCATTTTCAATGGCCCCCCCCCTCCCCCCCCTCCTGGCTTTCTTGCGGACTGGCCTCCAGTGTAGCTTCCGCAGTGTGCCGAGGTCACGTTTGTTCCCTTCGTGGGGCGCCAACCGGCCGCCTCGCCGGATCCCCCCGAGATCCTGGCGCCCTGATTTGTTCACGCTTGGCGTTCTCGCGCAATCTCAGGCCCCAGGGCCCTCGCTCGGCGGTGGGCGAGGGGGGAAGGTGAGAAGGAGAAGGCCTTCTCAGAAGGCGGCGGGGCTTCTCAGAAGACCCCCGGCCTTGTGAGAGGGTTGCTGCGTCTTCGGGGAAGGCTTCGACGACTTCTTAGGAGGCCAGAGGACTTCGGAGTCTTCTGAGAAGGCCCGCCCCTTCTCAGTTCCCCCTGGCTCGCCGCAGGTTACCAGTTTGAAACATATCCCTATCCCTGTGTTTGGCATCACCTCACCTCGATGTCGATCTTAAGGAGTCCGTCAGCTTCTGAGGGCACATCCCTAATGTTGTCCTCGCTGTTTGCTCGCCCATGTCAGGGATAGGGCTAAGTTCGAGGCTGGTTGGCACGTGGATTCGAGCTGGATCCGATGCAGATTGGGTCTCAAGCTGCCGCGCGAGGCGTCCGGGGCTTGCCTCACAGCGCGTCCTGAGTCCAGGGATCCGGTGCCAGGCTCGGTGAGGCGGCCGGTGAGACGTCCACCTGAAGGGCCTCAGCCCAGTATCGTTTAACCGACCCCCATCCCAATCCTCATCCCCTTCGAGACCCCCACCAAATTACCACCGCAGTTGGAGATGCACCCCTCGAAACCCGAAGGAACTGGCCTGCATCCCCATCTAGGGGGGTGAATCGGCCAGTGGGGCCCAGGCCGCGCCGCTGGGGATGGGTGTAGGATAAAAGAAGCTCATCAGCCCACGCGGCTGCCCCGAAGGCTGGCGCCGCGAGGACCCCCGCAGGGTGATCTCTGTCCGCTCCGGCGCCGCGCCACTCGCGCTGTCGCCCGCGCGGTTCGTCCAGGCTGCCACGGCGGTGTCGCTGCGCCCCCTCCTGGCCGAAAGTGTGTGTGTGTGTGTGTTTGTGTGTGTGCGTGTCTGTTTGGACAAGAGCCGTCGGGCGGGTTCCACTACTCGCAAAGCGCCTACTCGCACTCGTCCGCAAAACACATTTTGCCTCGATGCAGTGGATCGTATTTCCCCCGCGGCGGAGCCTGGCCATTTGCGAGCGGTTACTTTGCGATTAGTGGAACGCGCTGTATACTATCGGCCGGAACAAGTGTGCGGCCGAACAAGAACAGCTGGGCGGAATCCGAACCGTATCCTCGCCGATCAACGGTTCAGGCAATTTGAGGGGCGGCGGGGGCAGGGTTCGGTGTTGTTGACGTTTCGTGGATCCCACCAGCCCGCGTCTGTCCAATTCTCTGCAGTTCAATTCACTCCCGGCAGCCTGCAGCCCCTGGCAGTCAGCAGCCCCTGGCAGTCATCAGCGCGTTTGCAGCTCGGTGCACGTTTGCAGCCCCTGGCAGCTCGCAGCCCACTGCCCCCCCCCCTCGGCCCCTTCGTGGTCTCGGCCTGAGTTGCGGCGGTAGGCCTGTTTGCGGTAGGTAATTTAAGACCTCGCGCGGCCCGGTCGGACCTTGACACGCCGTCGGCGCGCTCACCTGCGGCTGGTAACAAAAAGTATCCCACCAACCCCCGTCTGCCTTCTCTTTTTCGTTTTGTTGGACGCTGAGCCCGTGTCTGCGCCGGGCGTTGCTCCGGTTTGGTTATTCCCTCTTGCTTCGGCGCGGCCCGCCCTAGCTTTGCCCGGCTTTCGACCTGCTTCGCGAGCCCGCGTACCAAACAGTATCCCCACCAGCCCATCCAGAAACGATGCCCCGGGGAGTTGGGTTAATCAGGGAAGTTGGGTTAATCAGGGAAGTGGGGGAGCCTGCAGAAGAGCAAAGGGCGGGGAACCCGTCCGAGGTGTGGGAGGAAAAGCAGGGAGGAGGGAGATGAGGAGGAGCCGCCGGATAAGGAGGAGGAGAAGGAGGAGGAGGAGGAGGACGAAAAGGAAACGGGAACACGGACGAACATAAGAGTTGTTTTTTGGGATGTCCCTTGAGAATGTTTAGAGGGCCTCTTGGAACCCCTGGAGGGCATTTTGGGTGCCTCGGGATCCTCTTGAAGCCTCTTGGGTCCTCTTGGGGGCCTCTTGGAGGCATCTTGGGTGCTTGTTGGGGCCGTCTGAGCGCCTTTTGGGGCCCTCTTGGGGCGCTCTTGGGTGCCCTGGGAGCGCTCTTCGGGCCGCCGTCTGGCTGACCCCCACCCGCCCTCCCAATACATAAGTAACACCCGAACTTGAGCATGTTCAGCGGTCGCTTTTGGATGGACAGCTACCGACCCCAGGTGCGTGACGCTTGGGCGAGGTGCGCCACGCGTGCCAGGGGCGCCACGCGCGCCAGGCACCCCTTGGGCCCGAGCGTGCCTGGCTCGCCTGGTGCGCCAGATGCGCCACGTGTTTCGAGTGCGCCAGGCGCGCAGCACACTCCAGCCGCGCCAGGTGCGCCATGTTCGGGGCACGTGCAGGGTGCGTCAGGTGCGCCTGCGCACGTGACACCACACATCGGGAAGCATGTCGGCCCCCGCCATCCTTGTTGAAAGCCCCAAGGCCCATTGTTGTGTCTGGTGGGCCTGCGCACGACAGGCCACGCACCACCACCCCCGCGGTCCCGGTCAAAAACCATGTGACAGTGATCGCGGGATGGCCGCGCATGATCCAGATTTAGCCGCGAGGTGCATGTCGTCTTGTTTTTTGTCAGGAATGGTAGCCTTGCGCACGGCAGGGGATGTGCTGGCACCCCCTCCGTGCTTGTCTACAACAATACCACGTTTTCGGGGGCCTCACAGACATAACTCAAGACTTTGCCCCAACGTGTACTTTGCATTTTTTTGTTGACGGGGATGGTGGCGGGGGGGCCGCATCGGGTTGTCGAGAAACGATTCAGGACAAAAAGCCGGCAGTGTGGAACGGATCGGGGCTTTCCGAGGACCCCGTCGTGGCAAGTTCAGGACGTCGGATTTCTCGGATGGGAGCGCCGCCATCTTTTCACTTTGGGCGCATTCGCGCGGCCTCGGGCCCCTGGGGACCCCTGCGGATCGATCCGTCTCGAGGAGCACCGACGGGAGGTGGAGCTTTGTTCGGGGGGCCCCAAACGGTGCGGTGACCACACCGTGCGGTGAGTCGGTGGGGATTCGGGGTCACCGCATGGTTTTGGGACTCGGGTCGTTCTCCCAGGACGTCTCGGGCGACAGGGACCTCCGGGGTCCCAAGACTGGGCGGTGACGGACCGTGCGGTGAGGTCTTGGGGGACATCGAGGTCACCGCACGGTCTGTCACCGCACCGTTTCGGGACTTTCAATTTGTGGCTCCCGCCGTGATCTATTGCGTTGTGGCATCTTTGTCTCGCGCTGTCGGGTCTGAGGGGAGGCACCTCTTCAGGTGTTCTCGGGCCTTGGGAGCGCTTGACGTTCTTCTGGACCGCAGCGCTGGCGAAGAACTAATCGATCAATGTGTATATATGTATACATACAAGCATTTCATGTATACGCATACACATCTACACATACATATGCATACACATGTACATTTACATTGACGTATATATATATATATAAAATATATGCACGCAAACGTGCACATCACATGTACATATACATGTCTGCATATGCGTGTATATATATATATATATATACATTGCCAGTGCATTCCGCATCTATATGTATATACATATATACACATGTATTTGTGTGTACATATATATGCAGGTATCGCTATGCATTGTTATACATACATATTATCTGTGTGTGTGGCACGCCTTTCTGTTTCTGAGCTGGGTCTCTTTCGGGCTCTGCCATCTTCGGCCAGTCGCCCGATTTCGCCGCGCTGCTGCGCGCGTGGCCGCGACGCCAACAAGTGCGTGTTTGTGCGTCTATGTGTGCTGCACTCGTGCGCGGCAGTGTGTGGCTGTGTGCGTGTGTCTCTGTGATCCTGGCCCCGCCAGTGTGCTCACGCCTGACTCGACCTCCGCCGTGCCGCCGCGCGCGTGGCCGCGACGCCCAACAGTGTGTCAGAGTGTGTGTGTGTGTGTGTGTGCGCGCGTGTGTGTGGCGGCCGCCCGCCTCCCCCTTTTTCCCTCTCTCTCTCGCACGCTGAGTTTTTCGGTGCCCCCGACTCCGCCGCCGACGGAAAAGTGTGTGTGTGTGTGTGTGTGTGTGTGTGACACCCCCCGCGCCCTCCGGCCGCCTGAGGCCCGCGCCTAGCTCTTAACCGGAAGAGGCCCGCTCTCGACCCGCAGACCAAAAAGTGTGTGTGACACTGAATGTGTGTGTTCTCGACCCACAGCCCGCTTCTCAGCAGCTCAGCGGGGCTCTTGCAGCATCTTGCTGCCGCGAGCCATCGCGGCCCTACCCCCCATTGGCTTGGACCCTTCTGCATCCGTCAGCCCTCCCGTGCAGCAAGGCCTGCCACCCCGGGCCTTTCGACGACCGGTGACCACCTGGACGCTGCCCACCCGGGTGGGCTCGCTCGCCGCTCCTCTTCCAGTACTGGTGCTACTCGGTCCTCGTCTGCGCACTGTCGCCTGCGCCCCAGCCCCTGGGTCTGGCCGCGAAGCCGATCCGCGTCCACTGCCAGGCCGCGCCAGCGGAGGACGACGGCAGCCCGGCCACTCCAGCCGACGTGCTTCGAGCTGTGCGTGCCCTCCCTTCGTTCCGCTCTCCGCGGCCGCGCTCCTCCTGGGTCCCCCCTCGTGCCGCCGGGCTGGCGCCTGCCACTGCCTGGCTCACTGGAGCGCGCGTGCGGACTGCCTCTGCCGCGCTGCGGCGAGAAATTCTGGGCCGGCCGCGCGCGTCTCTTCGCCCGGCTTTTCTCCGCCGCGCCGCTGCGCGCGTGGCCGCGGCGCCGAAACGTGTGCGTGCGTCTGTTTGTCACAGTGTGTGTGTGTGTGTGTGTGTGCGTGTGTGTGTGTGACGGTCTGTGTGGGTCTGTGTGGGTCTGTGCGTGTCTGTGTATGTCTTTGTATGTGTCTGTGTTTTTTTGTTTTGTGTGTGTGTGTTTTGGTCTACGTGTGTTTTGTGAGTGTGCGTGCTGCGTGTGTGTGTGAATGTGCGTGTGCGTGTGCGTTTGCGTTTGCGTTTGCGTATGTGTGTGCGCGTGTGTGTGTGTGTGTGTGTGTGTGTGTGTGTGTGTGTATGTGTTCGTCTGTGTGTGCGTGTTCGTGTATGTGTGTGTGTGTGTGTGAGCGTGTGTGCGTGTGCGTGTGTGTGTGTGTGCATGTGTGCGTGTGCGCGTGCGTTTGCGTGTGCGTATGCGTCTGATGTGTGTGTGTGTGTGTACGTTACAGTGTGTGTGTATGTGTCACAGCTTTTTTTTTTTGTGTGTGTGTGTGTCTGTCTGTCTGTGTGTCTGTCTGTCTGTCTGTCTGTCTGTCTGTCTGTCTGTCTGTCTGTGTTTATGCGACAGTGTGTGGGTGTGTGTGCGCGTGTGTGCGTGCGCGTGCGTGGGTGGGGCGCCCTCCTGCGCGACGGCGGGCCGGGGCCTCCAGTCCGCCTCGCTCGGTCCACGGCGCGGGGTGCAGCCCGCTCGACGCATCGCACCTGCGTCTCGTGCTGCCACGGCCGAGGCGTCGCTGCGCCGCCGGAGGAGCAGGGCGTGGCTCGGCCATGGGCGGATCGAGGCCTCGCCGAGGAGGTCCGAGCAGGTGGGGCCCGAGGGTCGCGCCGCGCCTCGGAGGGGGGCCGCTTGATACCCCGGCAGTTGGCCTTCGGGGGGGACCCCCTTCGCCGCCGGCGGATTCGGTGGCAGATCATGGGAGCCTCGTCCCTCGTTCTCTTCGTCATCGTCCTTGTGCTTCTCTTCCTCCTCGTTGTCCTCATGCACCCCCTCGCTATCCTCACGTTCGCCACGCCGTCCTCGTCATCGACTCCTCGTTGTCCTCGCCTTCCTTTTCTTCTTCGCCCAATACGCCCATTAGACTACAGCGGCGCTTCCCGTTCTTGTCCGATCAGGTTCGGTGGCAGATCATGGGAGCCTCGTGTGCACTTGTAATCTTGTCTCTGGCGTCGATCAGGCATGATTTGGCGTCGGTTGGCGTCGATCAGCGCCGATGTAGCGTCGGTTGGCGCATATTTAGCGTCGATTAGCTTCGACTTGCAGGAGCCGACAAGATGGTGTGAAAGGCTCCAATGAGTTGCCACCGAACTCGGAGGAGCAGAGCGTGGCTCGGCCATGGGTGGATCTAGGCCTCGCAGAGGAGGTCTGAGCAGATGGTGTCCGAGGGTCGCGCTGAATCGCCGATGCATCGCCGACGCGGCTCGATGCGGAGCCCGATTTGGCCCGCGCTGGCGTCGCCGATGCACCGCCGACGTCGTGGATGTATCGCCGCTGCATCGCTGATGCTCCGGCGATGCGGCGCGATCCTCCCACTCCATCAACTCTGACCCGATCCAGGAGGCCTCTAGCGGATCCCCCACCCGTGCGCTGTTGCCCGGCGGCGCACAAGTTTGACGAAGGTGCACTGCCATCTCATGGTAGTGAACCTTTTGCAGGTGTATGTCCTTGCGTTCGTCCTCTCCCTCTTCCTGCTCCCTGC
This sequence comes from Prorocentrum cordatum, assembly GCA_963575745.1. NCBI lineage: Eukaryota > Dinophyceae > Prorocentrales > Prorocentraceae > Prorocentrum > Prorocentrum cordatum. The sequence goes on from CAUYUJ010020826.1 coordinate 561,823, forward strand.
CATCTTGCTTCCCTCTGCCTCTACTCAGGAGCGAAAGAAGGACGTACATGTACAAGAATCCACGCTGGTTTCGAGAGTACGCATTGCGCAAATGTTCGTATGACGCGGCCGGTCTCGCGGATCGAGGAGCCGTGTTCATGTACATAGCTGGGCGCGTACGTACTTTGTGGGCTCCCTATCTACCTGCTCCTCTTCCCCCCAGCCTGGCTCGGCAGCAGGACGCGGTGGAGCGAGTTCTCGAGCGGCACCTTGCCCGACGGGCGGGCGATGTTCCCGGGCGTCGATTGCGCCTCCTGCAAGACGGTCGGGGCCTCTCCTCCAGAAGACGGCTACCATCAATAACGCATATATGCACATATATGTGACAATATATATATATATACATCTGTATATACACAGTCGTCCGGAGATGTGTGCATTTCGTTCCTAACATGTTCCGCTGTGAGTGCCTGGCTGTGAGTGTACGCGTGTGAGTGTGAGTCCGAGTGGACGACGGGCACGACGACGACGACGACAGCGGAGACGACGACGACGACGACGACGACGACGACGACGACGACGACGACGGCGGCTACGAGGAGGGACAACGATGGCGACGACAACGCACAGGGCAGACACGCGGTGTACAGTCCACCGTCCCCTCTCAGACCTCTCCCTTCTCGCAGCGCCTCCCTTCTCGTCCTCCCGCCTCCCTCGTCCTCCCTGGCGGCCGTCATTGTCCCTCCTCCTGCGTCCTCCTCCTCGTCCTCTCTCCTCCCCCGTTCTCGTTCCAGCACTCCTCCCTGGCAAGTGCCCCCCCCCCCCCCCCCCCTGGGCGGCCTGCTCCCCTCTCGCTCCTCCTCCTCATCTTCCTCCTCGCCGTAGCCCCTCCCCTTCTCTCCCTCCCTCTCCCTTCTCATTCCTGCGGTGTGCTCCCTCCTCCCTGGCGGCCGTCGCCCTCCTTACCTCGAGGTGGTCACGGGGCTCCGATTGGACGGGGGCCGCACGTGCCAAACGGGCGCCTCGCCAGAGCAGTCCCCACAGTTTGGCCACGAACAGGCGCGGCCAGTGGCCTGCCCCCTGGCGGCTCCCCCGCGTGGGGCGTTGGAACTCGCACCTCTCCAGAAGCATCCTCACGATGAGTCCTCAAACTGGAGCTCGCACTGGTTCAAGCACTCGCTAGAAACAGCTAGAACTCGCGCTTCTCTAGAGAAACATTCTCTAGAAACATCCTCGTGGAAGCTCGCACTTCTCCAGAGACGTCCTCACACCCTGCCCCGAAAGCAACAACGGAGCCTGCGCCAGCAGTCGAGCGAGCTCTGCTCGCTCGAGGCATCCCTTTCCCCACACAGTCCGGCCGCGAGCCGGCCGCCGCCGGCTCGCCATCTTAAAACAGGGCTAGGATCGGGATAAATCGCTCCAGAGCGTTCTGGAGCGCTCTCAGAGCGTTCCGGAACGCTCTGGAGCGGCCGCGGCGCCCAATACATCCTCCAAACCCGCCGATTCTCAGAGATTTCGACTTATCCCGATCCGATCTTGTCCCGATCTTCGCGTCGTTTTACATCTCCCGGGTGCGGCAGCGCGCGGCCCCGCTCGAGGCAGCCTCGGAAGCCTCGAGGAAGGCGGCGGGGCCGCTGGGCGACCCACCGGGCAGGCCGCTCGGCACGCCCCTGCGGGCGAGGCCCCTCGGGGTGCCGAGGGCAGCGCCCCGCTCGACAGACATCCTCGCGGTGGAGTTCTGTCAGGAGGGGAAGGAACACACAGACACAATTCATCGTCGATCCCCAGGAAGATATGGGAAACTATGGGAAGTGGGGGGGAAGACGAAAACCCAGAAAGTGTTGGAAAATATGGGGGAATGGGGCCACGAAGCGCTTTACTGGGTGGGTGAAAATGCCAAATGCGGGCGGTCCCGCCAAATTGGGTGTGGGGGACGCATGCGGGCGGTCCCACTGGGGGCTTCGGTGGGGCTCCCTATTGGGCCACGAAGCGCTGAACTGGATGGGTGAAAATGCCAACTTGGATGTGGGGGACGCATGTGGGCGGTCCCACTGGGGGCTTCGGTGGAGCTCCCTGGGGAGTCACGAAGTGCTGTACTGGGTGGTTATTCGTGTCTGTTTGTTTGTGTGTCCCAGTTTGCCTCCGTCCTGAGCGCAGAGGAGTCTCTTGGGCAAGCAGAGGGGCAGGCCGCCCGGGGCGTCCCCACTGTCTGGGGCGCGGGCGGGGCCGTGGCGCGACCCCGCCCCCTGGCGCCCCCCCCCCCTGGGGCTGCGGGAGCCGGCGCCTCGCCCCGAGAGGGGTCCGCGCACGAGCTGCTCTGAGAGCAGGTCGGGGGCGGACAGGCCTCCTCCTCCTCCTCCTCCTCCTCCTCCTCCTCGCCCGAAGTAGAAGGCTCGGTCACAAGGGCCGCGGCGTGTCTTTGGCCACGACCGCGCCCCCTCGGTGGGCCGATCCTCCTCCTCCTCCTCCTCCTCCTCCTCCTCCCCCTCCTCCTCCTCCTCCTCCGGCGCGACGCGCCAGGCACGAAGAGCCGCGCAAAGCAGCACTACGCCCCAAGCGCTCAGGACTCGCACGCTTAGCGTGCGCTGTTCTTGGGAAGCGGACCCAGTGGGTATCAGCATTCACTGAAGTCATTCTTGGAAGCGCTACTGCAGCGCTGCTGCAGCGCTACTCAGCGCTCATTCACTAATCCACGTGTCAGGGTAACCCTGACACGTCGATTAGTGAATTGTCCGTTGTCGATTCTCTAGAGGGCGCCGCGGCCGTCATGTTCTAGGCTTGCGCCTGCCAGGTTTGGGCGCCCGAGGTCGTTTTCACGAAACCCACGATCCGGGCGCGAGCGGGGCAGTGGTGCAACCGCTCAAGCAGTGGCGAAGCGTCCTGGCTCGCTTATGCCCCTACCAAAACATGTTCTAAGATTTTTTTGTGGTTTCCACGAAATGTTCTTAGAACCTGTATGGTTGATATCGTCTTGTTTTGACACATCGGTCTCATGTTCTAAGAACATTGTTTTTTATTAGGGAACATTTTTGGTTTTGGGGGTTCTAATAACATTTCGTGGTAGGACTATAGGAATGCCGGGACTCTCGGTCCCTGCTCAAACCACCTCTGGCGGCTCCCCTCGGGGTGTTGCTCGCTCGAGATATCCTCACGATCTTGCTCGGAACGCAAAGGAGTCAATACAGACAGACCGCCCTGGAGATCCCCGCAGTCCGGACGCGAACGGGTCCTTTGGCGATGCCGTGGCCACTTGTCCTTGAGGTGTTTCGTGGCGTGGCCACTTGAGGCCGTCTTGACGCGGTCTGGGGGCCGCGGGGAACATGTTAAAAGCTACCTTGTGCGACCCTTCACTGTCCGATGCAATGTCGGAGGTCATCTTGGGTTCTGTAAGGCCGTACTGGAGCAGTATCAGCCCATCTGGAGCGAACAATCGCCTCTCCCCGCCGCCCCCCCCGGCAGACCCAGGAGGGAAGGGTAAGGCGAGGGGTGATCCCTTCTCCGAGACAGTATAAGGTGGGGTAGAAGAGGCAACGCTCTAGAGACCACCTGCGCCCAGGTGGCTGGTGGGACTAGACCTTGGCTATGGTATGTCCTGGGGACAAGTCCGGCTTCACCATGGCAAGCCTTCTTTGATCTGGACCGTCGTACAGGGTCGGGCTTGAATGAGGAACGCTTACTTTTCAAGAGGGACTCGGTCGTTCCTTTGGTTTGCATGCGTTCCGCTACCTTTTTGGCGGCGAGTTCGCCTGGTCTTGTTTCGGACGTCCTAGAATTACTTGGAAAAAGGGTCTCAGTTCCTTATGTATCGTTTCTTAGGTCGGGCCGAACACTGTATGGCACATTCTAGTTCAGCAGCTCTGAAAGTCACCACGCTGCATAATGAGACACGCGGTCGGCACGCCGCGGCACGGCACGTTCCCCCCGTGCTCTGAGACAGCCTGGCGCGGCGCGGCACGGCACGCCAGTTCGTGCTGCGTGTTGTGCCCTTGTCTGCGCTCCCGAGCCCCAAACGCGGCACGGCATGCGGGCACGCCACGGCACGGTGGCGTTTCTGCACCCCTCGTCGCGCCCGAGCGCGGCACCGCACGGAGGGCACGGCGCGGCGCGGCGGAAGGCGCCGCACGCTCGAAGCCGAGCGCTGCACGGCACGCGGCCATGGCACGTTGGCGTGGCGCGGCGGGCACTGCTCGCGGGCACGGCACGACGTTGCAGCCTGTATTCCCTGTCTCGGCACCAGGCACGCCGGGCAGGGCACGGCACGGCACGGCACGTCTGCCGCATTTTCGACACGCAGCACGGCACAGCATGCCTCGGCACGGCATATGTTCCCTCCATCTTCGACGCAAGGCTGAAGGGGCCCCAGGACACACAAATAAGTACACACAAATCAAGAGATCCCCCATATTTTCCCATATTTTCTGGGTTTCTGTCTTCCCCACCACTTCCCATATTTTCCCATATTTTCATGGGGGTCGACGATTAATTGTGACTGTGTGTTTTTTCCCCTCCTGAAAGGCACGGCACGGCAGGGCACGCGGGCCCAGCCACCGGAAGGGACCGGGACTGGGAAAGGAGGACGCCAGCTTCGTCCAGACCGCCTGGAGGGCCCTGAAAGAAACCACAGGCGCGGCACTCAGGCCGCGTCTAGGCTGGAAGGCCGCCCCCTGGGAGCGGGGGCGCCCCGGGCACCTGGAGGGGGAAGAGTTGGAAGAAGCCCATCGCTATGAGGCTCTCTCTGGGGGAAGCGGCCTACTTGTCGCTCTCTCGCAGCCGAGCAGGGCTCGGCACGGCAGTGTTGCTCGCATCCTCGGAACTACGCACGGCCCGGAACGAGGGCACGGCACGGCGAGGCCAATTCTATTCGCACGAGCCAGGCACGGCACCGCACGCGGGCAGGGCACGCGTGCACGGCACGGCACAACATTGCAGCACGTCGCGGCAGGTGGCATGTTTGTGGCATCCACGAAACCAATCACGGCACGGCACGTGGGCACGGCATGGTTCAGCTTTTGTTCCCGCACGTTCGAAAACCCAGCGTGGCATGGTACGCCGAACGCAGAGCACGCCCGCACGACAGGGCACGGCTATTTGCTCGCACCTTCGAAGCCAGGCTCGGCATGTCATGCGGGCAGGGCACGACACAGATTTGATTGGCTATCTCGAAACCACGTACGGCACGTCGCGCAGTCACATCACGGCACGGGACGGCACGGCATTTATTTCGATGCGGACAGTTGCAACGACCGCTTTCAATGGACAACAAGAAACACCAAGGGCGTTTCTCTGCGGCACTTGGGCCTGCCATGCCCGGCGCCAGGGGCCATGATTCACCGCCCACCAAACCACCCCAACCCAACCCGAAGACCCCGATCTGACCTCCATGTCCAGAGGGTGGGGGGTCGGGGAACATGGAGGAAACGCGTGTGAAGCCCGTACCACTCCCCAACCCGAAATTCGGGTCTTCGGGTTAGGTTGGGGTGGTCTGGTAGGTAGACAATCAGCCACATGGCTCAACAAAGCGCGAGGCCGCCAGAGGACGCAGCTGGGTGTCGCCCTCGGCGGAGGCGAGAGGCGGCGCTCGCGAGGCACGGCTTGGCCCACAAAGGCCGCGCTGGCGCGTCGCCGAGAGAGCGGCCCCGCCGAGTCCCCCAGATTCTTGATCGCGTCTTTGGCGGGGCCCACGCCTCCTCCTCCTCCTCCTCCTCCTCCTCCTCCTCCGTCTCCTCCTCCTCCGTCTCCTCCTCCTCCTCCTCCTCCTCCTCCTCCCCCCCCTTCTCCTCCTTCCTCCTCCTCCTCCTCCTCCTCCTCCTCTTCCTCCTCCTCCAATTTCGCATCGCTAAGGGGCCAATTCCAACTCCAATTCCTCCTCCTCCTCCACCTCCTCGACCTCCTCCTCCTCCTCCTCCTCCTCCGCGAAGTCGGTTGCCCCAGGGGCCGCGCGCCCAGCGGAGGAGCCGAGGCGCGGAAGGCCCCCTCGGGTCGTCGGCGAAGGCGGCCCCTTCGGGGCCGCGCACGCGCCGCGAAGAGGCCTGGCATCGCTCGGACGTGTGCATTTTTTTCTCGGCCAGGGCCATCGATCAAGCAGTGGCGAAGCGTCCCGGCGTGCCTATAGCCCTACCAAACAATGTTCTAAGAACCTTTTGTGGTTCCCACGAACTGTTCTTAGAACATTCCTGGTTGGGACTGTCTTGTTTTCACACATTGGGTTTATGTTCTAAAAACACTGTTCTTGTGATTAGAGCAGCTTGGGGTTCTAAGAACAGTTCGTGGTAGGACTATAGGAGTGCCGGGACGGTCGGTCCCTGCTCAAATCGAGGAGCATCCTTGATCATTTGGCGAAAGAACCACGCACGAATCCGAAAAAAACACAGGGAAGGGACGTCGGGGCGATGGCCAGGAGAGGTCGCGTGGAAGGCTGCGGCGCGACGGAGCCACGCTCCGCGAAGCAGGGGGGAGGGAGAGGGCAGCAGCCCAGGCGGACAGGAGGGAGGAGGAGGAGGAGGAGGGCGAGGAGGAGGGCGAGGAGGAGGAGGAGGAGGAGGCAG
>CAUYUJ010020826.1:575846-735381 GCA_963575745.1 Prorocentrum cordatum
ATGATAATGTGTACATATGCACACGCATATACGTGTGCATATATATATACACACAGAGAGAGCGGGTTCGACTCCTTGGCCGCCAGACCCCCTCGCATCGTGACAACAACAGGGTGGGAAGTTTTGATCAGCAGGTTTCAGCCTCTCGGCCCCATGTGCCAGGCCTCCAGCGCCGTCGAGCAACAATTCGGGACGGGAGACAGGACGACGGCCATGTTTTTCTTGAGAAGCAATTTTGGCCCATGCCATTTGAGTTCAAACATTCTCTTCCAGGGCCGTCGACAGCGCTGGTGCCGAGATTCTGTCGGGCCCCTTTCCGGTTCGTCGTGGGCCTGCTCCCTTCCTTGTTTTGCGGTGCTTCCACAGATCGCTCCCGATACTGGCAGCCTCACGTGCGACGTGTGGGCCTTAGCCTGCGTCTCCAGCAAGATCCACGAGGGTGACCCTTGCCGATGGTGCGGTGCATGCGGCCGCCGCTCTTCAGAACAGGAAAAAAACACATAAGCACAAAGGGTTTTATTGGTTTTACGCCGGAAGGGGGCGTCGTTGAGAGGGTGCCTGGCACGGATGCGGGGATCGGGGTGGCGTCGGTGTTTGGAGCTGGCGGTTTGCGTGGCAAGTGCGTTTAGCTGGTCGCATGTGTTCGGGACGCGTGACGGGTGGAAAGGCCGCTTACCAGCAATTGGCAGTCCTCTTCCCGCGGGCCAGAACAAATCGTCGCGCGCTCGCTACGGGGTGTTGGAAAGGGGTTTGGGAGGAGAGCGCGAGTCTCATTCCCAAGAAGTCCTTTCGATAGGCAACAAACAATTATTTTTCCATTCATCTGCCGCACGGCCAACCGAACGAACGAAAAACTGTTTCGGCGCGCAGTGTTAGCTTTGTTTGCGTGCATCCTGGCTTCCCTCCGTTGCTTCCTTCGTTTTTTTCTCGCCCTCCTCTTCTTTTTCTTCTTCCCCTGCTTTGCCTTGTCCCGGCCCCCCTTCCTTTTCAGCTCGGAGCTGTCACCGCGCGCGAAGAGCGCAACCCAAAGGGCGCTGCTGTAATTCATGTGTGTGCCACGAAGTCTCGTGTAATTCCTTTGTGCAGTCTGGTTACACTGCCAACGCGGGGGGCACACAAAGGAATTTCCTTCGTGTACGATCTATCTCGCCGCCCCCACAGGAGCACGCGCGATTCGTTTTGTGTAAAGCTTGCTTTCCCGCCTCAAGGAGCGCGCGGGGCCTGGCGCTACAATCGCAAGGCCGCGGCGCCTGGCAGTACGATGCAGCTGCGCCGGATACCGCGCCCAAAACGATCCTACGTGGACTTCGGCTCTTCTGCCGAAGTCGCGCTGGCAGCTGGCCAGCCACATCGCTGGCCCTGCATGCCCGCGCGCGCTACAGCGTTCTGCTGCTGCGACGCGCGTTGCTGTCAACGGATGAACAAACTGACGTTGCACGGCGGTTTGGCTGTGCCAAACCACCATGGAATGTTTGTTGGTAGCGGATCTTGGGATTTCGTCGCTACAGCCTTGCCACACCGTACATATCAACTGCATCCTAGAGCACGGCCGTGCATCAACCCTGATTCGGATCGCTGGGGATCCAATGGCATGTGTGCGCACGCGTTGCACCGTTGGCGGTGCCAAAACCCTTTGTGTGAAATTCTTTTGTGTGTGTTTTTTTTGGCCTGCGCGGCGCCAGCACGCCTGGCGCGCCTGCCCGCGGCGGCCTGGGGCGTGCCGCCAGGCGCCCTTGCGCCCCCAGCCTGCTCCGGCATCTGGGGCCCGGCGCGCTTCGGCCCGCTTCGGCCAGCCGTTCCGCTGGGTCCAGCGCGCGAGGTCGGCGTGCTCCAGCATCCAGCCGCTGGCCCAGCACGTCGGGGCGCGCGGGGCGGCCGTTTCGCCACAAGCCAGGCGTCTTGCGCCACCTTGCCAGCGCGTCCCAAGCTTGCGACAGCCTCCGGCGCGGACTCCATTTGGCCCGGCGCTGGCATGTGGGCGGTATTCGATAAGTCGGCAATGCTCGCCTTGAGTGGGGACGTTGTCGACGCATATCCAGCAGCAGGCGAACCACTTGCCTGCTGCGGACGTGTCGGCCTGGAGCTCGCCTCGGCGTCCTTCGAGCTGGATGCAGAGCTCAGCTACGACTCAGTGGCGTGCGTCTGCACGTCCGCTCGGCAGCTGCGAGACTGGCACAGAGCTTGGAGCTGGTGGCCGAGCTCGCCGCGGGTTCGAAGCCCGACGCCGACTCGGCAGCGTGCGAGCTAACTATCGGCTCGACTTACGAGTGACCCGTCACCGCAGTGACCTCTGGTGTGGGGGGCCCCCGGGGGCCCCGCCGATCGCGGAACGCGATGCGGCATGCGCGCTTGTGTTTGGCCTCCCCCCCGCGGCCCCCAGAGGGCCGCGCGCCCAAGGTCATTTTGACCCTTGATATCGCTTGGACGTGTGCATTTTTCATTCGGCGAGGACCACCGAGGAACATCCCTGATCACTTGGCGAAAAAGTCACGCACGAAACCTAAAAAAAACACAGGGAATGGACGTCCTAGCAATGCCAGGTTGTGGAAGGCCTCTTGTGGTCAGGCTCCTATTGCACGCCACGCCGCTACGCGCGTGGCGTCGAGGCCGAACAGCATGCGCGTGTGTGCGCGAATGTGTGCGAGTGTGTGTGCGTGTGTGTGTGTTTGTGTACGCGCGCGTGCCTCACACTTCCAGAGGCTCCTCCTCCTCCTCCCCCTCCTCTTCCTCCTCGTCTTCCTCCCCCATCCTCCTCCTGCCCCTCCTCCTCCTCGTCCTCCTCCTCCTCCTCATCATCATCATCCTCATCCCCATCCTCATCCTCATCCTCATCCTCATCCTCCTCCCCCTCTCCTCCCTTCTCCTCCTCCGCCTCCTCCTCCTCCTCGGGCCTCGTTTGGAAGGTGAGCCCCGTCCGCGCGCGGAACCTGTACACGATGCAGGTGCGGGAGCTCCTCCGCGAGCACTGCAAGGGGTGGGTCCGCTGCGCCGAGGACGCGGCCAGTCCGAGCCCTCCCGCGCCGCGCTGCCGCATCGCAGGGGAGCTTTTGGCCGGCGGGGGGGGCCGAGGCGGCCCAGCACTGGTCCTCTACCAGCACGAACGGAATTGGTACGGAAAGAATGGGTACGATGCCCAGCAGCAGTTCCTGTTCTCTTTGAACCGGACTCGCTGCCCACGCCGCCGCGGCCTCTGTCCATTCGAGACAGAAGGCCGCCTGCCCAACAGCGGCCGCTGTTGGTTTGGGACAACAGTTGTTGTTGGGCATTGTACCCACTCTTTCCGTACCCATTTCGGGCGTCCAAATTCTAGGCCTCCCAGATGGGGTCGGAGTAGATGGGGTCGGAGGATCGCGCCGCATCGCCGATGCATCGGCGATGCGGCTCGATGTGGAGCCCCGTCGCCGATGCACCGCCGATGCCGACTGTGCATCGCGGGTGCATCGCCGATGCATCGCCGATGTATCGGCGATAAGCCGCGATCATCCGACCCCATCTACTCCGACCCCATCTAGGAGGCCTCTAGGTTCGGAGCCCCGAGTCATCAGGGCTGGGAGCAGTCAGGGGTATCTTTAAGCTGGCATGCCCCCCTACGGGAAGAGTACTAAAACATAAGAAAAATAATCGGGTGACGATTATTCGTGCTCCTTTGCCAATTTGTTTGTTTGACTTTTTACTTAATCACTTCGCTCACTCCGCCGGCCCATCTTGCATCACCGGCGCTATATGTTTGTGTGTTCGTGGCGAGCGACACGGAGGTGGATGAGGAGCCGGAAAAGGGGGGGATGAGAATGAGGAGGAGGTCTCTGGGTGGCTTTTCTGTGCCAATGTGGGGCGGGGGTCTTCTGGGAGGCTTCTCGAGGGCCTTGCGGCGGTATGTTGGTGATATCCTGGGTGTCTCGTGGGAGCCTCTTTGGGGCCTCCTGGGGCATCTAGGGGACCTCTTGGGGGACACCTGGGGGTCTCTTAGGGCCTCTCGGGGGTCTCTACAGGGCTTCTTGCGGGCCTCTTGGGGCCTCCAGGGGACCTCTGCGTCTAGAGCTCGAACATGTCCGTTCCTGTTCCCCGTCTGGGCCCGCTCTTGAAGCCGTCGTGGGAGCCTCTTCGGCCATCTTGGAGGCCTCTGGGGCTGTCTTGGGGCCCTCTGGGGCCGTTTTGGACGCTCTTGGAGGCCTCTTGGGGCCGTGTTGGGGCGATCCTGGAAGCTTCTTGGGCCGTCTGACAGCCCTGGGAAGCCAAAAAGGCGAGAACGCCAAAAATTGTTGAAAACTTCCGAGGACAATATTTAATTGTTGCCTCTGTGGGCCCTCTCGGGAGGTCTCTTGAAGCCCTCTTGGGGCGACTTGAAGGCGCTTTCGGCTGCCTGGAGGCCAGCTTTGGCGTCTTGGATAGCTCTTGGACCGTCTCGGACCATGTCGAGCTCTCTTGGAGGCCACTCGAAGCGCTCTTGGGAGCCTGCTGGGACCTGCTCGGGAGGAGCAGGATTCAGCAGGCTTAAACGGGATGACGCCAGATTTCTGATCAGGGCAGTGTCAGGACTGGACCTCCCAGGAGTTGCGTCCGACGGAGGAGGACAAGGGGGAGGAGGAGGAGGAGGAGGAGGAGGAGGAGGAGGAGGAGGCGGAGGAGGAGGAGGAGGAGGTGGAGGAGGAGGAGGCGAATGAGGAGGAGGACCCTTGGTTCGATGACAAGCTCACCCGGCTGTGCGGTGCCCGAGGCCGCTTGCGCGCGCCCGTCCTCCGTCGATTCTCGGCGGGCGGGCTCCTCCACCCCCTCGACAGGGTGCCCCGCCTCCTCCTCCTCCTCCTCCTTCCCCTTCCCCTCCCCCTCCTCCTCCTCCTTCCCTGCTCCCCCTCCTCCTCCTTCCCCTTCCCCTCCCCCTCCTCCTCCTTCTCCTTCTCCCCTTCCTCCTCCTCCTCCTCCTCCTCCTCCTCCTCCTCCTCCTTCTCCCCCTTGTCCTCCTCCGTCGGACGCAACTCCTGGGAGGTCCAGTCCTGACACTGCCCTGATCAGAAATCCGGCGTCATCCCGTTTAAGCCTGCTGAATGCGGTGGAATCCTGGTGGATCCCGCTCAATCCGCGGCCCAGCCCGGCGTAACAGGCCCCCACATTGGGGCTCAATTCTCCTTAATTAGTGTCTCCGTTGGCGAGCTCCCAGCAGTTGCTCCCTAGTCCTCCTCCTGCCACGCAGTCCCTTAAGGAATACAGTGAGCGGCTTGAATAAGGAGCACTTACTTTTCAAAAGGGGCTCGGTCGCTCCTTAGGCTTCCATGCGTGATTCACAGTTCCTTATGCGTTATGTGTTATTTATCGTTCCTGATGCGTTATTCCTTGGGATAGAAAAGGGGCTTCGTTCCTTATTTATCGTTCCTTAGGTCGGGCCGATGACTGTACCCGCCAAGGGGCTGCCCGCCTGCCCGGCGGAGCGGCCTGGAAGCGGGGGCGGGGGGGCAGCGCGAGCCCCGCCCGCGAGGCCCCTCGGGCTCCTAGCAGCGGCTCCACGTCGAAAGGATATGCCGCGGCGACGCCGCTCGGAGGGTCCAGCGAGCCGCACGGCCGGTGTGCCGAGGAGACCTCCCGGAGCCGCCGGGCCCGGCCTCCTTCGGGAGCCTCGGGGCGGTGGTCAAGGCAGACGGGGGTCAGCCAGGGCGCCAGATCCTGCAGGGAAATGCGAAGGCCCCCTCTGGCTGACCCGGGGGCAGCGAGCCGCTCGTGGCCGCGAGGCGGCCGCTCGTCGTGGCTGACCCGGGTTTGCAAAGACCTGCGTTGCAGTTTTTTTTTCTTGCATTGCAGTTTTTGGTTTCCTGCTGACCCGGGTCTGGATTGACCCGGGTCAGAAGATCCCCGACTCTTGCCACGCACGATGTTCATACAGTGGAGGCCCATGCCAAGAAACGCCTTGCTTGCCTCCAGGCTGCCCTGGGTTTCTTCAGCTTCAGTGGTTTAGCCATGGAGAGCGTGACGTTCCCGCGCCAAACATCAAGGGACGCCCTGGGGTCTCAGGGTGAGGTGTCTTGTGGAAGGTTTCTTGTGGACGGGCCTCCGCTGTGATTGGGCAGTCGCCGGCGTGCCACCATTCCCGCAGAGCGGTGAGGAGCATGCTGGCATTGCCTTCGTCCGCCCACGCGCTCCGGCGTATGGCACGAGGGATTGAGTGAGTGAGTGAGTGAGTGAGAGAGTGAGTGAGGGGAAGAGTTAGTATTCGAAGAAGAAGACGAAGAAAGAAAAACAAACAAACGCCACAAACAGACATGGTTGGCGCTCCTCGCGGATTTCTTGGATCTGCGCTGGGCCCCCCCCTAGGCGCCGCCTCTGGCGCCGCCCCTGGCGCGCTCCGCGCGCCAGGGAGGGGGGTTAAGCTCAGATCCAAGAAAGCCGCGCGGAGCGCCAAAAGGCCATGTTCGTGGCGTTTCTTCCGTATTCTTCTCAGTGAGTGAGTGGGTGAGTGAGTCAGGGCTGGACTTAAAGGCTGTTCTGCTGGACTTCGGCTGTGTTTTGTTTTTCGTTTTGGCATAGAGGTACACGAATACAGGTACAGTCGGCCCTGATTAGTAGGTCGACCCTGCCAAATCAAGGGCACCCTTAGGTACCCGTGTGTCCTGTGCCTCGCGACCCATGCCTCCTACATCCCCCCTTGCACTGTGGCCCTGGGAAGAGTCTGGTGTCCTCTCGCGTGCCCTGTCCAGTCGAGGCCGACCGTAGAGCAAAACGAACAACAAAACGAAGACAAGGCGAAAAACAACGCAGTCAGCGAGCGAAGAACGGTATAAAATCAACTTTTTCGCTGTCGGGGGCGCCTGTCCCTGGGCGGCTGGAAAGTTTATACCCCTACGGTGCCACCGTAAGGGTGTAAACTTTCCAGCCGCCCAGGGACAGGCGCCCCCGACAGCGAAAAAGTTGATCTTATACCGTTCTTCGCCCGTTAACTTAGGGCCAGCCCTGGAGTGGGTCCGAGCCTGTGAGCCGGCGCGTCCGCGAGCGGTGCTCCCCGTGCCCGGCGCGGGCCGCCGGCTCCGCCCCGACGCGTTATAGTTCGGGCGCCGGCCGCCGGCGCTGCCGGCGGAGGAGTGTCGCCGAGCAGCAGCACACAAAGTATTCAGGAGGAAAAGAAACACACAGACACAATTAATCTTCGATTTCCAGAAAATATGGGAAAATATTGGAAGTGGGGGGGAAGACGAAAACCATAAAAATATGGGAAAACATATGAACTAATTCTAGACGCTTCGCGTATCCCCACCAGCCCGTCCAGAAACGACGCCCAGGCGAGTAGAGGGTCGTCCTGAGGGGCTTTTCGGCGTCATGGGTGCCTCGGGGGGGCCTCTGTGGGCCGTTCGGGATCCTCTTTGGGGCCTCCTGGGGGCCTCTTGGGGCCTCTTGGGGCCATCTTGGGGCCTCTGGGAGCACCTTGGGTGCCTCTGGGGGATCTCTTGGGGCCTCTTGGGGGTCTCTTGGGGGCCTCCTGGGGGCCTCTTGGGGGGCCTCTTGGGGTCATCTTGGGGCCATCCTACGGCCTCTTGGGGCATCCTGGGGGCCTCTTGCGGCCATCGTGGAGGAAATCGATCAAAGAAGAGGGGTTCCTTAATTAGAGTCCCCCCCCAGGAGCCACGATCCTCGTGAGGGGTGTCGAATTTTAGCCTTCCCAGGGGTCGATCTTGGGCGCTCCAGCGCGCCGCGGAACCCCCTGTCCAGGTCAGTGGGGAGGGGGTAGGGGGAGGGGTAACCCCTCCCCGAAGGGGAAGAAGGAGGGGTGGAAGAGGAAACGCTCTAAACCACCGACGCCCAGAGGGCTGGTGGGATTTTATTTGTGTGTATTTATGTGTGTGTCGTGGGGCCCCTTTAAGTATGGCGGCATGCGTTACCAGTGGCGGGTTGTTTTCTGCAGTCCCTCGACTTTTTGAAAGGTCGGGGACGACGTCGGGGTGGTGTGGTGTATCCCTTTCCCCGTTTTCCATTACCAGTGGCGGGCTGTTTGTCCAATCCCACGACTCAGGAGCTGGAGGAATGCATCGACCCATCGCCCATGGATCGCCGATAGGGCGGACACTGGAGCATATACACTACCAGTGGCGGGCTGTTTTGCAATCCCAGGACTTTTTGAGGGTCGGGGGCGACGTCGGGGTGGTGTGGTGTATACCTTTCCCCCGTTTTCCATGGGAAGCAACGTAGAATGTATACACCAGGATCCCGTATACACCAGGACCCGCGTTCTTGTGCGAATTTCAGCGCAGGGTCGGAAGAAGCGTCGGTGTATAGAGTTCGTTTCCCTAGTACGGATGCTCAGTATCGCGTAGCCGACCCCCATCCCCATCCCCATCCCTTTCGAGACCCTCACCAGATTAACCGAGCGCGGGCGATAATAAAGGTCCCCCCTTTTCACCCCCTCTATGTTTATTATCCCCGTTCAACAGGAGTTGATTGTGGAGAGGGGCGCGGAGGCCGAACTTTCTAATCCACCAGATCACCATCATCATGATCATCGTCATCATCATCATCATCATCATCATCATCAGCATCATCATCATCATCATCATCATCATCATAACCTCATCTTCCCCGGGAAAATCGTTGATTATCCCCGCCAGACCCCCGAACTTTATTATCTCCCGGTCATTCTAATCGCCTGCACAGGGTTCCCCCCCCGTTGGGAATGCACCCTTCGAAACCCGAAGGGGACCGCCTGTATCCCCATCTGGGGGGGCAAATCGGCCAGTGGGGCGCAGGCCACGCCGCTGGGGATGGGGATCGGATACACGATGCTCAGATGTTCGGAGCTTCCGTGCGGCACAGGTACCAAGCCCCTGCAAATGGGGTGTCAGCAAGCGGGCTTGTAGCTAAGGGGCCGCTACGAGCGAGCACAGGGTGAGAGGGTATCTGCCTCGCGCTAGTGCGTGATACATCGGGGCGGCAAGATCGTCGATACCTCATCACATCTCGGGGCGGGGGGGGGATGAACTTGCACTTGTGCGCGGCAAGTCAATTTTCTGGAGGCATATTGAAAATGCCCCCTGATCTACCACCCCGTTTACAAACACTCCGTTTGCAGGGGCTTTGAAGTATAAATGTTCGGAGTTCCGTGCGGACCTCTAAGAGGTAATGCTTGTGCCGTTGTTTGCTCCTCCGCCGCCGCTGGCATCCGTGTTTGCGTGGTCCGTCAGGGGAGCCTCAGAGGGTCCCGAACATCCCTTGTTCAGGGTGGGGGATTCCGCTGGATTCGGTCGACATCTGGACGAACTTCGGGCGAAACCTAAACAGGGGGGTGAGGAGGTGTGGACGACACCCCGTCGAAACCACGCTCATGATGGAGCCGCGGAGGTCCACAGAGGCTCCCAGGAAGTGCCGAGGGCCCGTCACGCCGAGTGGGCGAGGGGCGCGCCTGGCAGGACTCGTGCATAGAGAAGACGCGGCGCATCGGCCAGGGCCAGAACATGGTCGGCGAGCGTGCGGCGCCCGGGGGCCGGCGGGGCTCCTGCTCCGCCTCCACGGGCAGCAGACGGGGTCCTCTAGAGACCCCGCGTCGCACGTCGCTGTGGGCGGGCTGCGCCACGGTGGGGGTCGGCGCAGATGGGGCCCGTGGATCGCGCCGCGTCGCCGATGCATCGGCGATGCGGCGTCGAAGTTCGGGTATAGCCAGGACCCCGGGTAAGGGGACCCGGTTAGTCGTAGGGCCCTGGGGCCCCTCAATTGGCCAGATTCGCTAAACCAGGTTTGCCGTAACTGGTGTTTTTCGGGTGAAGGCAGTTCCGGTTAGTGGAAATGGGACGGGGGGGCGCCCCCGGTACAAATCACCAAACCAGGTTCCACTAGACCCAGTTCTGCCAACGCCCGAGACGTGGAGCCTTCTCTCCAGGCCGGCGTCGCCCATGCACCCGCGAATCGGCGCGATGCCCTGACCCCATCTGCTCGGACCCCATGTGGGCGGCCTCCGAGCGCATCCATATATCCACCGCTCCCCATGGGGTCCTGGGAGAGCGGTTTCCCAGGGAGGGGATGCGTACAGCTTTGGGTCTCGACGTTACTTCGCGTGTTCGAGGGACCTCGTTTGTTCTGTCGGCAGGGGCCTCCTCCTGCGACCAACGCGGCTTCGACGCGCGTTCGACGTGGATCCGAAGAGGACTCCACGCGGACAGCAGTGCAAGGGCACCGAGAAGGCCGCCCGACGATGCAGCAGGGAGCTTTGCATAGCCGCCCCTGTGCATGTTTGTCTCGGCGAAGACCATCGAGAAGCATCTCGAACCACTGTGTGAACAAAGCGAGCACGAAGTCGACGAGTACGCCTGGGAACGGACAGGGGAGGGGAGGTGCTCCGGGAGCTCGAGCACATGGAGTACCTCTGCGAGGCAGAGTCCAGGTACCCCGGGCAGGACTGCTCCCCCCCGTCGCACGCGTCCTGCCTGGCGGAGGGAGGCGCGCGGCGCAGGGAGGAGGTCCCAGGTACCCGACGTCTCGGCTCGAAGCACTACGGAGGGTTCTGGGTCGTGTTTGGCCCGACGGGGACCTCAACTTACCAGTTTGAAGCATCTACATCAGGCCTCCTAGATGGGGTCCGAGTGGATGGGGTCGGAGGATCGCGCCGCATCGCCGATGCATCAGCGATACGGCTCGACGTGGGGCCCGATTTTCTCCACGCCGACGTCGCCGATGCATCGCCGACGTCGCCGATGCATCGCCGTTGCATCGGCGACGCATCGCCGATGTATCGGTGTTGCCGCGAGATCCTCGGACCCCATCTTCTCGGACCCCTATCGAAGAAGCCTTTGTATACCCGTCCTTCTGATTGGCATTACCTGATCTCGATGCCGATCGTGCTGAGGGGCGACGAAGACGACGACGACGAGGACGACGACGACGACGACGACGACAACGTCGAGACAGGCACTGTCACGAGCTGGAGAATGCATCGACCCATCGCCCATTGATCGCCGATAGGTCGGACACTGGAGCATATACATTACCAGTGGCGGGCTGTTTTGCAATCCCAGGACTTTTTTGAGGGTCGGGGACGACGTTGGGTCGGTGTGGTGAAAACATGTCGTTTCCGTTTCCTTGGGGAGCAACGAGACATGAAAACACCCGGGTCCCAAAGACACCAGGATCCGTTTTCCTGTGCGAGTTTCAGTGCGGGCCAGAAAAAGCGTCGGTGTACAGAGGTCGGTTCCGTACGTTGCGTTTCCCTGAAGAAGCAACAAGAATTGCATACACCAGGATCCCGTATACACCAGGATGCTTTTCTCTGTGCGAATTTAGCGGGGCGGGAAAAAGCATCGGTGTATAGAGTTCGGCTCCTTACACGGGGGAATGCATCGCCTCATCGCCCATTGATCGCCGATAGGGGCCCGATAGCCCACCCCGCCCAGGACCATGCGGATTTGCTATTGGGGGCCTACCGCCGATCTATTGACGGTGAATCGTCGATTTAAGCCCGAAGCTTCCCCCCTGAGCTGGCCCCCCCAGAACGTTTCCTCTCAAAGGCTTCCAACATTCGAACAGGGGATCGGTTGCAGAAGTGACATGCCCAATATGTAAATTTTCGTCGAGTCGAATATATGAGAAAAAACGTCGAACATACATATTATATATACATATATATGTGAACAGTCGATGCTTGTTTCGTAAATTCAGCACGCACATCAATACTGGGGTACATCATCTATGTAGTCGTCGAAGGTGAGCAAATTGCATAAACATGAATTCTTGGCGCTCCGCGCGTGCTTCTTAGGTCTTCGCTAGGACCCGATCCCTGGCGCGCGGAGCGCGCCAGGGGCGGCGCCGGAGGCGCCGCCACGGGGGTCCCAGCGCAGAGCGCAGATCCAAGAAATCCGCGCGGACCGTCAGAAGTTGTTGTTTATGCCGCTCGTTGTCTCTCCAAGTCGATCTTGCACGAGGCAAGAGTTTCTTGCACGAGACAAGACTCTCCTGCAGGTCGATCTCTTGCACGAAACAAGAGTTTCTCCTCCTGCCTGCCTCCCCCCACCCCCTTCGGACTTCGGGCCTTCTCCCCTGGCCGGGGGCGGCTCCCCCGCCCACGCCGTCGCGTCGGGCCCGCCGTGGGGCCCTCAGAGCAGGGCTGGACTTAAGCTGTTCTGCTGGACTTCGGCTGTGTTCTGTGTTTCGTTTGGGCAGGCAGGTGCAGGGAGGCAGGCAGAGCAAAACGAAGCACAGCACGAAGACAAAGCGAGGATCAAGGTTTGGATCCAGCCCTGCCGCAGAGAGAGCGGCCGCGTGGCGGGCGGCGGCGACACGGGGGGCCGCCGCCTTTCATCGGCAGTGTCCTCGGCGTCTCGAGCGATCCGAAGAAACGAAAAACGGCATGAGCAGAAACTCTTGGCGCTCCGCGCGGCCTTCTGAGAAATCCTGAGCCCTCCCCAAAGACAATCAGAGCTTCTCAGAAGGCGCGAGGGCTTCTGAGATCGGGCCGAACGACAGGGGGGGATAGAGGAAGGGGGAGTCACGAAATCTGCTGCATGTAGCTGGTTTCGGCCCCGCCGCCGGGCCCATTTCTCGACACATGGGCGCCTCCCGGCGCCGGCAGGCGCTGGGAAAATCAGCTACGTGAGCTGATTCTCTATTCTGCCCTTTGCTATCCCCCCCTTTCGTTACCCCCGATGAGAAGTCTCGCCGCCTTCTGAGCAGGCCTTCTCCTTCGCATTCCCCCCCTCGCGCGCAGCCGAGATCTGCGCTGGGGGCCCCCACGCCGGCGCCTCCAGCGCCGTCCCTGGCGCTCAACGGTAATCGACGCTAAATCGACGCTAATCTACGCTAGCCGACTAACCGGCGCTATCTCATCCACTCCCAGACGCCAATCGACGCTGAAGAAGGAATTAAGACGGCATGCCAGACTCCCATGATTTGCTACCGAGCCATCGTATTTGAGGGACGCATCCCAAGAATAGTTGCGAGCACCCCAAGAATACCGAAGAGTGCCTGCCCGACACGCTGGCGAAATATCGAGCGAGCATAGCCTTCCCGGGGCCCGACACGTGATCTGTGGTGGGCCCCCCCGGCGGCGCCTCCAGGGCCGGTGGGTCCCAGCGCAGATCCAAGAAATCCGCGCGCAGCGCCAAATGTTATGCGCAGGTACGTCTCGGGTTGTGATGTTCCAACCTACTGCGGCCTGGATCGCCCGAAAGCATTCCCAGCACCGAGGAGATGCCGAAACTATAATGTTTGTTTCACGTGTGGGGCCCCGGGAAGGCCATGCTCGCTCGATACTTCGCCAGCGTGTCGGGCAGGCACTGTTTCTTTATTTTTGGGGTACTCGCAATTATTCTTGGGATGTGGCCCTCAAGTACGATTGCTTCGGTGGCAAATCATGGGAGCCTGTCATAGTTCCTTCTTCAGCGTTGATTGGCGTGTGGGAGTGGATGAGATAACGCCAATTTAGCGTCGACTAGCGTCGATTTAGCGTCGATGACCGTCGACTAGCGTCGATCAGCGTCGATTCGCAAGAGCCGACACAACCGTATGGGAGGCTCCCATGAGTTGCCACCGACCGATGGGAACAGCAGAAGCCTCGAGTGCAGGAGTCAGCGTCAGCCCGTGCGACCGAGTAGCTGATGCGTTCGGCGGCACAGGCTGGTTTTGTTGGAGTCCCGCCCGGCTTCCCTCGGGGGGGCTAGGACAAGGATCAATCCGTTCCAGAGCTTTCCCGAGCGCACTCGGAGCGTTCCGGAGCGCTATGAGAAGGTCTAGGCCTCCTAGCTGGGGTCGGAGTAGATGGGGTCAGAGGATCGCGCCGCATCGCCAATGCATCGGCGATGCATCGGCGATGCATCGCCTACATCGACGATGCGGCTCGATGTGGAGCCCGATGTTCTCCACACTGACGTCGCCGATGCATTGGCGATGCGGCGCGATCCTCCGACCCCATCTTCTCGGACTCCATCTAGGAGGCCTCCAGAAGGCCGCGGCGCCCGAGACAGTCTCCAGAGCATCTCCACCCGATTTGGCTCCCGTCCTGGCTTCGTCTGACCTTTGGAGAGCCCCCCGCTCCCGCCCCTTGGTCGTCGTCCCTCACTCGGCTCCACGTGAGCGTGACCCTCCGCCGGAGTGACCCTTCGTGCGCTCAGTGGGGTCTCCCGATCGCTGCACGCGATGCGACGGGAGCGGGGTCGCGCCGCTCGGGCTTGGCCCCCCCCCCACTCCCCCCACAAAGCCGCGCACCTGAGGTCACGTTAGTCAAGGGTCACCCTGGCGTGGAGACGACTCATCGAGAACAGAGGAAGCCGCAACCCGAAGGCAACGATGAAGACGTAGCCTCACTTAGGCCCCCGTCCTCGCATTAGGGATCGTCTGTCTGGGCGGCTTGGTCTGCTACATCTGCTGGAAAGACCCGCCTATCCCTTGTTCTGGCCCTCCTAAATGAGGTCCCCTCCCAATGGCTGAGGGGTATTTCGATTGCTTATCAGCCTCACCCCAGGACGAGCGCGGCTCCCGCGAGGCGATCGCGGGCATGCGCCAGGCGGGCGGCCGCCCCGCCCCCGCACCGTCGCCTGCCCGCTGGTCAGCAGTCGCGACGGCGGCGTCTCGGCGGCGTCTCGGCGGCGTCGTGGCGGCGTCGCGGCGGCGTCGCGGCGGCGTCGCGGCGTCGCGGCGCCGTCGCGGCGGCGCCTCGGCGGCGTCCACGGCGACGTCGCCTGCCGCCGTGCCGCGCTGTGGCGGGGCGCTGCGGCAGGGCCGCGCTCCGGCGCCGGCGCGGCCAGTGGCGGCGCCAGCAGGGCGGGCGTTCCAGGCCGATTGACCTCCATTCCTCCTCCTCCTCCCCCTCCTCGTCCTCCACTCCTCCTCCTCCTCCTCCTCCTCCTCCTCCTCCTCCTCCTCCTCCTCCTCCTCCTCCTCCTCCTCCTCCACTCCTCCTCCTCCTTTCCTTTCCTTTCCTCCTCCTCCTCCTCCTCCTCCTTTCCTTTCCTCCTCCTCCTCCTCCTCCTCCTCCACCTCCTCCTCCTCATCCTCCCTTTCCTTCTCCTTAATCTCCTTCTCCTCCTTCTCCTCCTCCTCCTCCTCCTCCTTGTCGTCCTTTTCCTGCCGCCGCGCGGGCAGTCCTCTCAGGCGGGCGTTCCAAACCGAGCGACCTCCACGGTTCTGCTGATCCCATCGTACTTACGGACCTCGTCCCAGAAATAGGTTCGAGCACCCCGAGAAGCATCGACTACACGTAAGAGTGACCTTTCGCCGTAGTGACCTTTGGTGCGGGCTTGTCGGGGCCCCAACGATCGCTGCGCGCGGTGCGATAGCGGCTGGTTGCGCGCTTGGATTTGGCCACTTCTTGCCCCATTGGTCCGCGCACCACAGGTCTCTCTTGCCTAGGGTCACTCTTGCGTGTAGCCGATGTGTTGATTCCATCGTATTTGAGGGCCACGTCCCAGAAATGAGTTCGAACGCCTAGAGCAAAACATCGAATGCCTGCCCGACGCGCTGGCGAGAAACGTCGAGCAGGTGTAGCCTCCCAGGGCCCAGCGCGTGAAGATCCGCCAGTTTGGGTGATTTCCTGGTGCTTGAAATTGTGATTGTTCCCCGGTGCACTGTTTTGCCGATCGGCGCGGGCCCTCGCACCCCCCTCCCCCCCCCATGGAGCAGATCTTGGCTGTTTTTGGCGCCTGTTTTGAGCAGGCGGAGCCCCCCCCACAGGACCCCCCATTGCAGGCAGCGGCATCAAGCAGGGGTCCGGAGCCAGGACCCCCCCCCTGCCCTCCCCCGTCCGCCCAATGTCGAAACGCCGAATACAGTCGGGCCACTGAGGAAGGAACCCTTTTCGTTGGGGAGGGGCTCCGCGTTCCTTAAGTGTTTCGCAGCCTGCCTCAGGTTTTCCTTGTGTTTTCGATCGGAAATCGAAGTTCAACTCATGGAAAAAAGGGGCCTCGTTCCTTATTTTGGGTTCCTTTCCCCGGTGCACTGTTTTGCCGATCGGCGCGGGCCCTCGCACCCCCCTCCCCCCCCCATGGAGCAGATCTTGGCTGTTTTTGGCGCCTGTTTTGAGCAGGCGGAGCCCCCCCCACAGGACCCCCCATTGCAGGCAGCGGCATCAAGCAGGGGTCCGGAGCCAGGACCCCCCCCCTGCCCTCCCCCGTCCGCCCAATGTCGAAACGCCGAATACAGTCGGGCCACTGAGGAAGGAACCCTTTTCGTTGGGGAGGGGCTCCGCGTTCCTTAAGTGTTTCGCAGCCTGCCTCAGGTTTTCCTTGTGTTTTCGATCGGAAATCGAAGTTCAACTCATGGAAAAAAGGGGCCTCGTTCCTTATTTTGGGTTCCTTAGGTCAAGCCCCCGAGTGTATGAAAACGTTTGGATACTTCCTGGTGGTCCATGCTCGGTCGGCATCGGAGTCTCATAACACCGCGGCGGGCGTGTCCCTCTCGGGGGGTGGCCTCTGTGGGGGGGGGGGCGGGGGGTCCTGCGGGGGCACGGCCGGGCGCACCTCTCGGAGCCTTGCCTCCGGAGGCGCGCCCACGGAGGGGGAAGGCTTGAGTCGGGCGTGTCCCTCTACAGGAGGAATTCTCAATCATAACTCAGTCACAAGAATGGTCTGGGGACGATGTGTCGACTATGTCTGTTCTCTTGCCATGTTCCTTCCGAAATCCGTCTGCAGGAGGACGCGCCCGACAGAAGAAGGGGAGGCAGAGCGGGCGGGGGCGGGCCCCCTCGGGAGGCTCGGAAGGCCGCCCGCCTTCTGAGAGGTGGTTTGCGCCTTCTCCGAAGCCCCGCCTCATAGGAAGACGAGGAGGGGGAGGAGTAGGCGGAGGAGGAGGAGGGGGAGGGAGGAGGAGGAGGAGGAGGAGGAGGAGGAGGAGGAGGAGGAGAAGGAGGAGGAGGAGGAGGAGGAGGAGTAGGAGGAGGGGGAGGAGGAGGAGAAGGAGGAGGAGGAGGAGGAGCAGGAGAAGGAGGAGGAGGAGGAGGAGGACCTCCCTATCCTCCCCTCTCCCACGTCCTACCCATGGTAGTGGCGGTGGAGAATCGGCCCATCATGCTCGGCCTCCTCGCCTCGCACGCCTGTCCTCGCGGTCGTCCGTACGCGCGGGGGTCCTGGGCGGCGCGGGTGAGCACGGGGACAGCGACCTCGGCTGCGCGTACTTACTTCCCCATCTTCGTTCGACGAGGATCACGTCGTCTTTGTCCTCCTCCTGCTCCTGTTGTCCACTCCTCCCGCTCCTGACCCTCTTTCCTCGTTGCTCGTCCTGCTCATGGTCCTCCGTCTCATTCCCAGTCTCATTCCTCATCATCTTGATCATTATTTCTTTGTCCTTGGTTCCCATCGTCGCCATCCCACTCCTACTCATCTCAGCCCTGATCTCCAACGCAATCTGGTTGGGTTGGCATGGACCCCGGACCTCTCAACCGCATCACGGGGACCCGTTGTTCACCCGTGGTACGTTCATGGATTGCACCCCGCTCCGAAACGGACCTCCAGAGCTCCCCGATCGGACGCTGCGTTTGTTTGTTGGTTGTGAGGGATGTCTGCGCCATCCTCTTGAAAATGAAACTCCCTGACCTGTGCTAGGGTGTGTTCTGTCCAGGACTCCAGGGCAGATCTGGCCGACCGACACGCTGGGCCCCAGACGTTCGCCGAGATCTCTGTGCAACGTCGTGCGCACAGCTCCAGAGTCTGCTGTGCCTGCGTCGAAGCAGGGCCAGGAACGACAACATCGGCTCTCCCGCCTGGCCCTGGACCCTTCCCAGCGTTCTTCCTATCTCGGGGGAGCAGCGGCACGGCATTTTTTTGTCCCCCCAGAGGTCCTCCCTTCCCTATACCTCCGCCTCCGCCTCCTCCTCCCCCTCCTCCTGCTCCTCATCCTCCTCCTGCGCCTCCTCTCCCGCTCAAGATCGGTCCGCGGACACTTTCCAGGCTTCGTCCTGGCCCCTTTTTCGGCGCGAGTCCAGCACCAAGAGCGCCAGGGAGCCTGTCATCGATCGGACGTGTGCATTCTTCTCGACGGTGCGGTGGCAGCGCCGGGACCGCGGCGGCCATGCTGGGATGCGCGTGTCCGGGTGGCAGGACCGGCTGCCAGAGCGGGGGCAGGCGTTGCTGCTCTTCGGCGACCTGCGTTGCGTCGGGGGCGACGCAGCAGAATTCGTTGCCTTAGCTGCGCGCCGCATCGCGCAGCTGTCCAAGGTGCTCCTCTGCGTCGGGCGCCCCCCCCCCCCCCCTGGGCGCCTGCGCTCGCTCATGTCGCCCGAACGCGCCTGTCAACAAAATATGATTTCCGACGGTGGGCCCTCGAGGAGCATTCTGGGGCAGCTTGCGAAATCGACGCGCGAGAAACCAAAACATGCACGGGGGATGGGCGCCCGAACGATGGCGACGAGAGGACCGGCGCCGTTTCGGCTGGTCCTCCCATTTTGGACCGGCGTTTCACCCCGAGTCGGTTCTGTTTTCGTCCTGGGGCCAAACAGGCGCCCCCGGAGGCCGACAATGGCCCGCAGCTCTCCGTCGCGATCTGTTTCGCTACAGGGGTATCTTGGGACCTCCAGATGCCTTCGGGGGGGTCCTGGGGGCCTCTGGGAGGGAACGCGCAAAAGACGCACGCGCCCAACCACGTACGTGAACACGACTCCCCAGTCCGCGAGACCAGCCGCGGGTTACGAACGTTTGAGCAATGAATATTCTGGAAATATACGCTGACGCATGACGTGTGCGACCTCCTGTCGCTCCTGCTGCGGGGGAGGGCAGAAAAGGCTGCGGAGGGTCGGCCTCGGCGGTCGCAGGCAGGGGCGCGGCCGATGCGCCAGCGACGCGATCGCCCAATCTCACCTGTTCGCCTCTTGCTTCGAGCCTCGGATGCCTGTCACGGGCCCCAGGATTAAGTCGAGCTTGGAAGATCCGAAAATACTTTCCAAAATGGGATGTTTTTTTTGTTTGTGTCATTGTGGAGCATTTGCTTGACGATGCTTAATTTGCCTTTTTTTTCAAAGACGCCTGTAGGAGGACATTCCCGACCTGACGCCAGGACCGTCCCCAATGAGAATCCGTGGTGCAGTAACCGGTCCCCTGGGAAGGGGGTCCCAGATCCCCGGCGTCATGATGTTCCACAACGTTCGTTTCCCCAGGAACAGTTTTTCATACCGAGTAGTTTCTCGACGGTCCCGACGCCCAATATGTCCCCCAGACGCCAAAGACAGAAAACATGTCCGTCGTGATTTTGTCACGACTCGTGGGGGTTTGGTGGCAAGGGTTCCGCCATTGTCTTCACATCCTCATGGGGTGGTATCGTTATCTCTTATACGCCTCTGGTCCTTGCCCTTCTTTCTCGTCCCATGCTCCTTCTGGTGAAGTTTATTCAAGTATCCGTACTCGGGTCATTCATACTACGCGTGGTTTTTCTCAGATGCATTCATATTCTCTTTATCGTATTCATATGTATGTTCATTGTCAGAGCACATACTCATACTGATATTCAGACTCGTAATCGTGTGCGTATTCGTATTCATCCTCATACTCATATTCATACTGAAACCCAGATTCGTTCATATGCGTTGAGACTTATTTGCAATCAGACTCGCTTTCCCTCACTCAGAGTCAGGCACATCACGCCCTCTCTCAGACTCACGCACTCACGCACACACAGACTGCGAATGTCTCAGGCAAGGCGTTGGTTCCAACACTCCCAGAGGGCAGGCCGCCAAGGGGTATTGCACGGGCCCGTTCGCGCCCAGATGGTGGGGATGTGTCAAGCGGTTTGCTTGTTTCTGCCCCCCAGACCTCGGTCTTATGGTGGTCCACTGCCTACCGCGATGTCGCACGTGTGGCACGTAGGCGCCCCGAGAGGGGAGCCGCCTGAGGGGGTATTGCACGGGCCCGATCGCGCTCAGATTGTGAGGATGTGTCGAGCAGTTCGTTTGTTGCTGCCCCCCCTCCCACATGCGTTTTGCTTGGTGGTCATTGCTCGTCGTGCCAGTTCAATCACCCCAATGGGGAGCCTCCAGGAGGTATTGCACGGGCCCGTTCGCTACCATATTGTGGGACATCTCTGGCGGGCCCCCCAGTCTTCGCTCTTGTGGTAGTCCACTGCTCATCGCGATGCAGCAGGCGTGGCACTTGGCCACCCCAATGGGGAGCACTCCGAGGCTATTGCGCGGGCCCGTTCGCGCCCAGATTGTTGGGATGTCTCTTGCGGTTTGTCTGCGTCTGTCCTTCCAGGCGTTTCTGCTCGGTGGTTGGCTGATCGCCGCGATATAGCGGGCGTGGCACATGGGCGCCCCCATGGGGAGCGACCAGGAGGTATTGCCCAGACTTCGCTTGTTTCGCCCCCCCCTCGGACTTAGCTCGTTTGGTGGTCTGCTGGTCATCGCGGTATAGGAGGCGTGGGCGTGGCACTTGGGCACTTCCAGTGGGGAACGGTCAGGGCTGGGGACATTCCAGGGTTCGCGCCCAGAGTGTGGGGTTGTTTTTCGCGGTTTGCATGCTTCTGCCTTTGTTTTCCTGTTGGAGGTCCATTGCTCACCACGATGTAGCAGGCGTTGCACTTGTGCACTCCATGGGGGGGGGGGCGTTGCAGGAAACGCGTCCAGATGGGAGCCTTGTGTCAAGCAAACAGTTTGCCTGCTTCGGCCCCCCAGGCTTCTCTTTGGATGTGTGTCTTTCTCATGCACTCGCTCACTCCCTCCTCCTTCTCATTCATACGCCCTCATTCACAGTCAGATCTACTCATCAGCAATTCTTCATGAGCTAGTCCAACTCATCACACTCATATTCATCTATATTATGATCCTCTCATATGCAGACCCGCTCATACTTGGACTCGCTCATTTGCAGAGCCAGTCAAGATCGGATTGGCCCCAGTCAAGATCGGGCTGGCCCACTCCCAGACGAACTCACACTGAGACCCAGTTACACTCAGGCTCACCCGCCCTCAGACTCACTCATGCTTAGACTCGCCCGTACTCAGGCTCACTCAGACTCAAGCTCATTGTCGCCATACCAAAGTCAAATTCACTCACTCTCTTATGCACTCACTCGCACTCAGGCCAACTCGAACTCAGAGTCACTCACTCGCAGACTCATTCATGCTCAGACCCACCCGTGCTCACAGCATTGTATTCAGACCCGCTCGTATACAGGCTCAATCATACCCCAGTCATTCACATTCAGACTCACTCACACTCAGACCACCCACGCTCATATTCACTCACACTAAGGCTCACAGTGATATGGCAACCGCGAAAGATCGGCGTGGTTTATCGTTGCAGTTGCCGCGCAAGGCTCGGACATTTGCAAGCCGTGCAAATATAGACTTGCTTCATTGTTCCAATCGACCACGCGATCTGCACATCTCCTTCCGTGCCTGTCTGATCAGGTAGCGTCAATTGCATCCCCGGTATAGTCCCACTTCGCCCCCAGGTGTGCCGTTGGCAGCTGGAGTGCAGTGGGTACAATTGGGTTGATTGCGGGGCAATCTTTGCAGGCATCTTCAATGCACCGAAGGATTGCTTTTTTTCGCGTTGGTTATGTGCTGCTCTTCTCTTGCCGCCCGATCCATCAGCTGCACATCGAAGTGGAGCATGCGAATCTTCACGCACAGCAGCGACAAGACATGATCATGTTGACCCACCCGCGTTCCTAGTCGAATCCATCCCAACGCTTCTGCTGCAAACCAGTTTGTCGTCTTCTCCTGGTTCTTCTGGCCACACTAATGGGCATGGTAGGCACTACTCATTCCAGGACGTTCGGAGCGGTTGTAGAAGCAGCAGGCATTTCGTACAGGTCCTGAGCAGAGTGCGGGATACTGGCGGTGATGTTGTTCCCGAAAGAAGTGCTGGCACTTGGACGTTCTTACTTGTCTTACTCAGTCCTTGGACGGGTCCGGCGATGCTCTTCAACGATGACGCGCGTGACAGCCTCGTGGCCGCCTCGTGCGCTGGGCGGGTCCGGCGAGGTTCCGCCGCGCTGCCGCCCGGGGCCGCCTCCGCCTCGTGCCCTGGTTGCGTTCGGCGAGGTTTCGCCACGCTGCCGCCCGTGGCCGCCTGGTGGCAGCCTGGAGCTTGCACCACGTGTACTGCACCACAGATGGGGCGACGAGATCTATGCATACCCACTGCTCCTGGCCAGGCCCATCCTGGGCCCAGGAGCTGTGCATGCGCCCTCCTGGCTTGGACAGGAAGACATACACACCGCTCGAGGGCCCAGGGTGGGCCTGGCCAGGAGCAGTGGGTATGTATAGATCTCGTCCCCCTGACAGAGCTTACACATCCACACGGCGACGACTTACAGTTTGGGGCCCCCGCTCGGAAACTGGAGCATATGCATTACCAGTGGCGGGCTGTTTTTTGCAATCCCAAGACTCTTTTTGACGGTCGGGGACGACGCCGGGGTGGTGTGGTGTATACTTGTTATCCGGCTTCCCAGAGGAACAATGAAACATGTATACACCAGGATCCTGTATACACTAGGATCCGTTTTACAATGCAAGTGTCAGCGCAGGGCCGGAAAAAAGCGTGCTCCGGGAGAGGTCCAGGGAGAAGGTTTACCGGGATACAGTCAACGCGCCTAGTAAGGACGCGCGCCTTCATCCAGGGGGCCCTTGTATCCTTGTCTCTGCGGCCCGCCCTTTGCCGTTTTCACTGGTCGTCCGCCGCCCCAAAAACATCATTTTCGGCCTTCAAGGGTCTTACGTTCTTTCCAACCGGCCTTACTGCACGTTTTGACTGCATGATTGTCTCCCCAAGTGGGCGCGTCAGCTTGAAGCTCCCGTGGGCCAGGTGAGCCCCGCAGCCATCGTCAGATGTCGACAGTGTTCCCCTTGGTGGCCGCGAGCTCTCCTGGGACGACCAACGAGCCCCTTGCCCTGCCCGGCACTGCCCGCGGACGTCCTCGGGCCGTGCTCGGGCTCCGTGCTCTCGCTGCTGCCCACCTGGATGCCACTCCTGGGGGATCAAATTCTGACTCTGCTCAGGAGGGGAGGAACACACACAGACACAATTCATCGCCGACTCCCAGGAAGATATGGGAACATATGGGAAGTGGGGGGGAACACAAAAACCGAGAAAATATGGGAAAATATGGGGAACATGTTTATTTGTGTGGATTTATTTGTGTGTTTGTGGGCCCCGTCGTTTGCCCTGGTCCGAAATGCGGCTGGAATCCGGCGTAATCCTAATTACCCCGTTTCCTCCGCGGCCTCATCTGGCGCAACAGCCCCCCAAACGGGGCCAAATTCTCCCTGGTCCTTCCCCACGAAGACCCCCCAGCAGTCGCCGGCGTGGCAGCCCCCCACCGGGGCCAACTTCTCCCCGGCCCTTCCGACGAGGACCTCCCGGCAGTTGCCTCCTGCCACCTGGCGCTGCACGTCGGCCTTGCTCGAGCCTGCTCGGAGATCGCCGCCTGGTTCAGCCACGCGCAGAGGGGGGGTCATGGGGGAGGGGGGAGGGCTTCTCAGGGGCACCCCTGTGGGCCCTATCCACAGATGCGAGGCTGGCGCCTCCTGAGGAGCAGCCTCCTTCGAGAAGCCCTCCCCCCCTCCCTCCACCCCCTTGCCGCCTGGCCCACTCCTCGATACATGGGCGCCTCCCGGCGCCGGGAGGCGCTGGGAAAATCAGCTACGTGAGCTGATTCTCTACCCTACCCTTTGCTATCCCCGTCTTTCGTTCCCCCCGAAGATCGCCGCCTGGTTTTTCAAGCAGTGGCGAAGCGTCCTGGCGTGCCTATAGCCCTACCAAGCAATGTTCTAAGAACCTTTTGTGGTTCCCGCGAAATGTTCTTAGAACATTTCTGGCTGGGACTGTCTTCTTTTATCACATCGGGTTCCTGTTCTAAGAACACTGTTTTTGTTCTTAGAACATTTTTAGGGTTCTAAAAAACATTTCGTGGTAGGTCTATGGGAGTGCCGGGACGGTCAGTCCCTGCTCAAGTTTTGCGCCCCTGCACGGCCTCCCCTCGTCCTGGACGCCCCCCCGGCCCCGCCCGGGGCCGCGGCGGCACGCGCCCCCCCCCCCCCCCGAGGAGACCTGCACGGCCCGAGGTTTTCTTTTTTGTCGCCCGTGCCTCTCCCTCGCCTCCGCGGCCGCCCTGCGTCGCCTGTGCCTCGGCATCGCTCGAGAGGAGCATCCTCGATCCTCCTGTGACCCAGATGCGCGCACGGAGTCGACAAGAGTGCGCTGGAAATGCACGTCCGAGCGATCTGCCGGGGGGGCCCCCTCGCCGTGCGGTGCTCCAGCAGCCGCTCAGTGCCCCGGGCCCCGGGGGGCCCGACGGACCTGAGATTCTGCCGGGTCCTCGACGAGCAACATGTGACAGTTCTCAGAGCGTGAATTACCTACCCCGCTTTCGCTTCCAGGCAAAACCAAGTCATACCACGCGCCTCCTCGTCAAGCGGCCTGACCAGTGCAGGCCGTAGTTTGGCATCGCTTGGTATCTCTTGGAATCGAAGGTGGTCAACAGCGAGGTAGGTTTGTTTGCCCCCTAAGCTCGAAGCGAATTCACGAAAATGGGGTGCCGCCGTGGCGTTCCGCCTCCCTTGCGCGCGCTATCTGCTCCGAGCCTTCTCCCCGACGGCGCAGTCTGGGAGGCCTGGCGATGCGGCGCCAGTCCCAAGTCGACGGGCGTCCGTGTTTTTGTTTGTTAAGGGTTCTGGGAAGGGCGCAGGCCTTCGGCAGCATCTGGGGGCTTCGGCAGGGGATGCAAGCCCTTGTTTTCAGTCGGGCCTGTCCCTCTACCGGAGGAGTATTCAAAGATAGTCAAAAAAATAGTCCGGGGACAATGTTTTGACCATTTTGGAATACTTTGGGGCATGTTTAAACTGTTTTTTGTTTTCGTCCAAGATTCCCCTGTAGGGGGACAGGCCCGACTTAACACTTGTTATCAGAGGTCGTGGGCGAAACAGATTTCAAGGGCGCCCTCGAGGGCGCGAAGTCATTCGCGCTTCGCGGTTCGGCTCCGATTCCTCCTCCTCTTCTCCCCTTGGGAGGCGGCGCGAGAGCGCGAAGTTATGATCGCGAGGGCGCGGGTGCGGAGATGCTCGCCGTTCGTGGAGAAGGAGCATGGGAGGGGGGGGAAGTGAAAGCCGTGTGATTTTACATCGGCATCTTAAATCACCCCGATTAAAATCTGTACTATTCTAGTAAGGAATGAAATCCCACTTTCGAACATCTCGGATCTTTGATCCGACCGCTCTTGGCTCAGTCCTCTAGGATTCTAGGGGGGAAGGGGGGGCCAGGGGAGATTCGGACGGGCCCCGTGAGAGGGAGGGGGAGAGCGAGTGGGAGGGGGCCCGGGAAGGGGAGGGTGTCGTTGAGGGGGGGCGACAGGGAAGGGGGGAAGGCAGGCAGGGTGAGGAGACTGTGGGACGGGCGATCGCGAGGTCGTGAGGCAAATGTGGATGAGGGGGTGATGACTATGGGAGGCTCCTCCCTCATCCTTCCTCTTCGTCCCTCCTTGCTCGTGTACCCCTGGGATGGACATGTAACATGTAGGCTTGTATGGTGCATGCGGGGCGCGTGATTATTGTAGTAAGCGGAAAGCTGCTTGGAGGGAGAGGAATGTAAATACAGCATGCCAGCATGCCAAGCGGATAGCGACACTAAAAGAACGAAGGAACAGTGCGACGTCTAAGAACCAGATAGTGGGATAATGGCGATGAAGATAGGGTGGTGATGACGATGAGCAAGGTAGTGATTAGTTGTGATGCCTCTTAGTGATGCCACGTGGCTCTTTAACACCATGCTGCATTCTCACTCAGTGTGGCCATATGTCTAAACCGCGGCTGCGGTGTTGTAGTGCTCGCGACGTTGATGCATGTCATCATGTTGTTGCTTCGATTTCGGATGTCCACCATGCTACTAATATCACTGGCCAGTCGATATATGTTATGTATTTGGGAGTTGTGTTTGTATGCTTCATGTCTTGTTATTCAGCTCAATCGTCCGATTGTCTTGCAGATCCTCCTTGTTGTGCAATTGGCGTGTCGGTGCCAGGCATGATGTACAGCAAGGAAGAGTCGTGAGCGCCTTTTCATGCCTTTACTTTGGGTGGCCAAATGCTGCGGGACCAGTAGGACATCTTTGACTCAGAGGAGTCGTATGTGTAGGTCTCACCAGAGGGTGGAGTTGGCGATGGTGAGGGTGCTTGTTACACCGCCGTGGCTATCGGCAGCAGGATGTCAATCAACAAACATGTGCTCGGAAAGATGTCGAGGCAAACAGGACACACAAAACATTCTCCTCATGATCTGACCAGGCAGTGCAGCCTGGCATAATTGCTTGCACGGCCCGCTGGCATCTCAACCGTTAGGGTCCTGTTTGTGCCACATGATGGTTCTGCTCGGGTCAGACGGTGTCAAAAGGGGCAGTGTCAGGCTGCAGCCAGGAGGGGGGACGACGGACGATGGGCTCCGTGGCAGGATGGAATGACGTTTCAC
Source organism: Prorocentrum cordatum (assembly GCA_963575745.1). Taxonomy (NCBI): domain Eukaryota; class Dinophyceae; order Prorocentrales; family Prorocentraceae; genus Prorocentrum; species Prorocentrum cordatum. The sequence goes on from CAUYUJ010020826.1 coordinate 602,184, forward strand.
ATTCGAATATCCTCGAGCATCAATCTCAGGGACTGGAAAGCGCGTCAGAGGCAACATTGGGGGGGGATAGGCTCAGGGGGGGGCGCATCGACCCCCTATCGCCTATAATCGCCAACCAGAGCCCGATAGCCCGCCCTGCCCAGACACGTGCGGCTTCGCGATCGAAGGCCTGTCGCCGATATATCGATGTATCGCCGATTCCGGGTCGATGCTTCCCCCTGCCGTTGATTTTCGGGTCTTGCCTCGGGTCGGAGAGCTCTTCTGAACGCCTTCTCTTCCTCCTCCTTTGCCGGCCCTCTTCTCCCCTCCCCCTGTGGTTCCAACAGTTTTACATAGCACACAGCGCCGCCAATCTGTCTCCGGAGAGGTATAGCACAGGCAGTCCATGGACTCGAGCCGAAGTCTGAAACAAAGAAAGAACTCGGGTCTCCGGCGACCGTTCGGGACGATCCCCGGCACCCCATGGCACGCTCTCCGTGAGGCGCAGCCCGCCAGAGAGCACCCCGAGGCTGGAATGCCGCCAACACGACAACCTACGAAAGCGCCAGAAACTGTCGGCAACGCCCGAAATGTGCCCCCCCCCCCCCCCTAAGCTGGTCGCCACCCTAACGTTGCCCCTCAGTGTGGCCGGACATCCACGGCCGGCGGGCGAAGACAGCGCGAGAGCGGGCAGCACTGCTGACGAGAGATGGGCCAAGCAGGACCGGCCAGCGGTGCTCAGGAAGCACCGCGAGTTCGACGATGAGCAAATTGCATGAGCATCACAAGGGGGGATGGGCCAGACGGTCTTACACCATTTCCGGATGCGTGGGCGAGGAGGGATTCCGTGGCCCAGGTTATGTTTGCTTGTGGCTTGTCGTTGTTGTCGTTGTTGTTGTCGTTGTTGTTGTTGTTGTTGTTGGTGTTGGTGTTGGTGTTGGTGTTGCTGTTGTTGTTGTTGTTGTTGTTGTTGTTGTTGTTGCTGTTGTTGTTGTTGTTGTTGTTGAATTCTCATTCTTGAAGAAAATTGTGGTTGATCCCCCCACCAGTGCACATTGTATTTTTTGAATTGAAGTGCCCCCCTCTGGGCTCGCACCCTGATTTTTATCAGGGAAAGCCTTCGTACTCGAACTGGGCCCGTGGCCCCCCCAGCTACAACAGCAATGGTATCCGCTTGATACTTTCTTACAAATTATTCCGAAATCGCGCTCTCCCGCTTCCCCATAGTGTATGCAGGAATCACGCTCTCGCGTGGGACATCCTGGCAATTTACTCAGACGCCGCGCAATTGACGCTCAGGAATCGCGCTTCTCGCTTTGGCTTTGCTCACAATTTCTTCAGAATTGCGGTATTGCTCGAGACGTCCTTACGATTCATGCAGGAGTCACGCTTCAGCAACCCGCCTGCTCGACCTGGCCGCCTGGGCCTGCCTTCCGGACCCGCCCGCCTGGGCCTGCTCGCCCGATCTGCCCGTCTAGTTTTGCCACGTGCTTTCTGCTCACAGCCCCCCTCCTGCTACTTTCTCTCGTGCTCCATCCTTCTGCATCCCCCTTCCATCCGTCCGCTCTTCCTCTGCTTAGGGGCTGCGCAGAAATCACGTGGCATGTCGGGAAGATGTATCCCTCAACGGGTTACGATCGAAGACAAAGAGGGCGGGAACCGAGGGTTTGGGATATACATGTTGAATGGCACGCCAGCAGATAGGAGCGAACAGTCTCAAAATGATTGAGGTTGAATCTTCATTTCTGAATATTAATTGTTGACCCCCCACCAGTGCACATTGCGATGTTTCAATTGAAGTGCCCCCCTCTGGGTTCGTACGGTTTTTTGTTACGAGGGGAATTCTTCTTACTCGTACTGAAATGTTGGTTCCCGGACTTCAACAACAACAACAACTATCATGTTGGATTTGTTCGTTCTTGTCTGCTCGCGGGCAAATTAACATATACATATATATATATATATATATACACAAAACCCTCGGTACCCGTCCTCGTCGTCTTCGATCGCACCCCCTCTGGGGTTTTATTTGTTTTAGCTGCAATGCGTATGTCGTGCAGCCCCTAAGGCAGAGGAAGACAGGAAGGATTGAAGGGACAAGGGGGAGGGAGGATGGAGCACGGGAGAGCCTAGCAGGAGGGGGGCTAGGAGCAGAAAGCACGTGGCAGAACCAGACGGGCAGATCGGGCGCGCAGACCCTAACAAGCGGGTTGGGAAGGTTGGCCCAGGTGGCCAAGTCGAGCACACGGGTTGTTGAAGCGTGCGTCCTGCATGAGTTGCGTAGACTCGAGCGATAGCGCGATTCCCACATACATTTTCCGGAAATCCACAGCGCGAGCGTGATTCCTGAGGGTCGAGGGCGCGGCGTCTGAATACATGACCAGGACGTCCCACGCGAGAGCGAGATTGCTGAATAAGTCACCAGGACGTCCTGCGCGAAAGCGCGCGGGATTGAATTTTGAGGAAGTATCAGGCGGGAGCCATTGTTGTTTTTATGGGCCAACAGGTCAGTCTGGTCACGTTTCACTTTTCCTTGTAACCGGGTGCGAGCCCTGGGAGAAGCACCTTAATTGAACAAACAATGGTCACTAGAAGGGGGGATCAGCCATATTCGTTGTTTAGAAGGCGAATTCAACAACGACGACTCACGCCACGCCCTCATAGTGTATTCCAAAATCGCGCTCTCGCACAGGACGTCCTCACAATTTCTTCAGGAATCGCGCTCTCGCGTGGGACTTCCTCGCCATTTACTCAGACGCCGCGCCCTCGACTCTCAGGAATCACGCTCTCGCTTTGGCTTTGCCCATGATTTACTCGGGAATCGCGCTATTGCTCGAGGTTTCTTTGCGATTCATGAACGACTCATGCTTAAGCAACCCGTCTGCTCGACCTGGCCGCTTGGGTCTGCCTTCCCGATCCGCCCGCTAAGGTCCGCCCGCCCGACCAGCCCGTCTGGTTTTGCCTCGTGGTTTTTTCTCCTAGCCCCCCTCGTGCTAGTTTCTCTTGTGTTCCATCCTTCTCCCTTTCCTTTCCATCCGTTCCCTCCTCCCCTGTTTGATGGGCTGCCCTAAGTGCACGTGGCAGCTCAGGCAGATTTACCCCCAAGGGGGTACGATCGAAGACGAAAAGAGGGAAACTGGTGGTTTGGGATATACGTCGTGTGGCACGCGAACAGATAGGAGCGAACAGTCTCAAAGTGACTTATTGGCTGACGCGCATCGCGACCCATTGGCGGCAGTAAGAGTGAAAAACGGAGTTTGCGGAACGCGTGCGATTTCTGGGGAATCTTGGGGTTGCAGCTTCTTGGGATTTCGTCGGGGGCGGTTGGCGGATCGCGGCCCTGCTATTGGGCTTCTCTGGGCTCTCCTGGCAGCACTTTTGATGCCTCTTGGGGGCCGTGTTGAGGCCTCTGGGGGCCTCTTTTGGGCCGGCGGCCTCTCGGTGGCCTCGTGGTGGCCTCTTGGCGTCTCCTGTGGTTTTTCGGGGCCGAGTGCTCGAAATGTCCATTCGGGTTCCCCCTCGGGGCCTCCTCTTGGGGTCGTCATGGGGCCTTCCTGGACCGTTTTGGAAGCTTCTGGGGCAGTCTTGAGGCCTTCTTGGTTCGTCTTGGAGCCCTCTTGGGGGCCTCTTGGGCTATGTTGGGTCGATCTTGAAAGCTTCTTGGGCCGTGGTGGGCCTCGTGAAATCTCAAGAGGCGAATGTGCTAACAATCTTATTATACGTTTTTCCCCTGGGGAATTGGACGATTTTTGCTTCTGGAGGGCCTCTTGGGACGCCTCTTGGTGGCTTGTCGGGGCGTTTCGGGGGCCTCAGGGCCGTTCTGGGGGCAATCTTGGGCGCCTTGGAGCGATCTTTCCGCGATTCGTAGCCCTCTTGGACCGTCCGGGGGGCCTTTTGGGACCTCCTTGGCCCGCTTTGGGCCCCCCTGAGGCTCCAAGGGTGCGGCCGGCACCTTTGTCCCACACCCCCACCCCCCCTCAAAACCGGACGGACCGGGCTCCTGGGGGAGGGATTTGGGGAGGGGGGAGCATCTCACACGCCGTGACCCCATGGGGTCGGCGGATTGTTGTTGTTGGTGTTGGTGGTGTTATTGTTGTTGTTGTTGTTGGTGGTATTGTTGTTGCTGTTGTTGTAATATCACTGCTAAGGAAAAACATGTATTAGTGATCCCCTCTTTCCCGGTGACCGTTTTATTTTTCAACTGAAGTGCTCCGCCTGGGGCTCGCACCCTGTTTTACAAGGGAGGGAAAACTGTAGGGTCACCAAATTCGGCCCTTGGCCCCCAAACTACAAAAACGGCTCCCGCCCCTGATATGTCCGCACAATGTACATGAAAATCGCGCTCTCGCACGGGACTTCCTCACAAGTTTGGCAGGAATCGCGCTCTCGCCTAGGACTTTTTCGCAATATATTCAATCGCCGCGCACTCGACTCTCAGAAATCACGCTCTCGTGTTGGCTGTTTCTTACGATTCAGTATGGAATCGCGCTATCGTTAGAGACCTCATCGCCATCCATGCAAAATTTGCGCTTCAGCGACCCGCCTTATCGACCTGGCCGCCTGGGCCCGCCTTCCCGACTCGCCCTCGGGTCTACCCGCCCCATCAGCCCGTCTGGTTCTGCTACGTGGTTTCTGTTCCTGGCCCCCTTCCTGCCAATTCCGTGTTCCATCCTTCTCCCCCCCTTTCGTTTTTTCTTCCTTTGTTTTAGGGGTTGCACCAATTACACGCGGCAGGTATTTGGGATGTACGTGTTGGATGGCACACGAACAGGTGTGAGCGAACAGTCTTAAGATGATCGTTGCGAAAATTCGGTTTCTCCAAAATATGTGGGACCCCCTTTGCTTTGCCAGGTGACCAGTTTGTTTTTACAGTAAAAGTGTTCCTCCCGGGGCTCGCATTTCTCTAGCTAGGGAAAGTGTGGGATCACCAAATGGAGCCCTTGTCCCCCGAACTACAACAAACAACGGCGCTCGCCTGACATGTCCTCACGAGTTGTTTCAACATCGCGCCCTCGCGCGGGACGTCCCCACAGGTGAAGGAGGAATTTTGCTCTCGCGTGGGACCTCGCGATTCACTATGCAGGACTCACTCTTCAGCAGCCTGCCTGCCCGGCTTGGCTGGGCCTTCGTCCAGACCCCTAACCGTTAGGGTCAACCCGCCTGATCTGCCCGTTTGGCTTTGCCACGTGCTTTCTGCTCCTAGCCCCCCTATGGCTAATGTCTCTCTCGCTCAATGATTATCTCTCCCCCTTCCATCCGTTCTTTTCTCCCTGTTTGAGGGGGTGCGCTGAATGCACGTGAGAGGTTAGGAGGATATACCCCCAATGGGGTTCGAGCGAAGACGAAGATGGCGGGTACCGAGAGTTTTGGTTATACGTGTTGGATGTCACCCGGACAGATCGGAGCGAACAGTATTAAAATGATTGTTGCATGTCAATCCCAAAGTATATTGTAATGGCCTCTGGCCAGTGCCGCCGATCCGGGGGGCTCCGGATTCGGTGATCTTGTAGTCGTCAGGGACGCTGTTTGGGAGGGAGGGCGTTCTTGGAGTCGTCGGGGACGCTTTTTGAAGCTGACGTGCCCGCTGGGGGGGCCCTGGAGCGGTCCCGGGGGGGGTCAAGGGAGTGTTCCGAGGGGAGGGTCTTGGGGGCGGTAGCGGCTAGATCTGAGGGGGGTCCCTGGGACCCCCCGAAACGTCTTGGGGATGCGCAAATCATTAAGAAAACTCCAGATGGGGGACCCCCCCCCCCCCATCCCCCCCTTCCCCGGGGGGTTCCGGGGAGGGTTCCGAGGGGAGAGTCCTGGGGGGGGTCTGTGGTTCCCCCCGAAACATCTTGGGGCTGCGCAAATCATTAGGGAACGCCAGATGGAGGACGGCCCCCCACCCCCTCCCCCCCTTCCCCGGTAGAGCCACCCCGACGACCCCCGAAAGCAGAGCTGCAGCTCTTGCTTAGGCTCAGAGCTGAAGCTATTTCTGATGCTCCTTGTAGCTCACACGCCCGATCGGCGATTTTTTGACGACCCCCTCTGGTGCATGCGTTTGTAAAGTAAGGTGCTCCTCCTGGGGCTCGCACCATGTGTTTTTCAAGGGGGAATCTTGCGCGTCAGATTGGGAACCTGGTCCCGAAATGCAACGACGGCTCCCGTTTGATATCTCCTCACTATTAAATCGCGCTCTCATTCGGGAATTCCTCACAACTTACCCAGCAATCGCGCTCTCGCGTGGGACACCGTCTCAATGTATTGAGACGCCGCGACTTATTCAGGAATCACGCTCTCGCTGTGGGTTTCCTCACGATTAACTCAGGAGTTGCGCTATTGCTCTACATGTGTTGCGATGCATGCAGGGCTCATACTTCAGCGACCTCTCTGCTCGAACCAGCCGTGTGGGCCCGCCTGCCCGACCCGCCCGTTAGGGTCTGTCCGCCCGACCCGCCCGTCTGGTTCGGCCGCTTGCTTTCTTGCTCCTAATCCCCTTCCTGCCAATCTCTTTCGTGATCCATCCTTTTCCCTCCCCTTTGTCACTTCCCTCCTCCCTCCCTTCCCCTCTTTGTGGGGCTGCGCCAGCTACACGTGGCAGGTAAGGATGATATATCCCCAAGGGGGGTCATGCTCGAAGACGAAGGGGGCGGGTATCAAGGCTTTGGGATATGCATGTTGATTTGCACGCGAGCAGATAAGAGCGAAACAGTCTTGAAACTAAGTGTGTTATTGTTGTCGTCGTCCCCCCCGCGACCCACCCCGCGACCCACCCGCGATTCGCCCGCGAGCCACTCGCGACCCACCGCGCGCCCGCCCCCTTCAAACTTATCCGCAATTGCGTGGTGCTCCGTACTCCATCAGAGCTCCGCGCGGATCGCTTGGATCGGCGCTGGGCCCCCCTGGCGGCGCCTGCGGCGCCGCCCCTTGCGCGCTCTGCGTGCCATGGAGGGGGGGCCCAGTGCAGGTCCAAGAACTCCGCACGGAGGTCCGAGAGTTTGCGCTTCTGTAGCTGTTGGTGGTTCTTCAGGTCAGCAGCACGATGGTCTTGGCATCGCTCGGACGTGTGCATTTTTCCTTCGGCGAGGACCGTCGAGGAGCATCCTCGATCATTTGGCGACAAAAAAAAGCACGCACGAAACCGACAAAAAACACAGGGAACAGACGTCCGAGCGATGGCAGGTGGTCGCTGGGGGGGGGGGGGGGGGGGGGGGGGGCGCACCTGTGCAGCGAGAGAGCGAGCGTGCACCAGAATTGGCGCGGGGGGCTGATCTGGTGCCCGAGACGGCCGCGGCTCGGGTCTGCCAGGAAAAGGGTGCTGCGGAGGCGCCATGTGCTGCGGCTACCAGTGCTGCAGTATCGTCCCGGTTGAAGGAGCTGTTGACGTGGTATCCGACCCCGAACCACGCCACTGGGTCGGTTTTGATGGTCGCCGCGGCGATGGCGGCGGCCACAGATCGGGGCAATGTTTTTGTCGAGGAGTGGCATGCCGCATGCCCTTTTCAAGCCCCCCCTCTGTGCGAAAGAGGCAGAGAGTTGTTAATCTATGTCGAACATGGGCAGTCATGTTCCTTTGGTTAGGGGTCGATCCATCACGCAACCATGAGCGGGGGAACAGCAAGGAGTGGTCTCTCTCATTCATCTTGCATGTGTCGAGCGCTTTTGCCCAGCCCGTCCCCCACGGGGGACCCAAAGAATTGTCTCGTCCGATGGTCCGTTCTCAGTTCCAAATTCCTCTGATAATGAATCCAAGACCTGCGCTGGTAGATCACTGGGCGAGATCCGCCACAATCTGGCCCCATCCGGTGTGCTCTAGTGTAATTTGACCTACTGCCGCTCGGCCCTTGGTGCGGTCCGGCATGCCTGGGCCTGCAGTGGAGGCCCGTGCCAAGAGACACCCTGCTTGCCTCCAGGGTGCCCTGGGATTCTCGGGTTTTGATGGTTTAGCTGTGGAAGGCGTGACGTTTCCACATTAGAAATAAGTGGACGTCCTGGGGTCTCAGCGTTGGGTTTCTTGTGGAAGACTTCTTGTGATCGGGCCCCTACTGTAGTGCAATCTTGCCTAGCGTCACTCGGCTCTTGGTGCGGCCCGGCATGCCCCCCATCGTCCCCCCGATCCAGCCTGACAGTGTCTCGCCCTGGCCACGAAGGCCTCCCAGGAGCAAGCGGGCTCAGGATCGGTGGGCAACCGCTCCAGAGCGTGCTGGAGCGCTCTCACTGCGGCGTTCCAGAGCTGAGGCCACGGCACCCGATCTACATCCGCTGTGACCGCTGGATTCCAGAGATCCCCGTTTTACACATCCCACTGCGATTTTGTCCCGTTCCTGGCTTCGCCTTACTCGAATAGTAAGAAGAATAAATCATAATAATGATGATAAGAAACATAGGAAGAAGACTAATAAGAAGAATAATGAGAAGAAGTAGAAGAAGAACAAACGCCATCAACATGAATTTTCGGGGCTCTGCGCGGATTTCTCGGATCCGCGTCTGGCACCGCCCTTGGGCGTTCCGCGCGCCATTCAGAGGGGTCCAGCGCAGACCCAAGAAATCTTTGCGGAGCGCCGAACGTTGTTGTTCATGCAGTTTTTTTCTAGATACCTCTTTTGGGACAGCCGGACTCCAGAGATCCCCGATTCTACTTTCTGTTTCGCCCCTCGGAAAATATGGGAAGTGCGGGTGGAAGACGAAGGCCAAGAAAATGAAGGAACGTGTGGGGGATCCTGGGATTACTGGTGGTATTTTTGTTGTGTCCCTGGGCTCCTTTGCTCACACATCCCAGTACGACGCTGTCCCGCTCCTGGTGACGCCGTACAGGAGCTGCCTCCTACTTAACCTGCGCAGCTTGCCTTAAGTCGGGCCTGTCCCTCTACAAGAGGAATATCCAAAAATAGGGAACAATAGTCTGGGGACGACTGTTCGACTATTTTTGGATATTTGTGGGGTGCGTTTTTTAGTATGTTTTCGGAGACAATTTTGAGATATGTAACTATATTTTTGCTGTTCTTCGTCCAAAACCCGCCGGCAGGGGGACACGCCCGACCTAGCGCTTGCGCCTGCGAGCGAATACGGGCGCGAGACGGGGCGGGCCCCGCGGGGGCCGACCTCCGACGGCGTCGTCGGCCCTCGGCCTTGGCATCGCCCGGGCGTGTGCACTTGTTGTGCCCGGCAAGGGCCAGCGAGGAGCATTCTTGTTCACGTTGCGAGAAAAATCGGGGGCGGAAAAGAGGGGGGTGATGACTAGGGGGGGGTGGATATCATGGCGCGGGCCATGATATTTCCCCAGATCTCATGGCGCCTTTTCTTGTTTCATTACGTCCCTGGCACCCCCGCTGGGCCGCGCACATGCCGCGGCGGGCCCCGCGGGGGCCGACCTCCGACGGCGTCGTCGGCCCTCGGCCTTGGCATCGCCCGGGCGTGTGCACTTGTTGTGCCCGGCAAGGGCCAGCGAGGAGCATTCTTGTTCACGTTGCGAGAAAAATCGGGGGCGGAAAAGAGGGGGGTGATGACTAGGGGGGGGTGGATATCATGGCGCGGGCCATGATATTTCCCCAGATCTCATGGCGCCTTTTCTTGTTTCATTACGTCCCTGGCACCCCCGCTGGGCCGCGCACATGCCGCCGGTCATGATTTGCACCCCCCCCTCTTGGACGCCCCCCCCTTGGCCGCTCCCGAAAAAACACACGCACTGTACGACCCTCGCGCGATTTTGGCTGCGCCCCAGCCCCGGTTGGTTAATCCTGCATGTGCGCGCCCCTGGACCTGGTCCCTGGCAGCTGCAGCTTGCACCCCCCCCTCACGCCGGCCCGCCCGCCGAGGCGCTGCTGAGGTCGCCGGCCCGCCGGCGTTAGGCAATTCGGCTCTTGCGCGGCCCGCTCGGACCTCACTCGCCGCTGGCGCCCTCGCCTGCGGTTGCGACAAAAAAACACACACGAAACCGAAACATGCACAGGGAATTGACGTCCAAGCGATGGCGAGCGGCGTGTTTTTTTCTTCTGGCCTCGGGGTGCTCTGTCCGGCCCCTGCGCCTCGCCGTGGACGCTCAAAAGGGATGCTCCCGGATCTCGAGGAGGAACAAGCGGCACGAACATAATCTTAGGTCGGGCATGTCCTTTTTCAGGAGGATCGGAGGATTTGGGACGAATGATAACACATACTCGCAAAGTGCCTCAAAATAGCCAAAGGTACTCGGAAGATCGTCCCCTGGCTATTTTGTTGTTCTGTTTGAAGATTCCTCCTGTAGAGGGACATGCCCGAGTTAAACATAAGTGTGTGGCGCCCCGCGTGGATTTCTCGGGTCCGCGCTGGGGCCTCCCGGCGGCGCCTCCAGCGCCGCCCTTGGCGCGCCCCGCGTGAGCCGGGCCGGTGCGTGCGCTTCTCTGGGCTTGTTTACGCCACGCCGCTATGCGCGTGGCTGCGATTCCATATATATCATATATCATATATCATATATCATATATATATATATGTGAATATTATATATATATGTGCAAAGTAAAAAATGCATACTTGTGTATATGTACACATGTACAAGTACGTATGCGTAAATGTGTGTGTGTGTTTGTGTATGCGATGTGTGTTTGTGTGTCTGTTTGTGTGTCTGTCTGTGTGTATGTGTGTGAGTGAGTGGGTGAGTGAATGAGTGTGTGTGTGTGTGTGTGCGTGTGCGTTTGCGTGTGTGCGTGTGTGTGTGAGTGTGTGTGTGTGTGTGTGTGTGCGTGTGCGTGTGCGTGTGTGTGTGTGTGTGTTTGTGTGTGTGTGTCTGTGTGTGTGCGAGCGTGCTCTTTGGGCTCGCTGGTGACTGACCCCCCTGCGTCGCTGCGCGCGCGGCCGCGACTCCAAGCAGCTTGTGCTCGCGCGCGCTGCCCTCGGCCGCGCAGTGCAGGAAACCGCGCCGCACTCCCGCAGGGCAGCGCCGAATTCGCTGTGCGAGGGGGGGCGGGCGCGGGCGCGGGCGGCCCGGGCGGCCATGGGCGCCCGGTGACCGCCGCGGCCGCGGGGCCTCCCGGCTGCAGCGCCGAGGTCGGGGGGAGGGGACGGCCTCCTGCCCTGGTGCAGACGGGCCTGGAGGGAAGCAGGTCCAGTTGGGATTTGGCCTCGAGGGAAACAGGCCCAAGAGCCCTGATGCAGCAAGGCCCTCGAGACCTCTGGGCCTCTGCATCAAGGCCCTCAGAGGCCCCTCAAGGCCCTCAAGAGCTATTTTGTGTCCTCTGGGAGGTCCCGAGGTCTGTCGCCGCGCTCGGCCTCCATGGGGCCAGCCTTAGGCCCCGGGGCCGTCGCGCAGCGACTCGCGGGGAAGAGCTGGGGCCCCGCGGGGAGCCCACTGGGGCCCAGGGCCCGCTGCGCTGAGGACCTCGAGCCCCGGAGGCAGTCCGCCGGGCAAACAACTCCGTCGGGGGTGGGCAGACCTCCTACCACTGACACGTCGATTCGTGAATTGGCAGTCTTCGGTTCGCGAGAGGGCGTCGCGGCCGTCGTTTCTGCGGGTCCAGGTCCGTCGGTTTCGGTCCCAGGCCGTTTCCACTAAGGGGGGGTTTACTAAAGGGAGGTTTGTCCATTCCCGACTCAGGGGCGAGGGAAGGAGCGTCGTCGACCCCAGCATCCCTCTCCAGTCGAGGCCGTGGTGCTTCAACCCCGCCGAGGAACTGGGCGGGCTCGCAGTCAGGGGCCCTATCAAAATCGCCGATTCGATCGGCGACGCACCGCCGGTGGCCAGGTCCACGCTGGTCTCCCTGGGGGGCCGATCGCTGCCCCCCCCGAGCGCTGCCCCTCAGGCAGAGGCGGAGTGGGACCGGCCAGGATGGGCCCAGGTCCAAGCAAGGGTCGTGCCCTCGCAGAGGCGCCTCGGCCCTGCAGGCGCCCGAGCCTGGCGGCTCCCGCTCGGCGCTGCCGGGTTCGACACCCCCGCCGTGGGGGTTCGTCGCTGGGCCGTCGAGGCCCGTGCAATCTCGGCCCACCGCGGGCGGTTCGGAGGTCCTGCCTGCAGGGGCACGGCGGGTGAGCGCCGCGTTGGCGCGGTGGCGAGGACGCGCCTGGACGAGGCAGCTGACTTGTAAGTGCTGCCACGCCTCGGCGGCGCTCCGAGGAGTGCGGAGTACGAGGGGGCAGGGCCTCTCAGAAGGCGGCGGGGCTTCTCAGGCTTCTCAGACGCCCTTGGCCCTTGCGGGCCTTCTGAGAACCCCCCTGTGGCGTCGGCGACGGCCTACGCAAAAGCTTCTCACAAAGACCAGAGGCCTTCGGCCCGACCCCTTTGCCTTCCCCCCCCCCGGGCGCGCCGCCGAACCTCCTCGGCCAGGGGCGATCGAGTGCCGAAAGTCGGTGGCGATCGAGCGCCGATCAAGTGGCGAGCGCGTCAGCCTCGGGTCATCCGCAGCGTAGGGGCTGCCCCCCCCCCCGCCCCGCGCCGCGTGCCCCGCGCGGGGTGGCAGAGGGAGGAACCTCACGGGTGGTCCACGCCGTGGAGAGTGCTAACGCAGTGGGCCCCCTCGGCGCCTCGCGGCTCTTCGCGGGCGAGGAACGAGGGTGGCCCGCTGGGGTGCTGGAAGGGACCTGGGCGAGGCCACGCCACGGGCCCAGCGCGCTGATCCTGGTGAATCGGCGGGGTCTTGATGCACTGAGGCAGCTGGGCTCAGATTTCAGGGCACTGAGCACTCGATCTGCAGTACACTCCGCCACCTTCGGTATCCAATCATGGGAGCCTTGTGTCTCCTCGCAATGTCTTTGTTCTCAGAGTGCGCTGGCGTGCGCCAGCGTCTGGCTATCGATGCGCAGGTGCCAATCCAGCGTCGATGTGCGTCGACCGCCGTCGATGTACTCATCGTCGATGAGCGCCGATGTCGCAGGAGCCAGCGAGAAGGCACGGGAGGCCCTGTCAGGAGTTGCCACAGAGGCCGCCCGACGCGTCGCGCCGCCCGCCCCACCCTGGCATCGCTCGGACGTGTGCATTTTGTTGCTCGGCTCTGCCCGCGTGGCCTCCCTAGCGGCGCCGCTGTCCAAGGCTTCCCTTGGCATCGCGCGGACGCGTGCATTCTCTCGGCAAGGACCACGGAGGAGCATGTTGGGCCATCTTGCGAACAGCATGCACTTTTTTGGGGCGTCGGCGGCGAGGCAAGGGAAGTCTGCGCTAGCGGAAAGCCCTGGACGGGGGTGCCGTCAAGGCAAGTTGTGCCGCCATGCAAGGGGGGAAGCAGGATGAGGACAAGGCCGAAAGAGGGGGCGGAAAAGCGAGGCGCTCAGGGGGACGGGTCAAACGAACAAAATACACGCACGAAGCCGAAGCATGCACGGGGAGTGGACGTCCGAGCGTTGGCGCGAGCCGCCCGGCCGAACCGCGTCGCCCGCCCCGCGCGGGGCGCGCGGAGGCGTGCTGCCCCAGGACGCTGCCGCGGCTGCCCGGCGCTGTTGCGGCGCGCCATGGGGGCGGCCCAGGCGCGGTTGACCTTCCTCCTCCTCCTCCTCCTCCTCCTCCTCCTCCTCCTCCTCCTCCTCCTCCTCCTCCTCCCTCCTCCTCCTCCTCCTCCTCCTCCTCCTCCTCCTCCTCCTCCTCCTCCTCCTCCTCCTCCTCCTCCTCCTCCTCCCCCTCCCCCTCCTCCTCCTCCTCCTCCTCCTCCTCCCTGCCTCCTCCTCCTCCTCCTCCTCCTCCTCCTCCTCCTCCTCCTCCGCCCTCCTCCTCCCTCCTCCTCCTCCTCCTCCTCCTCCTCCTCTCCTCCTCCTCCTCCTCCTCCCTCCTCCCTCTCCTCCTCCTCCTCCTCCTCCTCCTCCTCCTCCTCCTCCTCCTCCTCCTCCTCATCCTCCTCCTCCACCTCCTCCTCCTCCTCCTCTCTTTCCTCCTCCTCCTCCTCCTCCTCCTCCTCCTCCTCCTCCTCTCCATCCTCAGCCCTGCTGCTGCTGCTGCCTCCTCCTTCTTCCTCCTCCTCCTCCTCCTCCTCCTTCGCCTCCGCCTCCTCCCTCCTCCTCCTCCTCCTCCTCCTCCTCCCCCTCCTCCTCCTCCTCCTCCTCCTCCTCCTCCTCCTCCTCCACCTCCTCCTCCTCCTCCTTTCCCTCCCCCTCCTCCTCCTCCTTCCTCCTCCTCCTCCTCCTCCTTCCTCCTCCTCCTCCTCGTCCTCCTCCTCCTCCGCCCTCCTCATCCTCCTCCTCTCTCCTCCTCCTCCTCCTCCTCCTCCTCTCCTCCTCCTCTCCATCCTCCCTGCTGCTGCTGCTGCTGCTCCTCCTCCTTCTCCTCCTCCTCCTCCTCCTCGTTCGCCCTCCGCCTCCTCCTCCTCCTCCTCCTCCTCCTCCTCCGCAAGATAGCTGCCACAGTCGCGCAGCTGCTCTCTTTCAAGGCCAGAGCTGACGCATGCGCTAAGAAGGTCATTTCAGATGTGCGGTCAGCCAACGCCAGCTCTTGGAAGGAGTGGGTAGACAAGGCCCTCGACAAGGGGGCCAAGGCCGCACACAAGTTCATTAAGGAGCGTACCAAATGGGAGCCTGACACGGTGGTCATCGAGGGTAAGCTCACAGCCTCCATACAGAGCACCCTGGACACCTACAAGGCCAAGTTCGGGAACTTTTGGGAGCCCTCGGTAGAACCCCTTCCACAGGGACAACGACCTCCACGAACCCATCGGGATCCCCTCAGTAGAAGCTCTCAGGGACCTATCCAAGAGTTACTCCAAGTCATCTGCCGTCTCCCTCGACGGGTTCCACATGAGGCACCTTAGTATGTTATCTGATGAGGCCCTCGAGGCCTTTGCCAGACTCATCTACATCTCCGAGGTTCTAGGGGAGCTTCCAGGGCAGCTCCAGTGGGTCCTCGTGGCGCTTCTCCGCAAAGTCACTGGCGGCTACAGGCCCATCGGCATCTTTCCCATGATGTACAGAATCACAGGCAAGCTGCGCTTGCATTTCGCCCAGGACTGGATAGCTAAGCACGACTACTCTTGGTTTGCCTGCGGCGCAGGCAGATCACCAGTCGACGTGGTATGGCGGCAGAGTCTCAGAGCTGAAGGGGCCGTCTCGGGCGGAGGGGCCTCTGCTGGTGTTCTCTGGGATATGGAGGCTTTCTTCGAGCGCTTCAAGCGCAACAAATTGCGGTCTCGAGCGCTCGCATTAGGTTTTCCTGAGACTCTGCTCGCATATCACCTTGCAGGTTATGGCTCGTGGAGGCGCATAGCGTGGAAGCGCTGTGTGGCTCAGCCTATAGCGGCCGCCAACGGCATAGAAGCGGGCTGTTCTTTCTGCATCCTTTATGTCAGGATCTATTGTTTTGACGCTTTCCTGCGAATTACTTCGCTGCACTCGGCTGTCTATTTCGATTTCTATTTGGATGACCTGTCCATCACCTGTCACGGCACCACGGTCAGGGTGCTCAAGCGTGTTGTCAGTGCCGCCAAGGAGCTTGCCCGTCTCATCGAGATAGACCTAGAAGCCAGGATCGCGGTTCACAAAGGAGCGGTCGTTGCGTCGTCGGTGTCGTTAGCCAGGCTCCTCACGTCGGCCCTTGGGGCCACTGGGGGCAAGCTCCAAGCGGTCGCCACTAACTTAGGTTGCGATTTTACGGCTGGTAAGTCCTTCGGTTGCAACGGCGCTGCCGCCAAGCACAAGGTCAGGCTCAGGACCGCGACGGTCAGAGGGCAACGCCTGCGTAAGCTTACTGCTACCGCTGGTCAAAGATGTCGCAAGATTGTCGCCACTGGGCTCCTCCCTGCTGGGGCCTTCGGGGCCGCCGTTGACGGTCTCAGCAACAAGTCTTTGTATATGCTGCAGTCTCTGGAGATTGCGCAAATTACCCTTTGCTCCTCCAAGAAATCCAGGAGTGCGGCCTTCGCCCTCACGGGGTCCAGGGCCGACCGTTGGGCCTTAGGGCCTGTCCTCAGGTGGGCCCAGGAAGTGTGGAACACCACCCTTGGCAAATACGTGACCCCGGGGACCCTTGGACTTCTTGAGCTCAAGCAGATTTATAACAACGTGCAGCCAACAGGACAATTGTGTTATAACGCCGTGCGAGGACCACTCAGTGCGGCAGCCCATGCGCTTCACCGAATTGGCTGGAGTTTCACATCCGCTTTCACGCTGCAGGACCACTTTGGCAGGACGGTCAGGCTCACTGACACCTCGCCGAGCCTGCTTTCCGACTTGCTGCACCGAGGATGCCAGAGGAGATGGGAAACTATTGCAGCTAAGAGCATACCCAGCCCAACCCCCATGAAGAGGGTGTGTTTTGACGTGTTCGTGCCTTGCTTTCCCCCAAAAGCAAGAAGCCCCCCCCCAGGTTTAAGGCCATTCTCCAAACCCTTGTGGTCCAGGGATGGTGGACTGAAGAAAAACTCGCTCAGCTAGGCTACGACGTGCCTAACGAGTGCCCGCTCTGTAAAGTCTTCGGGGACACCATACACCATCGTCTCTTTTCTTGTCAGCATCCAGAGGTAGTTGCCCTCAGGACAGAGCTGCTGCCGCCAGACGTGCTGCAGGCCGCGCTGGAGGCGCCAGAGAATAGCCCCCTGTACTGCTTCGGTCTCTTCGAGCACCCAGGGGAACAGCATGATGATTTTCCGCTGCCCAGAGAGAATCCCATCGTTCGATTCGTCAGACACGACGGTCAGCCAGACACGGCACCGCACTTCGGGGGGCTCACGGGAACCGACGGGTCGTTCACCAAGACAGGCATAGCGGAGCTAGACAGAGCGACGTTCTCGGTAGTGGCTTACAGTACCGACGGGGCCCCAGAGGCCTCCTTGTATGGCGCTGTTGCTGCGAACCTTCCCCAGACTTCTCAGGCTGGGGAGCACATGGGCTTCCTGGTTCTCCAGGAGGCCCTCGCCAAACCCTCGAAGACCTGGGTGGACTGCAAAGCGGTCCTTGATCAGCACGCTAGGCCACTGCCGACACGTCTCAGCAGTAAGCTTAAGTATTCCGGCCTGCGCAAGCTTGCGCTTGCGCGGGACAGCAGACATCATCTCGAGACGGCCTCTAAGGTCAAGAGCCATCAGGATATGCAATCATTGGCTGGAGAGGCCAGACTTGCTGCGGAGATCAATGCTGCAACGGACAAGATGGCGAAGGTGGCTGTGGACTGTCACCCAAGTTTCAACCCGACAGCGCTGCAGGAGCTGCAACGCAAGATCGAGGCCGCTCGAGCGATTGGTTTATATGCACCCAGAGTTCTTGCCTTGTGCCAGCGCAACAGGCACAAGAGCGAGAGAGCCGCTCTGCCCTGTAAGGTTCAGGCTACCATTGTCGTGCACGACTGGGAGGTTCTTCAGGGGCCGATACCGTGCAGGTGCAGAGCATGTTTTACGTACGCCCGATCCTATAAGGCCGCTGTCGCACGTGAGAGGCAGGCATGCCAGCCACTGGCCAGCGCATTCAGGCGCGGCCTAGAAGCTATTCATGCCAGCCATCAGATGGCAATCGCGCATTTTGCCGTGCCTGTTGTCTTTTGTTTAGTCTGTGGGCGCTATGCCCAGTATGCTTTCAGAGGTTTGCCCGCCACCTGTCCTGGACGGCCTCCCAAGAGTGGCGGACGTGCGAATGTGAGAAATCGTCTATTGGATGGCAAGCATCCCAGATTTCGTCTTTTTGCTTCAGAGTCCGAGCGGTACAATACCGCAGAAATTCAAAGGCAGCAGCGCGCGCAGAGAGAGAAAGCAGCAGCGCGCGCTGCGATGCCGCTCCCGAGCCAGCCGACCCCACACCCTGTGCCTCGCCCACAGCGGTCCGAGGCCGGACGAGTGCGCCAGCTGCACTCCAGCAGGCGCCAAGAGGAGGATGGGGAACCGCTCATCCCTCCTGTGGGTTTCGGCGAGGACGAGTCGGACTAGGCCCCCGTCCAAGCCCCACCGCCATCTCGGCGGTGCTGCGTGCTTGTGAGGGGCCACCCGCCTGACGGTCTCTGTCCTGGGTCCCCGCCACTCGGCACGCCCAGGCACCGTCGGGCCACCCCACCTGGAGGGTGACTGGCCAGAGCCGCGTGCGTATGGCCCGAGCATGGAACAAAAAATCCTCCTCCTCCTCCTCCTCCTCCGCCCTCCGCCTCCTCCTCCTCCTCCTCCTCCTCCTCTCCTCCTCCTCCTCCTCTCCTCCTCCTCCTCCTCCTCCTCCTCCTCGTCCTCCTCCTCCTCCTCCTCGTCCTCCTCGTCCTCCTCGTCCTCCTCGTCCTCCTTCTCTCCTCCTCCTCCTCCTCCTCTTCCTCCTCCTCCTCCTCCTCCTCCTCCCTCCTCCTCCTCCTCCTTCCTCCTCCCTCCTCCTCCTCCTCCTTCTCCTCCGCCCTCCTCTTCCTCCTCCTCCTTCTCCTCTTCCTCCTCCTCCTCCTCCTCCTCCTCCTCCTCCTCCTCCTCCTCCCTCTCCTCCTCCTTCTCTTCCTCCTCCGCCTCCTCCTCCTCCTCTTCCTCTCCATCCTCCGCCCTGCTGCTGCTGCGACTCCTCCTCCTCCTCCTCCTCCTCCTCCTCCTCCTCCTGCTCCTCCTCCTTCCTCCTCCTCCCTCTTCCTCTTCCTCCTCCTCCTCCTCCTCCTCCTCCTCCTCCTCCTCCTCCTCCCTCCTCCTCGGGCGGGGGCGGTGCGGGTGGCCCTACGCGAGTCGACCGCGCCTGAAGGGCCCCGTTGCCGCGTATGCGGGCGCTCGCCGCGCGGCCTCCCTGGCGGCGCCGCTGTTCCCTGGCGCCCCTTGGCATCGCTCGGACGTGTGCCTTCTTTCCTCCTCCTCCTCCTCCTCCTCCTCCTCCTCTTCCTCCTCCTCCTCCTCCTCCTCCTCATCCTCCTCTTCCTCCTCCTCCTCCTCTCCTCTTCCTCCTCCTCCTCCTCATCATTCTCCTCCTCCCTCCTCCGCCCTGCTCCCTCCTCCTCCTCCTCCTCCTTCGCTTTCCGCCACCTCCTCCTCCTGCTCCTCCTCCTCCTCCCTTCCTCCTCCTCCTCCTCCTCCTCCTCCTCCTCCTCCTCCTCCTCGTCCTCGTCCTCGTCCTCCTCCTCCACCTCCTCCTCCTCCTCCTCCTTCTCCTCCTCCTCCTCCGTAGCCATTTTGGCTCAAGCGAGCCCGGCTCACGGCAGGCCGTCGGTGCGCGGCGCCGCGAGCGGCCATGCATTCCGGCAATGGCGTGGCCTGGGCGTCCGCGAGCGCGAGGACGCTGGCCCGCCGGCTGCGGCGCGAGCGACGCGCCGCCTTGGGGCTCAGCCGTTCGCAGGCCATCGACATCCGCGTCAAGGCGCTGCGGGCGGCGCTCGAGGGCCACTGGGAGCTCAGCGATGCCATGGGCGCCCATGTTCGTTCCTTCGGCGAGGCCCTGGCGGCGGCCGCCTTCTGGCGCCGCAGCTCAACCTCAAGGTGTTCGAGGACCTGAATGCCCAGGGGAACTGGGCGAAGCACGCCCCGCCGCCTGCTGCGCCTCTCCTTTGCGGGCGGCTCAGTCAGGCGCGGTCATGGCGTCGGTCTTCGAGGATTTCTTGGTCGGGCTGCACACCCCGTACGGCGCGGCGGAGGTGCAGGCGCCTACCGACCAGGCGGCTCCTGATCGTCCCGTTCCTGCCCTGGAGGACTCGCAGGAGTTTCAGCCTTCTCTCATCGATCATCTCCCTGGCGTTGTGGTGCCCTCGGTGCTCTGGCCGGGTGTCTGGGAGCCGTTGGAGGCGCCCGCCAAGGACGGCCTCGCAAAGGTTTCGCATTCGGTCGCCAAACATGGTGCCAGCATTGGCGGATGCAGCTGCGGCGGTGAGGCATCGCTTGGCGCAGTTTCGCACGTCGGTGGAGGCGCTGTCGGAGGCGATCGCCAGTTTCCCATGGACGGGGCCCTTCCCCCCGCCACGGACGGCTCTGAGGAGGGGAGCGCTGTGCCATCTTCGTGCCCGATTGGGAGTGTAGTGCAGGAGTCAGCTCTTTCCGTACATGACGCTCAACACGTTAACGGCGAGAAGGACGATGTGGTCTTCGCCCGTGCTGATCGGCTCGGGCTCCGCGGCATCCTCGAGGGCTTCATGAACCGGGATGATGTTCTCGGCGAGGATGTGTCTCTTGTGGAGGGTTTCGTGCCCTGGAGGCGTCTGGAGGACTGGTACACCCTGCTCTCCGTTCTCTCGGGTCCTCACATGTGGGTCGCGTTCGACGTCGTGCACCTCGGCTTCATTGACCTCGTTTCGTTCGTGATGTTCTGCGTCAGGTACTCATTTGCGGCGCGTGGTAAAACATCCTCCTCCTCCTCCTCCTCTTCCTCCTCCTCCTCCTCCTCCTTTTCCCTCCCTCCCTCCCTCCCTCCCTCCCCTCCTCCCTCCTCCCTCCCCCTCCTCCTCCTCCTCCTCCTCCTCCTCCTCCTCCTCCTCCTCCTCCTCCTCCTCCCTCTCTCCTCCTCTCCTCCTCCTCCTCCTCTTCCTCCTCCTCCTCCGCCTCCTCCTCCTCCTCCGCCTCCTCCTCCTCCTCCTCCTCCTCCTCCGCTCCTCCTCCTCCTCCCTCCCCCCTCCTCCTCCTCCTCCTCCTCCTCCTCCTCTCCTCCTCCTCCTCCTCCTCTCCTCCTCCTCCTCCTCCTCCTCCCTCCTCCTCCTCCTCCCCCTCCTTCCCCCTTTCTCTTCCCCTCTCTCCTCCTCCTCCTCCTCCCCCTCCTCCTCCTCCTCCTCCTCCTCCTCCTCCTCCTCCTCCTCCCCCTCCTCCTCCTCGTCCTCCTCCTCCCTCCTTCTCCTCCTCCTCCTCCTCTTCCTCCTCCTCCTCCTCCTCCTCCTCCTCCTCTTCCCACCCCCCCCCCCCCTCCTCCTCCTCCTCCTCCTCCTCCTCCTCCTCCTTTTCCTCCTCCAGGCCAGCCCGAAATGGACAGGTGGCTCGAAACTCGGTGTCAACGGGCACAAAGGAGTGTTGCAAGTGATCGCGGATGACGACGTCTACGAGCTAGTGCAGGCCGTGCCGCAGGGAGAGGACACCTTCAAGCTGGAGCCCATCTACCAAAGCTTGCTGCACTTCGATATCACGAAGGACCAGATCGACTCCCCGATCGCCGCTCTTTGAACGGCGGCTGAAGGGCACCTCGATTCTGAAGCTTTTTTGAGCCCAGGCTTGCTGTGCCCAGTCTAGTGCTCCCTCTAGTTCCCCTCAGCCTCCAGCCAGTAGTAGAGCAGAAGCATCGGTTTTTCCGCCCCCTCCTCCAAATGTTCTTATTACCTACCTGACGCTTCGTTTCGGATAACGACGTGGAACTCCCAGGCCCTTATAGGGTCTATGTGCGCCGATCAAATTCGTGTTCAGCATAAGTTTCATAAGCTACAAGCAATCTTACAGCGAAACCAGATCGTGTGTCTTCAGGAAACTCATGGTGCCCCAGTGGATCTGGCTCATCTTGAGCGGGAATTAAGGTATCACTCCGTCTTTGGCTCCTTCTGCTCACGTGCTAGTGCTGGTGGTCTTCTCATTTTTGTCGCCACCGAGTTGTTGAGAGATTTCCCCTTCTCCGAGTCCCGCGAGCCAGTGCCAGGCCGGGCTGCGGTTTTGAATCTGAGAGGTCCCAAGGGTGAGTTGCAAATCGTCAATATACACATTGATCCCGAATTTCCTGACCCCGCGGTCCGTCGACAATTCCAGGCTGTAAAATCCATCCTGAGGCCCGCTCTGAATACTACGTCTTTTATCCTTGGGGACTTCAATTGTCACGAGTCTGGGGAAGGTAGGTTCAATGCTACTCAAGGGACCGAGCGTTTCGTCCCCGCCTGGCGTGCCGCTCTGTTTCGCTCTCTCTTTCCTCAACACGCTGAGCTTGAGCAACCACAGTATACGCATCGTCGAATCGTTACTCATCCTCGTGAATCAGTTTCTTTTGGAAGATTGGACAGAATTTATAGCAGCATCTCTACTCCTGATCTCCTAGACCTATGTCCCACGTGTAATACTACTTGGAATATCACAGATCTCACCTTCCCCTCCGACCACGTCCCCGTGTGCCTCTCGTTGCAGCCGTGGCAGCCGCGCCGAGAGTCGTCTCTTCCTCCGTGGGTGTTCAGGCGGCACGCACTTGCAAAGTACTTTGAAGACCTTGCAGAAGGTCAAGAGTTCAGTTCTGATCCATCCGAGAAGCTTGAGGAAATCAAGCTGCTGATCACCGCTGCTGGCAACCGCGCCATGGCCGATGTGTATAAGACCTCTGCCAACACGTTGGCCGAGAAGTTGGCGTGCTGTCTCAGGCTTGTCCGCGCCCGCAGGTCTGGGTTTTGCAAAGCAGCAGCCGATGCCGTTCGTGCGTACCCTATCCTCTCCTCCTTCTTCGACCATGACAACATGATTTGGAATGATTGGCATGCATTTCACTCTCACCTCACCTCCCTCATGAATCAGGAGTTGGCGGCGCTAGAGGGGAACCCCAGGGACCCTGAGGGCACCCCCCCGCACAGCGCAGATTTTCACTTGATGAGGATTAGGAGGTTGGCCAAAGCATGGAACAACAAACAGCGTACAATTTGTCTCAGAGGAATTGTTGGCCAGAACGGGTTCACCCATACTGAGCCCTCGGTGTGCGCGCAGCTGCTCTGCTCTCATTGGGGCTCTGTCTTTGGCGCCCGGGCGGGTTCCGCGGATCCTGGAGGCCAATATCTGGGGCTGGTTCCCCCCGTGGACCCCGACGAGTACCAATGCGCGAACTCGACCCGCCAGAGACTTCCCTGGAAAAAAAAACGTTTGATCAGTTCCTGGACCTCCTGCGCAGGAAAAAGGATTCTGCCCCGGGACCCGACGGCTTGTGCTACAGCGCTCGGAGAGCTGCTGGTCCCGTTGCCCAGGAGGCGCTGTTCGAGCTCTACGAGCATGTGCTCGACGGCGGCCGCGTGAGCAGCCAGTTCAACGCTGCCAAGCTAGTTTTCCTGGCGAAGGGTGAGATTGATGACCCCGAGAACGTGCTGAAGGGGGCCGACGAAACTCGACCGATCGCTTTATCCAACACCGATAACAAGTTCGTCTCGTCGCTGATCGCGTCGCCGATTTCCCAGGTTCTCGCTGATCGGGGCCATTCGTCGCAGAGGGGATTCATCAAAGGTAGGAATATCATGGACAACGTGCTAGAGGTAGACTTTAACATGATGCACTGGAGGTCTGTTCTTGGGCATAGAGACTGCGGTGCATGTCTCTATGACTTTCGCGCTGCCTTTCCGTCAGTGCTGCATGAGTGGATCTGGATGGTTATGCGTGCCTATCGGTTCCCTGAGCTTATCATCCCAAGGTCTCCTTCACGGCCCTCCGAGGAGTTAAACGAGGTTGCCCACTTTCTGGAGTTCTATTCGTTCTATGTCTTGATCCACTGTTACGCTATATCGGCCTGATTCCCACCGACTTGCCGAAGCAAGTCTCTGCGTTCGCTGACGACCTCGGCCTGGTCGCGGCGGACATTTTTAGTGCATTCGGCCCTGTGACCAGAGCAATCGTTCAGTTTGGCTTCTCCTCGGGCTTGCCGTCGAACATTGCCAAGTGCGTGATAATCCTCACTGACCCTGGCAAGATGGAGAGCGCCCTCGCAAAGTTTAAGGAGGCCGGGATAAAAGTGCACCAATTTAAGATCCAGCTATGCGGGAAGTACCTTGGGTTCCTCCTAGGTGTTGATGGTCAGGACCGTTCCTGGAAGCCTGTCGGGACCAAACTTCTGGCCCGGGCCCACTTGGTCAAAAGTTTGGGGGAAGGTCTCATCACCAGCCTCGTGGCCCACAACAGGTATGCAATTCCAGTTGCCTCATATGTCGGTCAGGGCTATAGGCCCAATAAGTATGTCTTAAGAATGGAGAGAGAAGCTCATCAGCTGTATACTTGCAGTCCGCGTCATTCGTTCCCTCCAGGCCTCTTCCACCGCTTTCAGGACCTCGGCTTGAGTGTGCAAGCCAACTCCCTGGAGGTCTAGAGTCGTGCTGCTAGGCTCAGGGTCGCCCACAACTCCTCCCTCTCCCCGATCTTGCGAGATAAGCTCCACGAGTCCCTTGAGACAGACGAGTTCCTCCTCACACATAAGTTTTCTATTCAGTATCAGCGCTCGCTTTTTGTGCAGTTGATGGAGGACTATGAGTCGTCCATCTACATTCCCAGGTTGCCTGACCCGTGCTTGCCCAAGCAGGTCCAGAAAAGGTCGGCGAAAATGATCTCAGCTGACGCGTATCCAAACCCCGTGTCCTGCCTCCTGTACCAGAGGGTGAAAAATGGGCTCCCAGGGTCTCCAAGGGCGAAATGGATTTGTGTTTTATTCGTGTGCTTCGGAGTGCTCAAGTGGTTCCTGGGTATATATTCGTTGGGCTCCTAAAAACAATATTCAACAGCTGGAACACAACAAGGCGCTACAGACAAGGTCCAGGCCGATGTGTTTTCGGCTGCTCATGTGTCGGAGGTGATGGTGTCCTTCACTATTTGAACTGTGGTGTATGCCGTCCCGTCCTTCAGCACCTCCCCCCTGCTCTTCCTGATGATTATGGTGAAGATCCCCTGACTTCCTTCCTCCCCCACCTTTTTCACCTCTCGGGCCCGATGCTCTGCCTAGTTATCTCCTTGCTTTGCACGCCGTCCACTCGTCCTTTCAAGCTTTGCGCGCCTCCCCCCCCGTCTCTCAGCTTTTCGCTCAGCAGGTTATCCAAGGCAGGCTCCGAGCGTCTGTCAGGCGCTCGCCTAAGTTGCAGGGCCTGCTCCGCTAGGCCGTGGACCAGCAGGACACAGCAGGGTGGGGCTCCTCCTCCTCCTCCTCCTCCCCCTCCTCCTCCTCCTCGTCCTCCTCCTCCTCCCTCCTCCTCCTCCTCCTCCTTCTCCTCCTCCTCCTCCTCCTCCCTCCTCCCTCCTCCCTCCTCCCTCCTCCCTCCTCCCTCCTCCCTCCCCCTCCTCCTGCCTCCTCCTCCTCCCTCCTCCTCCTCCTCCTCCTCTCCTCCTCTTCTCTTCCTCCCCTCCTCACCTCCTCCTCCCTCCTCCTCGGGCGGGGGGCGGTGCGGGTGGCCCTGCGCGAGTCGACCGCGCATGGAGGGCCCCGCCGCCGCCCTTGCGGGCGCTCGCCGCGCGGCCTCTCCGGCGGCGCCGCTGTCCCTGGGCGTCCCTTGGCATCTCTCGGACGTGTGCATTCTTTCCTCCTCCTCCTCCTCCTCCTCCTCCTCCTCCTCCTTCTCCTCCTCCTCCTCCCTCCTCCCTCCTGCTCCTCCTCCTCCTCCTCCTCCTCCTCCTCCCCCTCTTCCCCCTCCCCCTCCTCCTCCTCCTCATCCTCCTCCTTCTCCTCCTCCTCCTCCTCCTCCTCCTCCTCCTCTTCCTCCTCCTCCTCCCCCTCCTCCTCCTCCTCCTCCTCCTCCTCCTCCTCCTCCTCCTTCCTCGGCGAGGACCGCCGAGGAGCAGCCTCGACTGTCGGGCCAAAAGCACACGCGCGAAACCGAAACATGAACAGGGAATGGACCTCCGAGCGACGGCATGTTCTAGGCTTCCCAGAAGGGGGTCGGAGTAGATGTCGGCGGCTCGCCGGGGGGGGGAAGTTCGGACGCAGCTCCTGGGAGGTCAAATTCTGACTTTGCCCTGCTCCGCAAGCCACTTGATAATCCGGCTCGGGCCTAATCCGGCGTAGCGGTCCCCCAATGGGGTTTAGTCCATCGGCCTTCCGACGTCTGAGTAGTTGCCTCCTAAGAGAAGGGGTGGGTCTTCTCAGGAGGCTCGGCGGTCCCCCGGTCTTCTGAGAAGTCTCGGATGTCACCTGGCCGCCGAAAGATAGGGTCGGAATATGTGGGTTGGGTACCAGGTCATGAGAGCCTTGTTTTCCCTCGCGATTCCTTCTTGAGTGCGCACCAGCGTCGATTAGCGTCGGGTAATCGGCGGGATGGCTCCGAATCAGAGCCCATTCTAGTCTATTTGCGCGGTTCCGCGTAGACTAGCATCAGTTAGATCGGCGTCGTTTCGCAAGAGCCAACACGATGGTTTGGGAGGCTCCCATGAGTTGCCACCGATGATGGGGTCGGAGGGTCGCGCTGCATCGGCGATGCGGCTCGATTTGGGGCCCGATTTTCCCCACCCTGGCATCGCCGATGCATCGGTGATGCATCGACGATGCGGCGCGATCCTCCGACACCATTTGCTCGTACCCCTTCTGGGATGCCTCTAGTTGTGAGGGCCACCTGTGGGGCGCAGGGATGGCCCGAGCCCAGGCATGCGACGATATGATGTTTTGTTCACCCAGTTGTTGTTTAGCGATTTCGGTGTCCGCAGGCTGTCCGTGAGCCCCAGGCCCATCAGCAATGACAGTCAACAAAGGATCTTGGGCGAAAAACCAGCCCTGAGGAAGGGGTCGGTCGGGACCTTTTTGGGACCGTGCATTGAAACCACACACATCATCGAATGTCAGCTTGGATGACCGCAGAGTGTGCTAGACGGGATAGGGAATGTTGTTTAAGTTGATGTTGGATAAACAAGCTATGCCTGGCCAGATCTAGCTTACACGTGTGGGTTGCAGGTGCTCTCCGCGGCTCCACTGGAGCACAGATCTGGGCTAAGTGGGGGGAGCCCACTTACCGAAGTTACCTAGCCCTTTTACGACACTTGGGACAGTTGAAAACCATTCACGCGCTCGGCTAGGCCAGAACCCACCTTCGCCCACTTACAACACCCCATGCCGCTGTAATCAGCAACAACCAACCACCGAGGTCCTCGAAGTTCTGTGTCCAGTCGGGCCGCCCTCCCCTGCCACGGAGACCCTCTCCGTGGACGGCGGCATGTGTGAGTCCGTCCCATTTGGTCCTGCCCGCCTGGGCTCGCAGAGGAAAAGCTGCCGGGGCGGCCCCTCGTGAGGGGCACCCTGGCCGCCAGCGTGGCCCGAAGGCGCCTTGGGTTCCCAGAGCCCCTTGCGCATGTAGCGACGAGAGTCGCGACGGCAGGTTTGGGGCATTGCTCGGCCTCAGCGCAGGTACAGTGGCCATCGCTCGGACGTGTGCATTTTTCTAGTCCAGGACTATCGCGGATGATATCGGATCATCTTGCGAAGTGAAAAAGAACAACACGCACGAAACCGAATCATACACGTGGAATGGATGTCCGAGCGATGGCAAGCTGAGCCCCGAGCCCCTCGCGTATAGCGACAAGAATCGCGGCGGCAGGACTTGTGCATTGTTCGACCTCCGCGGAGGTGCTCGCCAGGCCCCAGGACTATCGAGAGACGGCTCGGAATGAGAGGCCGGGCCCTGGGGACAGGTCCGGACTCAGCGGCACCGTAACAGGTATTCCCTAAGGGGAATTTGGAAGATTTGCCGAAAGTTGCCCACATCGCGGAGGGCTTGGGTTCGCCGGGTGACCGGCGAAGGTATCCGTCAGTGGAGTCCCCGTGAGAGGGGCGCTGACAGACCTTCAGAGCCCCGAATCATCAGGGGTAACTCGGGTCAGGGCTAACTCGGGTTTGTTTTTCGGGAATCCGAACCCGAGTTACCCCGGACCCGAGTTACCCCGGATAACTCGGGCGCCCAAGACCTCCTGGGGTCCGTGTGGTGAAGAGGTCTCGGCGTCGGAGTTCTGGGGAGCCTCGCCGAGGCGCCCAGCAGGCTCCCGAGAGACTGAGCACCCCCCCTCCCCCCCTCTTGGTGTCGCTCGGACGTGTGCATTCGTCATCGGCGAGGACCGTCGAGGCGCAGCCTGGATCCCCTGGCCAAAAAAATGATATATATATATATATATATATATATATATATATATGACAGGGCTAGGATCGGGATAAATCGCTCCAGAGCGTTCCGGAGCGCTCTCAGAGCGTTTCGGAACGCTCTGGAGCGGCCGCGGCGCCCACATCCTCCAAACCCTCCGATTCTCAGAGATTTCGACTTATCCCGATCCGATTTTGTCCCGATCTTCGCGTCGTTTTAAGAGAGGGAGAGAGAGAGAGAGAGAGAGAGAGAGAGAGAGAGAAAACACGCGCGAAACCGACGAGGTGCACGGGGAGCGGCCGCCTCCGAGCGACGGCGAGCCCCGCGCGAGCCCCCTCTTGGGGCTCTCCCTCCGGCGGGGCGGGCCTCCCTCGATCCCGGCGCCGTCTTTGCCGTCCGTGCGTGGGCCTCTGTCGGCGGCGGGGCCCGCCGTCGGAAAACAAAATCACTGCCGAACCATGCAGCGTCGACCGTGGCATCGCTCGGACGCGCTTGGCATCGCTTGGACGTGTGCATTTTTCCTTCGGCGAGGACCATCTAGGAGCTTCCTTGCTCATTTGGCGAGGAAAACACGCACGAAACCGAAACAAAAACACAGAAAATGGACGTCCGAGCGATGGCCAGCGCGTGCTTTTTCTCCCTCGGCGAGGACCATCGCGGAGCATGCCGGGCCATCTCGCGAAGGATACGCGCATGGAATCGAGCAGTGCACGGGGAGAGGGCGGGATGGCGAGGCGTGGCGGGAAGTGCACGAAGAGTGCACACGTCCGAGCGATGGCGAGGACACCGTCGACGGTCCGCGTGGATCTCTTGGATCTGCGCTGGGCCCCCCCTTGGGCGGCGCCGCCCCTGGCGCGCTCCGCGCGCAGGGGGGGGGGGACCAGCGACAATACAAGATCTCTGGGCGGAGCTCGGCAGCGGGGAGGAAGAGGAGGAGGAGAGGGAGGAGGAGGAGGAGGAGGAAGAGGAGGAGGAGGAGAGAGAGGGACGAGGAGGAGGAGGGAGGAGGGGGAGGAGAGGAGGATAGGAGGAGGAGGAGGAGGAGGAGGAGGAGGAGGAGGAGGAGGTGAGGAGGAGGAGGAGGAGGAGGGAGGAGGCGGAGGAGGAGGAGGAGGAGGAGGAGGGGAGGGGAGGAGGCTAGGAGGAGGAGCAGGAGGAGAGAGGAGGAGGGGCGGAGGAGGAGAGGATGAGGGAGGAGAGGGGAGGAGGAGTTGGAGGAGGAGGAGGAGGAGGAGGGCGGAGGGGGGGGAGGAGGAGATCCCCCCACCTGGACAGGGGTCGAGGGGCCCAGGATCACCCGTCGGTTGTTGAAAGTAGGTATGTGTGGATTTCCAGATTCCAATCTACTTTGAGCGCCTGCCGCAGGTATCATGTTCCAACATACTTTTAGACTTGACCACCAGAAATAATCTCGAGCGCCAGAACAGTACCGAAACTCGAGGGAGACACTCGTCCGACACTGTTTCGGTAAAGTTTCGACTTTTCTCCGGGTGCTCGAAATTATGTCTGGGATGTGGTCCTTAGATACGATGGGAACAACATAACGCCTGCCTACTTCCATGATCGAGTGGTTTCACCTTTTCCGTCCTCTTCCGGGGGACGGCGGACACCCAGTCTATTTCAACGGCTTCTTGCTTCATGCTTCTATGCCTACTTCTTCCGACCGATGGGCATACCAGGACGCCTGTGGCGCTGCCTGGGCTTCGCTGAGGTCTCTTTGCATCGCTGGGACGTGTGCATTTTGTTCTTCAGCGAGGACCGCCGAGGAGCATCCTGGATCCTCAAGCCAGAAACCAAACCACGCGCGAAGCCGAAAGACGCACGGGGAATGGACGTAGGAGCGACGGCCAGGGCCTCCGTCGGCTTGTTCCGAATGTGTGGCCGACCAAGGCTCGACCCGACAGGTGTGTGTGTGTGTGTGTGTGAGTGTGTGAGTGTGTGTGTGTTTGTGTGTGTCTGTGTCTGTGTGTGTGCGTGTGTGTGTGTCTGTGTCTGTGTCTGTGTCTGTGTCTGTGTCTGTGTCTGTGTCTGTGTCTGTGTCTGTGTCTGTGTCTGTGTGTGGTGTGGTCTGTGTGTGGTGTGTATGTGTGTGTGTGTATGTGTGTGTGTGTGTGTGTGTGTGTGTGTGTGTGTGTGTGTGTGTGTGCGACTCCGAGGGCCATGCTCGCCTCGACGCCGCTGTGCAGCAGTGGCGGGGCGCAGACAGAGCGAGGCAGGACGCACACCACGCAAACACGGGAAGCGCCGTGCAGGTCGACCTCTGTGACCGAGGCTGGGGCGCGGACAGCGCGGCCGCGCGCCGCGCTCCCGCGGGGCTCCGCGCACGCCTTGGAAGCGCTCGGCGCCGCGCGAGCCGCGCTGCCGCAGCCGGGGGGACCCTGCAGAGGAGGGCAGCGGCAGGGGAGGAGGAAGCGAAGGGGGCACCGGCGGCCTGCTCGGCTGCTCCGCGCCCACAGGTCGGGAGCGGAAAAGAGGGGGGTGATGACTAGGGGGGGGGGGATCTCATGGCGTGGGTCATGATATTTCCCCAGATTTCATGGCGCCTCTTCTTATTTCATTACGTCCCCGGCCCCCCCGCTGGGCCGCGCACATGCCGCCGGTCATGATTTGCACCCCCCCCTCTTGGACACCCCCCTCTTGGCCGCTCCCGAACATGGGCACCTGATCTTAGACCATCTATTTCGGCACCTCTTGGGGTCCGCACCGGCAGCAGCCTTCATGTGTTACCCTTTGCCCGAGTCGGCGCACTCGTGCTCGTGCTCCCGAGGAGCGCACGAAGCCCGGCATCCATATCCGCCCAGCGCAGAGCAGCGAGAAAGGAGGAGGAGGAGGGCAGGGTGAGCGCCCCTCACTCCCCAGACCCCCTTGCACCGAGACAAAACATCGCGGCAGGAAGGCTTCTGTGACTCTGTTATTCGTTGCTGTTTTTGGCGCCTGTTTCGAGCAGGTGGAGTTCTCCCCGCATAGGACGCACTGTCGCAAACAGTCGCACTGAGCAGAGGCCTGGAGCCCCCCCCCCCCCCTCCCCCCCTTCCTCCGAGTGTCGAAACGCCGAACAAGAAAACGCTCACTTTCCGTGGGGGCCCTCGTCGGGCCTTCGTGTGGGACCGTCCGCAAAATGACTCGGGACGGAACGCCCCCCCACTCGGGGGGGCGGCATTCTGTCCCAGACGCCCGCCCGCCCCCTCGCTTCGCCCCTCGTGCTCGACGCTGGTTTCCTCCTCGCTCCTCCTTCTCCTCCTCGTTCGCCTTCTCCTGCTCGCTCTTTCTCCTTCTCATTCCCCTCCTTCTCCTCCTCCTCCTCCTCCTCCATCCTCCTGCTCCTCCTCCTCCTCCTCCTCCTCCTCCTCCTCTTCCTCCCCCGTACCCACCCTCTTTCACCGCCTCGTCTCGTCCTTTCCCCCACCCCCCCGGCACGGAAGGGGTATAGGCGAGGGGCTTCCCTTCGGCTTAATTGCGTCGCTCCCCATCCTGACGACAGCGACAACGACGACGACGACGACGACGACGACGACGACGACGACGACGACGACGACGACGACGATGACAGCCTCCTCCACACGTCGAAGGGTCGGTGGATTCTGTCCGACGCATCCCCCCCCCTCTAGCGGCCCCGAGGCGCTTTGCTGCGAGCCCGCGCGCTGCGCCGAGGAAGCCCCCGGCCGCGCGCCCCTGGCTGCAAGGAAGCCCAAGGACCGGCCGCTTTTTCGCGCGCGCCTCCCTCCTCCCTCCTCCTCCTCCTCCTCCTCCTCCCTCCTCCTCCTCCTCCTCCTCCTCCTCCTCCTCCTGCCCCTCCTCCGCAGGGGCCGGCGGCGGCTTCACTCTTCTCTTCGGCTACGCCCTAGGAGGAGGCGCCGCCGGCTTGGCGCAATGGCAGCGCCAAGGAGGCGCAAGTGCTGTTAGCTCGTAATTCGTAGGAGGAGGCGGAGGAGGAGGGAGGAAGAGGAGGAGGAGGAGGAGGAGGAGGAGGAGGAGGAGGTGGGGCAGGCGGAGGCGGGTGCGGAGGGAGGGGGGGGGAGCAAAGGGGAGGAGGGAGGGTGTGGGGGTGGGAGCAGAGGGGGAGGAGGGAGGGTACAGGAACACTGGATGATGACGAAGACGAAGGTGAATCTGAGAATGATGATGCTGATGAGGATGAGGATGGTGATGGTGATGATGATGGTGATGGCCGGGATTATGCTGATGATGATGGTGATGCTGATGGTGGTAATGAAATTGACGATGATGGTTACGACGATAATGCTGCTGATGATGCGAATGTTGAGGCCCATGACAATGTTGATGATTCTGATGCAACGGCTGATGACCATGTTGAAAGTGATCGTTGTGATGCTGGTGATCACGCGCAATGACGACGACGATGGCGATGATCGTGATACTGATGATGTTGATGATGCTGGTGATGGGGATGATGCTGATGATGAGGATGATGCTGATGATGATGACGATGATGATGGTGGTGGTGGTGATGCTGATGATGCTGATGATGATGCTGATGATGCCGATGATGATGCTGATGACGATGCTGATGATGATGCTAACGATGATGATGGTGATGATGATGATGGTGGTGATGATGATGATGATGATACGGATGCTGATGGTGGTGGTGGTGATGATGCTGATGATGATGGTGATGGTGATGATGATGATTATGATGATGCTGATTATGATGATGATGATCGTAACGATGATGATGCTGCTGATGCTGCTGCTGATGATGATGCTGCTGATGATGATGTTGATGTTGATGAATCTGAATATGATGATGATGCTGATGATGGTGATGCTGATGATGATGATGATGATGCGGATGCTGCTGATGGTGGTGCTGATGATTCTGATGATGATGATGATGATGATGATGATGATGATGATGATGGTGATGGTGGTGATGATGATGCTGATTGTGATGGTGATTGTGATGGTGATAATGCTGCCCATGATGATGATGCTGCTGCTGATGATGATAATGATGATGGTGCTGGTGATGGTGATGGTGATGATGATGCTCATGATGATGATGCTGATGATGATGATGATGATGATGGTGATGGTGATGGTGATGGTGATGGAGATGGTGATGGTGATGGTGATGATGATGGTGATAGTGATGGTGATGGTGATGGTGATGGTGATGGCTGATGGTGATGGTGATGGTGATGGCTGATGGTGATGGCAGATGGTGACGGCGGTGCGTGGCGGTGGCGGTCCAAGGCTCCTTCGCCCCTCGCCCCCCCTTGGGACCGTCGGAGGTCCGAGGCTCCCCCGCCCGCCGTCCCCCTGCCTCCTCCTGCCTCCTCCTCCTCCTCCTCCCTCCTCCAACTCCTCCTCCTCCTCCTCCTCCTCCTCCTCCTCCAACTCCCTCCTCCTCCTGCTCCTCCTCCTCCTGCTCCTCCTCCTCCTCCTCCTGCCTCCTCCAACTCCTCCTCCTCCTGCTCCTCCTGCTCCTCCTGCTCCTCCTGCTCCTCCTGCTCCTCCTGCTCCTCCTGCACCTCCTGCTCCTCCTCCTCCTTCTCCTCCTCCTCCTCCTCCTCCTCCTCCTCCTTATGCTCCTCGGGTCAGTCGTGAAGCCACCGCGACGGGGGGCTTCTCCTTGCTTCCTGCTTCCAGGGGCCCTCGCCGGGCCCCAGGACGGTCCGGGGATGACCCAGGATGGAACTCCGTGGGGACGGCTCTGGGTTTGAAGGGGGCTCGCTCTTCCTGAGATCATTCCGTTGCTGTTCTTGTGGCCGTTCTCGTGCACGCCGCGGCGCTGTTGGCGCGCCCAGAGGGGGCCTCTTTCCTTACCCAGCAGCGCTCATTTCAGCAGCCCTCCTGTACCCATCGGTCGTTGGAAGTAGGTCGTTTTGGATTCCCAGGTGTCAATCTATGTTCAGCGCCTTCCTGCTTCCATGATCGAGTGACTTCACCTTTTCCGTCCTCCTCATGGGGCGGACGGAACCCAGTCTGCTTTCAACGCTTTCTTCTTGCTTCATGTTCCTGCCAGCTTCCGACCGATGGGCATACCAGGACGTCACCGGCGCTGCCTGGGCCTCGTTGAGGTCGCTTGGCATCGCTGGGACGTGTGTATTTTCTCTCCAGCGAGGACCACCGAGGAGCATCCTGGATCCTCAAGCCAAAAACGAAACCACGCGCGAAGCCGAAACACGCACGGGGAATGGACGTCGGAGCGACGGCCAGGGTCTCCGTCGGCTTGTTCCGAGTTTGTGGCCGACCAGGGCTCGACCTGAACAGGAAACACACACACAGCGTCGGGGGCCTGGCGGCGGGGCCGAGGCGACCCGGTGCGGAGCTTCTGCTTGCCGGCAGGAGAGGGCCCCCCCCCCCACTCCGCCCCTCGCCCTCCGACCGCCTGCCAGTGAGCGGACGGCTGGCCTCGTTGGATGGTTTTCCTTTACGTCGTGAGGAATATTCAAAAATAGTCAACAAATAATCAGGGGACGATTTTCTGTGACTATTTTTCTAGTATTTTTTAATAAGTTTGGCAATCTGTTTAGTTTTTCGCTCAAAATCCGCGCGTAGGCGGATGTGCCTGTGGTCCGTCATGGGGGGCTCAAAATGCACCAGGATTCTCCGCAGCTTTGAATCCTTCGTCCAAGCTTCGTCGGATCTGGTGGACATGTGGACGACATCTGGGCGAAATCTGGACGACATCTGGACGAAGGGATAAAGAACGGTGGTCGAAAACTGATCGACATCTGGCCGAAATCGCGTTTACAGTCGGGGCCCTGAAGAAGGAACCCTTTTCGTTGGGGAGGGGCTCCGCGTTCCTTAAGTGTTTCGCAGCTTGCCTCAGGTTCTCCTTATGCTTTCGATCGGAAATCGAAGTTTAACGTATGTAAAAAAAGGGACCTCGTTCCTTATTTAGGGTTCCTTAGGTCAACGCCCCGACTGTATGATCGGGCCGTGGAGGTCCACAGAGACCCCCTATCTAGACGCTTCGCGTAACCCCACCAGCCCATCCAGAAACGACACCCAGACAATTTTCCCTGATCAGGCATGTGGGGGAGCACGCAGTGGAGTTAAGAGTTCGGTAAGACGTCGCGCCCCAAGAGGGTGGGATGGAGGAGGAATCGGAGGAGGAGGAGGACGACGACGACGACGACGAGGACGAGGAGGAGGAGCAGGAGCAGGAGCAGGAGCAGGAGGAGGAGGAGGAGGAGGAGGAGGAGAAGGAGCTCTCATGGTGTCTCTTGGGAGTCTCTTGGGGGCATCTTTGGGCCCTCCTGGGCGCCTCTTGGGGCTGCCTGGGCACCTTGGGGCCGTCCAGGGGCACCCTTGGGAGTCTTGGGGACCATCTTTGAGCCATCTTGGAGGAGATCGATCAAAGCAGGGAAGTTTTTCCAATGGGGTCCCCTGTCCAGAAGGCCAGAATGTGGTCAAAACCTTGTTCAAATCAGCGATTTGGGCCTTCTCGCCGACGCCTCTTAGGGCATCTTGTGTGCCTCTGGGGGGCCTCTTGGGGCGTCTTGGGGGTCTCTTGGCAGCCTTTTGAGGGCATCTTGGAGCGTCTTGGGGGCCTAATAGGGCCTCCTGGGCACCTCTTGGGGCCATCTTGGGGCTCCTTTGGGAGCCTTGGGGTCTTGAAGGAGACCACTCAAAGCAGGGGAGCTTCCCCATCAGGGTCCCCTCCAGGAGGCCAAACTGTGGCCGAAACCCTGAGGTCCCCCAATCGTCTTTCTGACTTCCGCGCGGTCTTAGGCTGGCCCTTCCCCCTACCCCGAGGGCCTGCAAAAAGATGCATGTGGGGGCATTTTGGGGCCGTCTAGGGACCGTCCTGGTGCCATTTTACACCCATTTTGCCCTAAGGCCGCCGACGCCCATCGGAAGCAAAACGCTGGGATGCCAGAACATATTGACACAAAAACAGTGTGTTTGTTATGATGTTCGCCTCGCGGGTGCCTCCTTGGCGAGCTCTGTGGCAGCATCGGGTCGTCTTGTGGCCGTCTGGGCGCCTCTTGGACGCATGTTGGAGGCCATCCAGGGCTAGCGTCGACCACCGCGCGCCATCCTGGAAGCAATTACGGGCTATTTGGAGCTCTCTTGGAGCCATCTTGGCTGCCCAGCGGTGGTCCCGAAGGGGCCCAGACGCCCTCCTGTGGCCCAAGAGGGGCCCCAGATGCGTCCGAATCGATACATCGCCAATGAGGGCCATTCTTTTTGGAAGGCCGAACATTGTCAAGACCCTCAAGACGGCCCAGGTTGGCTCCAAGACGCACTGCTATTCTTCCCTCGTTTCCTCCTTTCAGGCCTCCTGGGAGGCCCTCGTCGTCACCCCAGGATTCGCCTCGAAATCCTGGTCAGATCGCACCCCCCCCAGAGGTCTGGGGAGTAGCGGTATTGGTATCTTTTGGTTCCCCCCAAAAAGAATGGTTGAGGACTCAGAGTTGGTCCTCGGTGAAGGCCCGCTGGGGTCGAGGACCTGTTCCCCTCAGGACCCGTTTGCTGGATGCCAGGCCGAGGTTGGGGTGTTGAAACCAATCCGGATGGTGGCCTGTCGAGGGTAACCGACGCTGCCCCAATTGGTTGTTGTATTGCACTGTGCTGTACAGTACTCAGCTGTAGCAGGTTTCGTTGCCACGTACCCGAAACAACAACACGACTCAAACGATGCTTTGATTAGTCTGAGCAGGCAGTTCAAGGTCATATCTTGTGAGTAGCTGGGCCGTGTTCGTTTCTTCTTCCCACAGGATACCTCGAGGGGCTATTGATGGGCAGACCCAAGCCTTGCCCTCCTTCTCGTCTCCGAAGCTCTGAAGCGGGGAAACGTTTCGGAGACCCCAGCACGGCAGCAGTTGTTTCTGCAGAGTGGCATACTTTGTAATTGGCGCATGCCTTTTGAAATGCCAAGTCGTTGTGTGCCTGCACTTAGTGGGCCCTGGAAACGACAGGGCCGTTTTTTAACCGGTTCCGTTCTGTCGTTTTTTTGCCGGTTCCGACTCCGTTTTTTTTACCGGTTCCGTCGCCGTTTTTTGACCGGTTCCGGCTCCAGTTCCGATCCTGGAGCCGTTTTGTTGCCGTTTCCGGTCGCCGTTTTTTTTGCTGTTTCCGTGTTCAATGGACATTTCTTGGCAAACGGTGAAAAAACGGCCCTGCCGTTTCCGGGGCCACAAAGTGCCTGCATGCACCATCTCAGCGTGTACTTGATGCTCTCATGCGAGCTCGTTTCTCTGATCCTCAGGTCCGCGTGGCAGGAGACGATGACAAAGCCCTGACCCAGGATGGACCTCGCCTCTGTTTGAGCGAAACGTGTTTGAGTCACATATGGGTTTGCCAGACATGTCGCTTGCAGCCGTAAGTGACCCCGCGGGCAGGAACACACTATCTGACATGCAGCATGCATTGCCCATTGCCATGCTCGTCTGCTTGTTGCTCCAGCAAGATTATTCCATAACGTAGGTGCAAGGTACATCGCGGCAGGACGTCACGATAGTACACAATCATCATTGACATCGTTTTTTTTGCGCGTGAGTTCGTGTTCAGGCGTTAGCTCAATTTGTATGCATGGTCTGCGCGCGTTGTCATCCATCTTGCAGGTCTTGTTCCACTGGCAATTTGTCGCCAGTATGTGCTTACACACTTGTACGGGGTTCGGACGACATTGTGCCCACAACATCGCTATGTGTTTTGTCATTGTTTCTTCTCATGTCCTCTGATTCCGACCTCGACCAAAGTACGAGCCCTTGAGTGCCTCCAGGATCCCCTAAACATCTCCTGGAGGCCCGTCAGAACGTCCAGCCCCACGCCCCACACCAACCTCCAGGACCACCCCAAGAAAACCTAGGTACCCCCAGTGCAGTGAACGCGCATAGTATGGATGAGCGACTTTCCAAGGCTACCCCTGCATCCTTGCCCCTTCGGCCCATCCTTAGCGACTTTCGCTGGCCAACCCCGTTCGAAAAACGTCGACATGGCCTTCCAAGGCCCTTGCAGCCTTACCGCGCATCCTTATTCTAGACGCTTCGCGTAGCCCCACCAGCCCATCCAGAAACGTTACCCAGGCGAGTTTGCTTGATCAGGCATGTGGGAGGGAGCACGCAGTGCAATAAAGGTTGAGGAGCCGTCATACCCTAAGAGGGGGAGGATAGAGGAGGAACCAGAGGAGGAGGAGGACTAGTGGGGGAGGAGGGGGAAAGGAAGAAGGGAGGAAGTAGGAGGCGGATTAGCAGGATGAAGAGGAAGAGGAGGAGGAGGAGGAGGAGGAGGAGGAGGAGTGCGAATAGGAAGGCCAGAGGCCTCTTGGATGCTTCTCGGGATCTCTTCGGATGTCTCTCGGGAGCTTCTTGTAGGTATGTTTGGGCGTGTTGGTGGCGTCTCGGCGGCCCCTGGGGCCTCTGGAAACGTCTTAGGTGCCTCGGGGGGCCTCTTTGGGGTCTCTTGGGGGTCTCTTGGGAGCCCCCTGGGGGCATCTTGGGGACATCTTGGGGGCATCTTTGGAGGCTCTTGGGCCTCGTGGGTGCCTCCCCTTGGAGCCCTCTTGGGAGCCTTGGGGGCCATCTTGGGGAAGATCGCTCAAAGAAGACGGGGTAGTGAATTACCGTCGCCCCCACCCAGATGCCAAAATGTGCCCCCCAAAGCCTTAGTAGAATCAATGATGTTGGCCTTCGCGCCGAGGCCATCTTGGCCTTCGCGCTGAGGTCCAGGGACTTCCCCTGATGGAGCGGGCCAATCCCTCCCACTGACGACAGAACTGTCCCGCCCGCTCCCTCCCCCAGGCGGCCCGCCCCAGATGCCTGCTGGAGGGCCCCCGATCGTCTACCCGCCTTCCGGACGGTCTTAGGCTGGCCCTTTGCCCCCGAGGGCCTCCACCAGGTCGCCTTTGATGGCCATCTTGGGGCCATCTTGGGGCCATTTTGGGGCCGTCTCGGGCCCACTTCGGGTGCTTTCTTGGCGAGCTCTGCGGCAGCACCGGGCCGTGCCGTCTTGAGGCCGTCTGGGCGCCTCTTGGGCGCATGTTGATCATCCAGGGCTAGCCGTCGACCACCGCCCGCCATCCTGGAAGCAATCTCGGGCTATCCGGAGCTCTCTTGGAGCCACCTTGGCTGCCCAGAGGTGGTCCCGAAGGGGCCCAGACGCCCTCCGGTGGGGCCCAGGAGGGGCCCCAGGTGCGCCCGAATCGGTACAGCGCCAGCAGGGGCCACCACTCTTTGGACGACGGAGCATCTCCAGGAGCGTCGCGACTGCCCAGGACGGCTCCAAGACGCCCCAGGAGACCCCCAAGACGGTTCCGTAGCCGCGATCGTCTTCTCGAGCCGCATCCGAGGAGGCAGCCTTTCTCCTTCGACCCCGCATGACGTGCGTGTCAGTCGTCCTACTGCTCCTGGCAAGTGCTGCTGCAGAGACGCCACGAGCGATCGGGTGCACGCTGGAGGAGGAAGAACAGCCAGAACAGTCAGAACGCCTACGAGCAGACCCCAGAACTGCTGACGAGTAACAGCCAAGAACGCCCACGAGCAGACCCCAGAAAAGGCTGACCGCGTAGTGAACGGCAGCGCAGTCGTGGACGCGATGCTGGACGACACAAACGCGAGGTTGCTGGCAAACCTCGCAGAGCAGCTTGCGGCAGACCGAGACAAAGGGAGGGCTAGCTACAATGGAACGTGCGCGGCAAGCTCTACGATGAGTATCGCCGCGTGCTCTCAGTTCGCACCCGATTGGTGCTGGGCCACGACCGTCGCTGTGACTGCGGGCTTCTACCAGCCGACGCAGGAAAAAGCGGACCAGGACAATTGCAAAGCCATGTCTTGCCGACCCGGGCAAGTTGTTTCGCCCGTTCAATCCCGCTCATTGTTGTGGTGCCTCCAACGAGGATCGTCACGGCAACAACGCTGCGGTTGGCCAGAATGAGATCGTCGAAGCCATCGCGTTCCTGTCGCAACAAGACTACATCGGCTTCGATGGGTGCCCCTTGGAGCAGGAGGCCCTCGACGCAGCCGTGTTCTGGCTCGGTGGTGGCGGCCACTTTCTGGCGATTGGCGGGTGCGCGGGCAATGGTGGGTATATGTTTACGACCCATTGACCAAGAGAGGCTTGTGGCAGACTCTGACCTACGCGCAGAGTCTCAACTATGACCCCGGCTCGGTCGAGGACAGCGCCAGATACACTCTGGTGCAAGAGCAGAAGACCGATCATACGCCCGACGGCTTGCTCCAAGAGGAGAACGAGTCGAACAGTACTCCAGATTTCGTAATAAAGGGAGGGGGGTCTCATTTCGGAGGGGCCTCTTCCAGGCTATCTTGGAGGGCCTGGGGGGGTCTGGGGACGATGTTTTGGAGGGTTCCCCCACGGGGTGGGGGTCTAAAACTTCTCGTCTGGGAGGGTTGAGACCCCCTCCCTTTTATTACGAAATCTGGAGTACACATCGCAGGTGGGTTACGGAGCTTCTCGGTGGCGTTGAAGACCGAGGCAACGTGGCAGTATGCTCAGTGGTGGGCCCAGCAGCCTGGGCGCACGGCTTTCGCCAAGACAAGGGGACCTGTCGAGTTGAGTGCCTGATCAAAGGAGGTGGAGGAGGAGGAGGAGGAGGAAGAGTGATGGTGGAGGTGGAGGAGGAGGAGGAGGACCACCTTCTATCGATGATGGGTTCTTAGTTCGCAGTATTCGAATGACCGGCCAGAACGCACGTTACCCGGCCATACTGATGTTGGGTGCCCGTTTTTAACCAGCATTGACCCCACGTCTCCTCACCTCCACTCCCTTCTCTCCCTCCTCCCCCACTGTTCCTCCTCATCCTCCCAAGGCAGGTGCGCCAGAGTCTGTCAGCCTCTGCGCAGCCAGCTTTGATTTTTAAGGCGATGCACTAGAAACATCCCTGGTGCTTGGACGGAAGGATGTCGGGAAAGTCATGTGTGGCAGACTAGGGTCAGGCACCGGGAGTGTTTTCTCCTGCTCGTTTGCTTGAGGCACACGGAAGTTTGAACTGGATGCGCCGGGGGTGGTGCTCAGCGCGCCCTGGTGCAACGTCGGTTTGGGAGAGTCAGCATGCAACGATATAAAACAGAGACCCCCAATGCGGCCCAAGGTGGCCCCGACACGGCCGCGGACGCTCCCAAGAGGCGCCCAGGAGGGCTTCAAGATGCCTCCGAGAACGACATGCTCACAATCCGTCGAGCGGTCCATGCGTGAAGAAAGACAAGCATTAGACAAAGGGGGAAGTGCGACTGTGTGGGGCAGGTGAAAGGATAAGCCTCTCCCCGAAGAAGAAGATAAAAGGGGACTGAAAGAGAAAACGCTCCAAACCACCCACGCCCAGAGGGCTGGCGGGATCGTGCGTTTCGATTGTAGCCTTAGGTCGGGCATGTCCTTCTACAGGCGGGTTCTGGCACCAAGAAGTTAAAGCATAAACAGCAAACATGTCAAAATTTGCCAACAACAAGAGGAAACTCGTCCCCGGGCTATTTTTCTAGATTTCCTAGAATAGTTAAGGGGCATGCCCGATTGAGTTGTAGCCTTGCCACGCCAGGCGCATTCTCTCTGCCTCGTGGCCGGCGGCCCCTCCTGCCCAGGCTTCCGCGCGGCCGAGCTCCCAGTCGAGCGCTGCGGCGCCCCGAGCTGCCTCACTGCACCGTCGAGAGCTGCCGTCCTCCATCGGTGGGTCGGGCGTGTCCCTCTACAGGAGGAGTAGTCAAGAATAGGCAGAAGATCGTCGGGGGACTGTTTTCTGGAACCGTTTCGTGTTTGCCTGCTTGAATTTTTTGGCGTTTCGTCCAACATGCGCCTGTCGAGGGACGGGCCCGACTCAACTCCATCGCTGAATGCTCATCCGCACGGCGTGATGACCACCAGGAGACAGACAGGGACGTCCCACGATTCGATTCG
The DNA here is from genome assembly GCA_963575745.1 of Prorocentrum cordatum. Lineage (NCBI taxonomy): Eukaryota > Dinophyceae > Prorocentrales > Prorocentraceae > Prorocentrum > Prorocentrum cordatum. Next base: position 643,516 of record CAUYUJ010020826.1, read on the forward strand.
ATGCGATTCGATTGGCCGGTGGGGGCCGCAGTTGGCGACCCGATCTCGATCCGATTCGGGACGATCCAATCCGTTTCCGATCCGATTTGATCTTTTTGTTCGATCCAGCTTAAGGTCTGCTGGAGGATACCGAGCAAGTTGTTTCAAAGACTTCAGGGATCACGTGTGTTACCCCCCCCCAGACCCCCAACGTAACGAGAACGCGTGGGAGCTGCCCGCAGGCGTGAACCTCAGCCACGCGCAGAGGGGGTTGGGGGGAGGGGGGAGGGCTTCTTAGAAGCACCCCTGCTTATTAGAAGGCGCGGGCCTTATCTATAGATGTAAGGCCGGCGCCTTCTAAGAAACAGCCTCCTTCAAAGAAGCCCTCCCCCCTCCCCCACCCCCTTGTGCGCGCGCCGCCAAGGATCATTGCAGCTTCCATCGGACCTTCCAGAGATCCTCACGCAGGCACTGTGGTGCACGGTCACGGTGTGGTGCACGAGGCTGCTGTGGTATGCGCAGGCGTTGTGAAGTACAAACAAACGATTTAGTGCACGCAGGCACTGTGGTGTGCAGTGGCGCTGTTGCGCCCGCGGGTGCCAGTGCACAGAGACGGTGCGGTGTACACGCGCGATGTGTCGCCACGGTGCGCGCAGGTTCTTGGGTGAACAGAGGCACTGTGGTGTACACAGGCGCTACATAGCGCCTGGTAAACACACAGACACAATTAATCGACGATTCCCCCAAAAATATAGCAACATATGGGGAGCGGGGTGGAAGACAACAACCCAGAAAATATTTTAAAACATATGGGGAATCCTGTCATGTGTGTATTTACTTGTGTGCCCCAGGGCCCCTTTCAGCTATGGTGCACGCAGGCGTTGTCGTAAACACACCTGTTGTGGTGCACAGAAGGCGCGCCTTCGGGGGTGCACGCTGATCGCCGTTGCACTCGCCCCCCCGCCGACCCCCCAGTGACACGCATTACCCCCACTGATGGATAATAAAACGGTCTCTTGTCTGCATCTTCTCCGCAGCCAGCGCGCCACTGAAATCTTGCACCATTGGCAAATCAGCACGGTGTAAAGAGTACGCGCCTACGAACAACATCTTGGGGGCACCCATTTTTTCTTTCTCTTCGGTAGCAAATCATAGGAGCCTGGTATACCTCGTTTCTTCCGTTTTCAGTGTCGATTTGCGTCAGGGAGTCGATGAGATAGCGCCGATCTAGCGTCGGCTAGCGTCGATCAGCGTCGATCTAGCGTCGATTAGCAGCGACAATCGTCGAGTAGCGTCGATTCGCAGATGGTATGGGAGGCGCCCATGAGTTGCCCCCGACCTTTCGTCCAGCAGCCGGTGGGGATGGCGACAGGGTGCCTCTCGGAGGTGGTCCGGCTCTGTCCGGTCGGCGGGGCGGTTCCTCCGCCGCCAGCGAGGATCCGCTGCCGCTGTTGACCGCGGCCGAGGAGGGCGCGTTCGCCAGGGCGCTGCTGGACAGCTGCCTCGCGGGCCCGCGCCGCGGCGAGGGGCGGGCGGCATCGAGGGGAAGAGGAGCGGGGGGTGGGGCCAGGGGTCCAGGGACGAGGAGGAGGAGGAGGAGGAGGAGGAGGAGGAGGAGGAGGAGGAGAAGAAGGGGGAGGGAGACGAGGAGGAGGGAGAGGAGGAGGGGGGGGGGGGGGGGGGGAGGAGGAGGAGGAGAGGAGGGAGGAGGAGAGGAGGAGGGAGGAGAGGAGGAGGAGGAGGAGGAGGAGGAGGAGGAGGAGGAGGAGGAGGAGGAGGAGGAGGAGGAGTGGAGGAGGAGGGGGAGGAGTGGTGGAGGAGGAGGGGGGGCCATCGTTCCCAAGGATTTCGGGGCTCACGGCGAGCTGGAGTGAGGAGGAGAGGAGGAATACGAGGAGGAGCGGAAGAGGGGCACAGTGATGATCGAGGGCAGCATCCAGTGAGGAGATGGCGGAGCACGTGTAATTAGAGAGGAGAGGAGGAGGAGGAAGAGGAGGAGGAGGAGGAGGAGGAGGCGGAGGAGGGAGTTGGAGGTGGAGGTAGTTGGGCAGATAACGGAGAAGACCAACACTTTTGGACACTGGTATTTGGCTTACGCCGCACTCCCAGCTCTTGGAGGCGAGCCAGTCGGTCCGTCTTGCGAACGCTCCCCGCACCGTCCTGGGGTTCGGGTTTTTTGTTGCGGCTGCCTCCAGGAGCCGTTGGGGCGTCACCGCGTCCGTATCCAGGCCAAGTTGCTCGAAACATGTTCCGCCGGTATGTTTCGGCGGCGAGCCCTGGGGGGAAGTGAGGAGGAGAAGGCCTTCTCAGAAGGCTCGGAAGCCCCCTGGCCTTCCGAGAGGTTGGCTACGCCTTCCGCGAAGACCTTGACAGCTTCTCAGAGGGCGCGAGGCCTTCTGAGAGAAGCCCCGCCGCTTTCTGAGAAGGCCTTCTCCTTCTCACTTCCCCCCCTCGCTCGCCGCCCGATGTTGAATGCCTGGCAGTTCTCCCGGGAGTGGAGAGCAGCACATCGAAGACGTGGCGGCGAGCGAAGGAGCACGGTTTTGGGGAGGAAGGCAGGGGAGGCGGGAGCAAGGGCATGCAGAGGATGGAGGAAGGGTGGCGGCGCGGGGCGTGATTGAGATCCGAATCTTGCGGCGCAACATGCCAAAACACGGCCACAGGGGAACTGTCCAGGCAGTCGGCCGAACACCGCCGCGAAGGGTTCCTTTGGAAGGGGGCCTGCCGGAGGCCCCGACGGTGGGGGGGGAAAGGAACTTGGGCGAATTCTCGGAATACTCGCGACCGGGGCGCGTCGGCATGGAGATGGAGGCGTAACGCGGAGGGGGAGGATGCATGAGGGGGAGAGGCTCTAGGCCTTCCAGGTGGGGTCCGAGAAGGTGGGGTCGGGAGGTCGCGCCGCATCGGCGATACTTCGGCGATGCGTCGTGATGCCGAACCCGATTTTCGCCACGCTCACGGCGCTGATGCATCGGCGATTTACCAGCGATGCGGCGCGATCTTCCGACCACATCTGCTCCGACCCTATTTGGGATGCCTCGAGTAAAGCGGAAGGGGAGGATGAATAGGGGGAGCATGGCAGGGGCAAGCAGGGGAAAATGGGTCTTCGGTAGCAAATCATGGGAGTTTGGTTTGCCCTCTTAATTTGGTCATTCCGTCGATGGGCATCGTCCAGCGTGTGGGAGTCGATGGAGTAGCGCTGATTTACCGTCGGATAGCGTCGATTAGCGTTTAGCGTAGATTCAGCGTCGATTAGCGTCGATTGGCGTCGATTCGCAAGAGCCGACAAGATGGTATGGGAGGCTCCGATGAGTTCCCACCGAACGGGGTACAGACTGGCGCGCGGAGGCATCGCGGAGCTGGACGACCCCCCCCGCGACGCGGCGTGGGCGGACGAGCCAGGATAGCGCCGAGGGCGCGCGCGCGAGCTTCGGAGTCCGTCGGATCTGCGCCATCTCTCGTGCGCGCGCGCGCGCGCCCGCGCGCGCAATCTTCGTCGATATGCGGCCTTCGGACGCTTTCGAAGGCATTCGGTGGTTTTCGTTGGCTCTCGGAGGCCCTGACTGCCTTCGGAGGCCTTCGAGTGCCGTGTTCTCCCTTGAAATCGCCAGTAGGATTCATTGACAGTATGGGTTCTGGCTTGCTATCTGCTTCATGTCTCGTTGCCGTATCGAAATAACGCTTACTGTTTTGGGCAGGAGCATGTCTTCCTGTTTTGTTTGTGTCCAAAGCGCGCACGTGTTGCGTTCACGTGCTGGTTGATTTGAATGCAGCGTGAGCTACGCCGCACACATCGACAGTGGCATGCCTCGTCCTTCCATCGGGCCGTCACCATGGTCACCGCGTCGATCCCGCGGAAGCCTCGGGGAACCATTTCGCGCTCCCTCATTGCTTGTTGCTTCGTCCTCTTCGCGATCGGCTCCTCTTGCGGTCTGCATCGGTTGAAGGTGACGGGCACAGGAAGACCGCATGTCATGCTTACGCAAGATTGGGCAGGAACTGGGATCGCACGGGGGCGCGAGTTTCGAACGGCCAACCGTGTTGCCCCCGCGTTGGTGTCACCGCCGTGACATGAGGACGGTATTCGGCCAATCGTAGTCTCGAGGCACGTGGTTGTTTTTTTGTTGAGGTTTCGCGACGGACGCGTTTGTTCCCGAGCACGTGGTTCTGTTGGTTTGTTGTCCGCCTTACAGGCCTCCCATCGCTTGTAATTGCTGATTTCGAGGGCTGTTCACATTGTCTGCGCCCCGCAACGGTTATTGGACTGTTGAATGCCGCCATCATGACCGCACCCATTACACCATAGTGAAGTTTACGATCGTACCCACATTGCCCTGGTTGCGTACATTGCGTTGCAAATAAATAGCGCCTCCTGCGATGCTTTGCTTTGCAGAAGAAATGTAGGCGCCTGCGGCAGATTTCTGTATATTGGCTCTCGAACCTTGCGACCCGACAACCAAGCGCCCCTCGACCCACCCATTTGTTTTGCAACCAGCTCGGCGCCTGCAGTGGGCTGATTGTTCAGAAAAAGCTACGCCCACGACAGGGTTCATGTTCATTGCGTTGTCGCTCGAGCCCCGCATACCCGTCAATGTCCGGCCGACCCTTCATGCTCGTCTGCCATTTTCGTTTTAAGGTATTCCACCATGCGTCATCCTAGCCGATTGTGCTCCGCCCATTTTCGCCCGCGGCCCTCTCGGATGGATAATCTGCATTGGACGCCGATGCTGCCGTGGGAACGATTGATCTCTCGAGTCAAGACGTTCTTTGGACGGCGCACGCGCGGCGATCTCTCTCACGAGTGAGGTCGTCCTCGGGCCAGCGTCTGCGCCAGAAGCTCTGCCACTTACGGCCAGTTGTCGGCGGCGGGCGAGGGGGGGGGGAAGAAGGTGCCCGCAGTAGGGTTTCTTGAATGGGTACTGAATGGCCCATCTTTGGTCGATGTATCGGCCATGTGTGCGACACGGTACGATTGGCATCCAATGTTACCCGTCATCGAAGGCCAAGTAGGTTGTGCCCGGGCGTTGCGGCAATCCACGACGGGACGCGCAATCCGAGAAGGCCCGAGATGGACGAGGCCTCCTCAGGAGGCGGCTCGGCTTCGCAGAAACCCTCCGGCCTTCTGAACAGTTTTTCGCGCTCCGGAAAGGATGAGGACATCTTTCGACATGTCCGAGGCCTTCCGAGCCTTCCGAGAAGGCCCGCCCCGTCTCACTTCCCCCCCCAGGCTCGCCGCCCAGGCTGTGCTTTTGCCTCCTGTCTGGTGCACGGCTCCGGCTCAGCAGTGGGCATATGGTTGCATTACCGGCCGGCCGAGAGCGCACCAGCGGCCCCACGAGTTTGAAGATTGTGCGTCGGGGCCAGAGCGAGTTCACTCGGGGAGCGTAAGACTCGAGAAGGCCGGAGCGCGGGTTTGACGTTTTTTTCTTTGACGAGCGCGTCCTGGATTTTGGCAGTCCCGTTTTCGTGGGATGTTTGCAGCGGGAGTCCGCGTCAGATTTCAGATTGGGTCTCGTCATCTTTATGATGGCCCCCGTCTGGCCAACCCGAGCCCCCCGTACCCGAGTCTTATGTCTCTCCGATTCGCGTCGGCGGCGCGCCGAAAGGGGGAAGTGAGGGGGGCGGTGAGCCAGACCTTCCCAGAAGGCGGCGCGGGACTTTCCGCAGAAGCCCTCCGGCCTTCTGAGATCAGGAGGGGGAAAACACACAGACACAATGAACCGTCGATCCTCAGAAAATATAGGAAAATATGGGAAATGGGGCGGAAGACAAAAACCTAGAAAATATGAGAAAATATGGGAATTCCTTTTATTTGTGTGTATTTATTTGTGTCCCAGGGCCCCTTCATGAGAAGCCTTCTGTTTGTCGGAAAGCTTACAGAGTTTCGCAGACTGCTGGAGACATGTGCCTTCTCAGGAGGCCCGCCCTCTCTGCCTCCACCCCCGGGCGCGCCGCGGTTGCCTCGCGAGCTAAGTTGCCGATGTGAGTCAGCATCGGCGCTGGTCCATCCGTGGTCGAAACCTGGCCAGACCGGGTCAAATCCCGCGTAGGATCGCAGAGTCCCATCCAATGTGGCATAACCCCGCTGATCTGGCATAATCCCCCTTGGTCTGGCGTACAGTGAGCGGCTTGAATAAGGAACGCTTACTTTTCAAAAGGGGCTCGGTCGTTCCATGTATCGTTATGCATTCTGTAGTATTGATCGTTCTTTATGCGTTATTCCCTGGAGAAAAGGGGCTTCGTTCCTGATTTGTCGTTCATTAGGTCAGGCCGATGACTGTAGTCCCAGGTTTAATCCGGCCCAGTTTGGCTCAATGGCACCTGAGTCGGGCTTGGTATCCTCTGCTAACAGGTCTTCCGCAGACCCATAGGAGTTAATGCAGGATGATGATTGAGAAATTACCGAGGGTCGTGTTCACGCGGCGGCGCTTAGGATGATGATCAGAAAAACTGTCCCCTGACCCGGCGATTGATTTCAGATCTTTCCCTCCCGCCCTCGTCGGACGCGCCCCTGAACAGTCGACGGGCCAGACGGGGCCGAGGCGAGCGCAAGCCGACAAAGATTCGGACCCTCTTTTGTAAATCGTTCCCCCTGCTTTTTTTCTTATCGTCCACTTACGTTACAGTCAATGCGCCTAGTAAGGGCCCGCGCATCCATCTAGAGTACCCTTGTGTCCTTGCTTCTGAGGCCCATCCTCTGCCGTTCTCGCTTGTCGCCCGTCGCCCAAAGTGTCCCGACTTCGGCCTACAAGGATCGTGCGCCCTTACCACTCATCCTCAATACACGTTTCGATTGTGTGAGCCTGGGTGCGCACGTGCACGCCAGGGTCTGGGCCCAAGCTGGGCCCGCAGAAGCGGTGTTGTATACCCTCCGCAGAAGGTGGTCGTGGCGTGTGGATGCAATGACAGTGGACACCCTGACAATCCGATCACTGAATGAAACATGTTGAGAATAAAAGGTAGGAGAGTTGTCCTAACAATGTCCAACACATCTGTTTCACAAGTCGTGGTCGGCCCGTGCGCCCCTCCCCGGCGGAGTTGCCCAGGACGGTGGCCCGGCAGCCTCGACCCGGGGTGGGGCGCGCCCGGCGGCCGCCCCGCCCCGGAGCTGCTGGTGCACGTGGAGAAGGCGTGGCGGCGCGCACGGTCGGAGGAGGAGGCGGTTCTCTCTTGGAGCCTGGGCCTCCCGGGCGCCATCGAGGATGAGGGGCGTGGCCTCACTTCTCTGGGCCTCCTCGATGGAGTTGGAGTAGATGGGGTCGGAGGATAGCGCCGCATCGCCGAGGCATCGGCGATGCATCGGCGCTGCACCGGCGATGCATCGGGGATGCGGCTCGATGAAGAGCCCGATTTGCTTCACGCCGACGTCGCCGATGCATCGCCAGCGTCGCTGGTGCATCGCCAAAGCATCGCCGATACATCGGCGATGCATTGGCGATGTGGCGCAATCCTTCGACCCCATCTACTCGGACCGCATCTAGGAGGCCTCTAACTTCGCTCTCCGTTTTGGTTTGCATTCCAGTGAGCCCGCATGCAGGGGAGGCCCGTGCCAGGGAGCACCCTGCTTGCCTCCAGGGTACCCTGGGTTTCTTGGTTTTGATGGCTGTCCAGTAGAAGGTGTGACGTTCCCACAGCACCAATGTGTGGACGTCCTGGGGTCTCAGGGTTGGGTTTCTTGCGGAAGGTTTCCTGTGGTCGGGCCCCTACTGTAGCAAGGATGGGCAAACTTCCCAAGGTACCCTTGCGTCCTTGCCTCCTCGGCCCATCCTTGGCCACTTTCGTTGGCCGCGCCCCGCTCGAAAAGCTTCGAAGTGGGCGTCCAAGGCCTGGGCATCCTCCTCGCGCATCCTTCTCACACGGGCCGGCTGTAATTGACGTGGCCTCACGTCGCTCTCTGTGTTTGCTTTAGGGGGTTTGGGCGGTTTGGTGTGAGACCTCCACAGGGCAGAGCCCCTGATCCTCATGTTTCTGTCCCTCCTAACTTATGCTCCCTTCCAAAAGGTTAGGGGTCCCTGTATTGCTTACCAGATGAGGAGGCGCTTCTCTGTGAATACATGCCTCCCAGGTGGGTTCCAAGAGCAGATGGTCAGAAGAAGAATAGGTGCCCATACCGCTGCTCTTCCCTCGTTTTGCCCTGCTTTGGCCTCCTGGGAGGCCCTCGTTGTCACCGCTGGATTCGCTTCGAAGTTCTGGTCGGAACGCACCTCAAGAGAGGTCCAGTGAGTAGCGGTATCGATACCGTGCGGTTTCCCCAGATGGGTTCGAAGGATAGGTCCGTGAAGTGCTTTCGGGCCATCTCACCCGAGTTCTGCGGTGCCCCCAGGCACATCGACTGTAGAGCTGCTTACTATGAGGTTGGTCACTCTGCCTTTCTTATACCAATATCACATCAGGGAGGCGGTGATCCACAGCTGGCGCCCTCCTGCCAAGCCCAGCGTGTCTGCCCGGAGCTGGAGTTCGCTTCCCCAGGATCTATCCGCATCGTCGATGAATCGGCGATGCGACTCGATGTGGAGCCCGATTTCCTCCACGCCGACGGCGCCGCTGCATCGCCGACGTCGCTGGTGTCTCGCTAATGCATCGCCGGTGCGGCGCGATCCTCCGACACGATCTACTCTGGCCGAGTCTGGCAAGTTTATGTTTCGTGGGGGACTCGCGGCCCTCTTGGGATCCTCTGGGGGATATTGGAATGTGTTGGTCGTCCTCCTGTGGCTCCCTCGGGAGTTCCCTGGGCCCTCCTGGAGCTGTCTCGGGGGCGGGGGGCTGCCTCGCGGGCCGAGGCGGGCCTCCCTGGGCCATCCTGGATGGCGTCGATCAAAAGGTCCTCCTCCTCCTCCTCCTCGTCCTCCTCCTCCTCCTCCTCCTCCTCCCTTTTCCTCCTCCCTCCTCCTCCTCGGCCATCTCCATCGCCTTTTGCGCCATGGGCCCCTGTTGGGGCTCTCTTGGGTCATACTAGTGCCAGATCGAGGTTCCAGAGCCGCTTCGGACACGACACGGGGAGAAGGCAGCAGTCTGATTGTGTTCCCCTCTGTTGGATTATGGCCTCCTGGGGAAGCCCTGAGGGGGCTTCGAGAGCACTTGGAGCCGTCTTGTGAACCTCCTGGGGCCTCTTGAAGTCATATCGGCTATATTGAATTATCTTCGGCTATATTGAGCCATCTTGGGTGCTACCTTGCAGCGTCGGGGGCCCTCTTGGAGCCATCTGGGCGATCTGCCGCCTCGCGGATCCCTCTCGAACATCCTCAGGAAGGGGGGGCGTGATTGGAATATCGGGTTTGGAGGACGAGCCAAGAATACCGTCAGTCCACTTGCGCCCAGGGCTGGCGGGATAAAACATTTCTGGTTGAGACTGGTCTGGTTTACCACATCGGTCTTGGGTTCTAGGAACGTGTTTTCTTGTAATTGGAACAATTGCTTGTTTTAAGAACTTCTCTTGGTAGGCATCTCAGAATGCCGGGATGGTCTGTGCTCAGCACTCCCCGTTTGTCACCTTTCTCCACTTTTTGTCCGCCTTGATCCGTCGCTACCTCAGGCGCACGCCGCTTGGAGTCGGAGTCGACGCCGGTGTCGGCTCCCAAGGTTGAGGCCTGAACCACAGGCCAACATTGAGCGATTTATCCTGTCGGATGGCGGAGATCTCTCAAGGCGGAACGACACTCGCGGTTTCAGAGAGCACACTCCACGTTTACAAGTCAGGAATCCGCTGTACTCGTCCTCCTCCTCCTCCTCCTCCCCCTCATGATCCTCAGCCGCCGTGACAGCCCGAGGAAACCATCACAGCAGCATCTATGAGGTCCACCAGGGGACCCATCTGGCCTTTCGCCCGAACGCACGCCAGACATCGGCGGCCCGCTGGCCGATGACACTCCGCGCTCTTGGATTTAACCCTCTCCATGTTGCTGGCTCGCGGATGGAAGGAATAATCAGGGGTTGCCCCAGTATGGACATACTTGCATTGGCTGGACCCCGTTCGAACCACAGAATGAGCGAGGAACTCTTGGGAAGGAGAACTGTGGGGCATCATGTTCTTGAGGCAGAAGCATAAGATGGCTTCTAGACGAATCGGCCGACAGGTTGCCCAGTCATTTGTCACACTTTCTCGCAGCAGAGAATTCGCAGATTGTTGTCCAGCCCCCCAGGGGCCATCGGAACAGCTATGGCCGTGCGATTTGTACGAGGCCCAATGGGCGTCAAGACGAGAGACGTATACTACCCCCCGCAGCCGAAGTACGCGAATGAGACCTCCAACCATTTCCAGGCGGTGCGTGTACTTACCAGGTGGTACGACTCCGTGCTTTCGGCGCCTCCCATCGTGTATGTTGGCTCCATCAACGGCCAGGGCATCAGTCGCGCGGCAGGCTCGTTGCAGAAGGTTGTCACCAATGCAGTCGGAGTTGGCCGCAGTCGAGAGCATCCAAAAATGGAGCAGGCGACCGGCTACGACAGATTCGTGAGCAGCATCGTTTGTTGGCAGTGAATACCCGACCGGCAATCCACATTATATGGATCACTTGGTGGACAGAGTTGCATTGATGTCATGTGCGTTTCCTGAGGCATGACGGTCTCTGTGACGCTATGCCACTCATGATGCCGACTTGGAGCTTCGATCCAGGCGCACGGTGGACGACCGCCCAGAGACCACGTGCCACTATATGGAAATGATATGCGTGAAGAGATATGCCCCGCGGGAAAAGACAGTCCGCCCACATTGGAACATGGGCGCCATCATGGAGGCAGCGCTCAAAGGAGACCAACGCCCTCAATTCTCGTGCGCCGTTCAGGCTAAGCTGCTGGAAGGGGAAGATACGAGGGAAGAGTTGCTGCCGCGAGGACGACCAGACGAGACCTTTGCATACGTCAATGCCTTGCCCATGCAGGTAAGACTGCGCTTCTTCGGTGCTTAGGTGACGATCGACCAGAACTACCAGCCAACAAGAAGAACGGGCCAACTTGCCATCGAAACGCACTCATGCGGAACCTGACAAACTGGCAATCTGTGAAGCTGGCGCAGAAAGATCTCTGGCGCGTCGAACGTTACTTCCGACGGACACAACGACGACGAGTTGTGCCGGCTGCTACTTCACCGGTGGAGCTCAAGATGATGCGCCTCGACCCCGAGATGAACCTTGTGTGCGCAGGATATGGGTTGGGACTTGATGTACCTATGCCAGATATGGAACGCTTCTCTAAATTCATGGACTTTGCCTTCCTGCAAATCCGATCGGCCATTCGGAGCCCCGATGGCGCGGCATCGCAGTCACGGCGCCCAGCCGAGGAAGAGTGCCACTCCTGGCCCGAAGGGTCGTCGCACACCGCATGAGGTGAGCGCGCTGGGCAAGGCATCGATGCCCTGATATTCTTCGCGTTGCCCACGAACGTTTCGAGCTTGGCTTCGCGCGGGGCAAGGGGCGCGAGGGCGCCATTTTCGTGGGCCAGATTTCTTAGCTGGCACGCGCGCGGGGCGGGCGGATGCTTGGCCCTCAGCTATATGGACCTGAGCAGCGTTTTCGCTGGTGGAAGGTGGGAGGAGCCAGAGGAAACGGCCCGCTCGCACGCCAATCCTGAGGGCGTTGGCTTCTGCATCCAGCGCCTCAAGCTCAGCGCGATTTTTCCTGCGGCTCTCGACGGGGGATGGGGGCCCATAGGGGGCCCGTTCGCCGCCCAGCTCCGGGGCGCGTTCGCGCGACCGCTCGCGATATTGAAATGCGCGATCCAGCGCGGCAAGGCGGTGGGAAGTGGTCGCCTGCCCTGGGGGGTGGACTTGCGCCGACGACGTCTTCCAGGCTCATCTGGCCCCTGTTCCGATCCCCTGAAATACCTGCGCGTTGACCGGTTGCGACGGCGGTCTCGATCAACAACGCGTGGGCAGCAGAACAGGGGGTACATGTGCATCTCCACGATGCGGAGGCTGCGACCTGGAAGCGGCGAGCGCGATCCTACCCAGAGTTTGTTCCAGGCATGTGCAAGGACGCAGCGCGCTATCTCGGCCCGATGTTGAACGTAGGCCAGTCGCCTGGCGTCGAGATTTTCGACGCAGCGCTGCAAGCGCAGACTTTTTCATTCGGTGGGCAGAGTTTGGTTTCTTTCTCTTCCGTGCCGATGGCTGTGGACATTGTCATTGCATTTTGCAGTCTTGTCGGGCCTGGGGCCTCTCCTGCTTGCCCCAGTCCACAATGTCCGACTCGGCGTCAGGTTGCCCGATTCGGTCGACGAGCGACTCGGGACCAGGCCGCGACGCATCACGAGGACGAGGTCCGATCGACGGCGACGTAGCAGTTTCTAGCGCACTGGAGGACCTGAGCTTATTGCTCGTCGTTTGCACGGTCGCGTGGCTCGGGCTAAGGGCCCTGAAAGGCACTCGCAGAAGTTATGCCTTCTCTTTTGGTTTCTAGAAGTGCCGCGTCCATCCCCGTGGCTCCGCAGGCTCCAGAAGGATTTTCAAGGGGGCAGCCCGGGACCTGGGAGGGGGCAAGAAGTGCGCAGCTACGTCGGCCTGGTCCCCGGCATGTTCGACGCAGGTGTTCCTGAGGGGCTCCCTCAGCTAGGTTTCACGGAGATCAGAGCTGGAACCCATTCGCAGTCTGTCCCGCCGCCGACTTAAACGAAGACGGTGGTTGACACAGTGCTCAAAAGCGCTGAAGTTCATCAGAATTGGCCGCGCGACTGGCAGCTCGAGGAGGAAGGGCAAATATGTGGTTGCACCTTCAGAGCCCGACTTGATCTTGTAAACCATTTGAGAAAAATACATTTGGTCCGAAATCTTCGCCCTGGCCCCCCTTACAGAAGCGCGCGTCGCGCGCGGGCAGACATTCAGCCCCCTGGGGAACGCCTGCAGACATCTCCAACGAGCTCCCCGAACATGCCAGTGTCCTAACAGGGGCACCCTCGCGCTTCTCCCAGTCCGGCCCATGATCCCCCTGCAGTGCGCTCTTTGTGACTATAGAGCAGCCGACCTGGATGGCCTACGCTGGCGCCTCCGTAGCCATCTTCCTCGAGAAGAGAAGCGTTGCCGCCATCCGAGAGCCGCGCTGACTCCGCGGCAGCAGCGGGAGCGCGCGTCGGACCTAGGGCCGCCTGGCTGGCTTAAACCACCCGCGTTTGCCGGGGGGGCACCGGGCCCGTAGAAACGGAGCTCAGGCCGCAGACCCAAAAACGCAAGGCTGACGGCGAGCTCATCGTGAAGCTTGTCGTGCTGATCGCTCGCTCGGCGCTTTCAGACAGCAGGGCCATCGCAGCGCGGGCGGCGACGGCGCACGCAGCGCGGGCGCTTCCAGTCATCGAAGGAGGCATTTCAGACACGAAGGAGATCGCTGGTCGGCGGTGCCAGGAGATACCCCCGGACCTGGCCGAGAAAAGAAAGAAGAGGGAGGCCGTGGAGTTCAAAGGTCGAGGCCCCCCGCCCCTAAGCGCATTCATCGGCGGACTGATATGGCTGGCGCAACAAAAGACACAGCGGGGCATGGAGCAGAAGGACTTCTACCTCGCGCGCGCGACGCAGCTCGCAAACCACGCCGTTGGCGAGAATATTCTTCGAAGCGCAACAGGGGCAATAACGCTCTCGAGAAACAAGGCCGCCTGATCGCGGCGATCGATTCCACTTGCGAGCTCGGCCGCAAGTTGATCCCGATGCTGCGCACCGCGGTGGTGGACATGAAAGGCGAAGTTTTTGTCGGCCCTCCCCGCGGCCCACTGGAGCGAGACGCAGCGAAGTTGCTCAATCAGTTGAAGAAGTGACTGACATAACTCGTAGAGATCAGCGGACAGCTGGAGTGGAACATCCACCGGCGCTTCGAGATAGCGTTCGGTTTCGAGAGTTGATCGCACGGGGCAGAGTGCCGCCCAATGTGCTTCAACATGGGACTGCGCCCACCCTCCTCCTCTTCCCTTCCCGACAGCCTACGGCCCTTCCCTCCCGACCGCTCCCGCCTTTCTGTCAGGGTCAACGCCCAGAGGACGAGGGCGAGGAAGGGGGGGGGAGGGGACAGGGCCGAGGGATCTCACAGGGGAGAGAGTTTGATCAGGGGGGCGGGTTGTTTGTAGCCGTTTTCCTGTCTCCTTCCGACGTTTCCAACGCCCCCCCCAAAGTGCGCAGGCCCCCCGACCCCCTCTGCTTTAGCAGTGCGGTCCTGGCCTTCAGGCTCCGTGCTGTTGAACTGGGGGCGGGGTGTTCGGGGGGGTCGCGTGCCTTCCCGCGTCGTCTGCAATGGGGGGGTACCGAGGATGGGCGCGCGTAATTCATCGGTTTCCTGGAGGCGCCCCCACGGCTGAGCGCCTTCAATGGGGAGGGATTGCTTTTGAGGGGGCCGCACGGCCCCGCCCGGAACCGGGGCGCCCCAAGGTAGCCTTTTTTAAATAATGAAACGCCAATCAGAAATCCAGGCAGAGCACGCTGCATAGGTTTCGATTGTCCCCCAGCCGAGCAGACACGCGAACTCCACGAGCCTGGTTTCGACCCGATCCTCCTTATTTGTTGCATTGGAGGCGAGCAGGATATGCAGGAGGATAGTGAAGAGGAGGAGGTGGTGGAAGAGGTGGGAGAGCAGGGAGGAGTGATGAGAGGGGTCAGGAAACAGACGAGGGGGCAGGGAGGAGGAGGGAGTGGGAGGAGAAGGAGAGGATAGTCATATCGAGAGAGATCTATAGATAGAGTGATCTATATATATATATATATAGAGAGAGAGGGTGTGACAAACAACTGGCGAGGTGGGGCAGGGACACAGGGGGGAGGACGACGTAGCAAAATTGTAGATACGACGACGACGAGGACGACGCCGACGACGACGACAACGACCGACGCTTCCCCCCTCGTCGGTGCCAGCGCCCCCCGGGCGCGAGGCCTCGCCCGAGGAGGACATCGGACTCCGGGCGCGCCAGGGGCGGAGAGGAATACGAGGGAGAGCAGGAGGGCCCACCATCCCTCTCCCCAGTGCCTTCCTCCTCCTCCTCCTTCTCCTCCTCCTCCTTCTCCTCCTCCTCCTCCTCCTCCTCCTCCCCCTCCTCCTCCTCCTCCTCCTCCTCCTCCTCCTCCTCCTCCTCGTCCCCTCCTCCTCGCTTCCTTCCTCCTCGTCCTCCTCCTCTTCCTCCTCCTCCTCCTCCTCGTGATCGACTTGTTGGTACCAAGCCAGACACGTGGAGGCACGGTCAAGGGGTTCTTAGCGTGTGTGTGGTTTCGGCTCCTGCGAAGCCGAAGCCGTTGGAACGCCAAGCAGCTCATGGGACCACGCCCTCAGCAGGGTCGGGCGAATGAGCCCTCAGATATACACGGTGAGTACCAGTTTTACAGGATATTCGCTGAGTGCGGAGCGTTGAGCGTGTCTAGGCGTATTCCGAACTACACGTAAGGAACAGGAGGAATAGGACCATGACCGTGAATGCAGATTAATCGAGGCAACTCCAAGGAAATCCCAGGACACCCGGGTAATTCCAGGTCAATCCGGAGATCTCCAAGACATGTTGGACAGAGATCTCCAGGGAAATTTGGAACAATTCATGGCCGCTCCAGCGCGAGAGTCGAGGGTCGGCAGAAGTCGTGAAGCCCTTAACGACCCTCCTCTCCGAACCTCCTCCCCGCCCCTCACCTCCGCAATTCTCTGTTTCCCCCTGTCCTTTTTTGCCCTCGCCCCCCCGGCCTCCGCCCTCCTCCTCCCTCCTGCTCCTCCTCCCAGCCAGCGCTCCTGCCCCTGCTCCTCCCTCTTGCTCCTCCTCCTCCTCCTCCTCCCTCCTGCTCCTCCTTCCTGCTCCTCCTGCTCCTCCTCCTCTCTCCTGCCCCACACTTGGAGGAGACAGCCCAGGCTTGAAAGCCAGCAGGAGCGCTGGGAGAGGACCGGTCATGACGCCGCCGACGGGGCGAGGCGAGACGAGGGCTGGAGGCCCACCCGAAAAAACCCACGCACGAGCGGAGCTCGACGAAGTGGGCCGGAAGTCGGCGGCGAGCCTCCGCCTCCTCCTCCTCCTCCTCCTCCTCCTCCTCCTCCTCCTCCTCCTCTCTGCCCAGTCGCCGACCCTCGTGGAGCCTGCACGCACAGATCGAAGCGGGCTCCCCTTGCGTTTTTAATCGGAAGGAGGACGAAATGGGTAAGGGGGGGAAGTGAGGAGGAGAGGGCCTTCTCAGGAGGCTCGGAAGTCCGCGGGGCATCTGAGAAGATTTTTATATCAGCCTTCCCCGAAGACAAACAGAAACACTTCTCAGAAGGCGCGAGAGGGCTCCTGAGAGGTCCCGCCGCCTTGAGGAGGCCTTCGCCTTCTCGCTTCCCCCTCCAGCTCGCCGCCAAGTAAAGGTCAGGATCTCCAGGGCCGTTTGCCAAGGGCGCCCTCGAGGGCGCGAAGTCATTCGCGCCTCGCGCCTCGCGCTTCGGCTCCGATTCCTCCTCATCCTCCTCTTCTCCCCTGGGAGGCGGCGCGAGAGCCCGAAGTTGTTCGCGCTTCGCGCAGTCGCGCAGCGCGAAGCGCGAAGTTGGGAGCCCTTCTTTGCCGTCTGGCTGCTCCTCTGCTCCGCCCCCCGGGGTCCGTCGGGAACCCGAGCCTCCGAGCCCACGGCCCCCCTTTGCTGCAGGGGGGGCCCGGGGGCCCGTAGGCGCGTGGGCTCGAGGCGGGCCGGTGCCTCCTGCAGGAGGAGAGCTGCAACAGCAGGCAGAGGAGCGTGTGGAGGCGACTTCTGGATGAGCTGTGGCCCACTTTTGGGCATGCTGGGCGTATATTTGGGTGTTCGTCCAGAGTCCGCCTGTAGGGGGACACATGCCCAGCCTAATCGTGGGCACAAGTCCCAGGACCCTTATATATATGCATATACAAAAATGTCTGAATCTATATATACACACATATGAATATACATACATATACATATATGCACGTACATATTCATATATACATATATATGCACATATAGATGTAATCATTTTCATATTTGTGTATATATATACAAGACTGCAGTTGCCCTTCGCGCCATGCGCCTTGGTCCTTGAAGTTTGGTATGCGGGCGGAATAGCAGGAAGGTCAAGCCGACAATTTAGCGATAACTCCTGGTTGCCTTTTC
Source organism: Prorocentrum cordatum (assembly GCA_963575745.1). Taxonomy (NCBI): domain Eukaryota; class Dinophyceae; order Prorocentrales; family Prorocentraceae; genus Prorocentrum; species Prorocentrum cordatum. The sequence continues at coordinate 660,527 of CAUYUJ010020826.1, forward strand.
TGGCATCGCCGCTATAATGATGCTATTCGTTATCCTTCCTCCATGCGTATTTTTCCTTAATTTCGCCACTCCCTGCGCATCCTCCCCATCCTCCTCAGCTCTTTTTTGCGGAGGCTCCTCCTTGGAGAGCCTCTAGGGGCCTTACAAAAGTTGTTTCAGGCTATCTTAAGGCCTTCTGGAGACCTCCTGGGCGTATTCTGGGGGCCTCCGGGGGCTTCCTCGGGCCACCCTGCCTCCAACCGCGGTCTCCCTGAACGACCGAATCACGATTTGGAATTCTTTGGAGGGTGTCTTTGGGCCATCTTGGGCCGCCATGGGGCTCTCTGAGGGCCATCTTGGACCCGTGTTGTGCCGTTTTGGGGCTCTCTTGGACTGCCTGGAAACCCTTTCGGATGGTTGTGGGGCGATTGTGGAGCCTCCCAGGCGGCTTCGGACGCCCAGAAGACCGCCGTCTTGGAGCGTCGGGAAGCCCAAAAGAGGAGAACCCTGAAATTCACCAACAACCAACAGAACATCAATGATTTTTGCCTCGGGGGGCCTTCTTGTCAGTGCTCTTGGAGGCCTCTTTGGGGCCGTCCTGGAGGCCTCTTGGGCCATCTTGAGGTCACGTCGGTCACTCTTGGAGCGCTCTTGTGCTGTCTTGGGGGTCTCTGGGACGTCTCCGATGACCCCCCTGATCGCACTGGGTGTGCTGGGAAGGCTTGGCAAAACGCCATGTGAGGCCCGGTGGCCGCTTCGAGGCCCGTCTGGAGGATCCCAAAGCGTCAGATCCCGGAAGTCCGTTTTTTTTTTTGGGGGGGGGACGGGTTTTCCCCCCGCCCGGGCTTACAAGAATATAGGAAGAGGAATATGTGTATGTGTATGTAGATATGTATGAACTCATACATATATCTATATATATATATATATATATATATATTCCAGATCTTCTGGGTTCTGTTCGTCTTCCCCCCCCGCGCCCCATACGTTCCCACATTTTTCCCTGTGGGAGCCGAGCGCGTGCGCAAACAACAACCGAGCCGAGCGGGGCGGGCCGCTCCGCCGAGCCCCCAGAGGCGGCCGCCCTCGCGGGGGAGGCGAGGGGCCTCGAGGAGGAGGAGGAGAAGGAGGAGGAGCAGGAGGAGGAGGAGGAGGAGGAGGAGGAGGCGGGGGGGAGAAGACGGAGGAGGAGGAGGAGGTCTTGGAGATGCTGGGAGGGGAGAATGTCAGGCGATCGCCAACATGGATCAAGGGGGCGAGGATTAGCGACGGGTCCCGTTTCCATGGGAAGTCGTGGATTCCAGCCGCCGAGCGAGGCGGCACCGGCCGCAATTTGGTGACGGGCACTTCCCCCGATCCATGGACTTGACGACCGCGCGCCAAATCCATGCATCACTAATCCATGTTTGCGCGCCCCCGAATTACCTCCGGGGCCCAGGGACACGCAGACAGGTAGGCACAAGTCCCAGGATCCCCCACACATCTTTTTCCATGCCTTCTGGGTGTTTTGTTCGTCTGCGCCCCCCCGCGTCCCATCTGTTCCCACATGTCTTCCTGGTGTCTGTGTGTTGTGTTGTTCCCCTCCTGACGTCTGCCCCATCCACGCGTGGGAGCCGGTGCCGCGCCTGCAGGAGGTGCGCCGCAGTATACACCTCAGAGTGCCGCGCCCTCCCCGGGCGACCACGTCCCGTCGTGTGGAAAACTCGCGGCGGGAGGCCATTTTCGCTGTCTTCGGCTTCTGGGGGCCCCTGCTGGGCCTCAGGACCGTCCAGAAACGTTTCAGGATGCATGAACAAAACCAGCAACATATACATGTGTATATAATATATACCCCACACATACACTCATACAAACATGCATGCATACATACATACATACATGCATACATGCATACATGCATACATGCATACACATGTACATACATACAGACATACAGACATACATACATGCATGCATTCATTCAAACATAAATACAGATAGACATGCATACAGACAGGGACAGACAGACAGACAGACAGACAGACAGACAGACAGACAGACAGACAGACAGACAGACAGACAGACAGACACACGTACATACATACATACATACATACATACATACATACATACCTACCTACCTACACACAGACGTACGTACAGACATGCATGCATGCAGGCAGACATGCATACATACATACATATACATACACATGCACATAACCAAACTCATAAACATAATCGTACACATTTACATATACGTATGCATATATATATATATATGTATATGTATATTTATATATACATATATATATATATGCATACGTATATACATATATATATATATATATATATGTATACAAGACTGCAGTGGCGCTTCGCGCCATGCACCTTGGTCCTTGCAGTTTGGTGTGCAGGTGGAATAGCAGGAAGGTCAAGCCCACCATTTAGCGATAACTCCTGGTTGCCTTTTCTGGCATCGCCGCTACAATAATGCTATTCGTCATCCTTCCTCCATGCTTCTTTTTCCTTATTTTCGCCATGCCCTGCGCATCCTCCCCATCCTCCTCAGCTCTTTTTTGCGGAGGCTCCTCCTTGGAGAGCCTCTAGGGGCCTCACAAAAGTTGTTTCAGGCTATCTTAAGGCCTTCTGGAGACCTCCTGGGCGTATTCTGGGGGCCTCCGGGGGCTTTCTCGGGCCACCCTGCCTCCAACCGCGGTCTCCCTGAACGACCGAATCACGATTTGGAATTCTTCGGAGGGTGTCTTTGGGCCATCTTGGGCCGCCATTGGGGCTCTCTGAGGGCCATCTTGGACCCGTGTTGTGCCGTTTTGGTGCTCTCTTGGACTGCCTGGAAACCCTTTCGGATGGTTGTGGGGCGATTGTGGAGCCTCCCAGGCGGCTTCGGACGCCCAGAAGAGAGAACATCAATGATTTTTGCCTCGGGGGCCTTCTTGGGAGTGCTCTTGGAGGCCTCTTTGGGGCCGTCCTGGAGGCCTCTTGGGCCATCTTGAGGTCACGTCGGTCACTCTCTCTTGTGCTGTCTTGGGGGTCTCTGGAACGTCTCCGATGACCCCCCTGATCGCCCTAGGTGTTCTGGGAAGGCTTGGCAAAGCGCCATGTGAGGCCCGGGGGCCGCTTCGAGGCCCGTCTGGAGGATCCCAAAGCCCCAGATCCCGGGAGTCCGGTTTTGGGGGGGGGGGATGGGTTTTCCCCCCGCCCGGGCTTTTTAAAATATAGGAAGAGGAATATATCTGTATGTGCATTCATAGAAAATAGCAGATTAGAAAATAGCAGATAAAAAACAAATGGATGAAAAACCCGTCCCGGGGAAGGGGTCGAGACCTCTTGGGTCGACGTCCTACAAAGATCGTGGCGTCGGGCGTCTGGGTCTCCAGGCTTTCGCATCTGGCGACAGTGACCAGCCACCGACGGCAGGGTGCATGGGAGCGGTCACGAGCGGTCCCAGAGGCGTTGCAGCAAGCAGGAGCCAGGGTACAGCAGGTTCGCGTCGTGCCGACCGGCGTCGACCCCGCCGCTGGCGTTCAGCATCGAACGCCGCTGGCGACCGAGAATCGGCCGATGATGAACGAGCTGACGTTTCGGGAGCGGCCGATTGTTCAAGGAACCAACGCCGAACTCGGCGCGTCACGGACCTGCAGTGTACACCGACTTCTGGCCTTGTGCAGCCACGACTCCTCGCTCTCCGTGCATGTGCGTTGCAGGGCAGTCTCAACGCTTGGCCCGTTGGCACTCCCGTCGCGAGACTGCAGACCCCCAACTCGAGAAAGGATTTCGAACGTTGGAGATACCGAGTTCTGAAGCGTCTCCAACCGAATCTCGACAACGTGAGCATCGAGGTTGTAGCCCGAGGTTTCCGAGGCGCCGGAAGAGGGCGAGGCCCTGCTGCCCCCCACCGAGGAGAGGTAGAGGAGCCGCGCGAGCAGCGAATCGGAGTGCGCGAGGCACTCCGCCGAGAGGAGGACGAAGTCCCTTGAGCGCAAGCTGCTCGCGGTAGCCCCATGGAGTCAGCCGACTCCTCCTGATTGGAGAGGCCTGACGGCTGGTGCCGCCGACCCTGATCGAAAGGGCTAAAAGTGGGGGGAGGAAGCGGAGGATGAGGAGGAGGAAGAGGAGGAGGAGGAGGAGGAGGAGGAGGAGGAGGAGGAGGGGGAGGAAGAGGAGGAGGAGGAGGAGGAGGAGAAGGAGGAGGAGCAGGAGGAGGAGGAGGAGGAGGAGGAGGAGGAGAACGCCCCATGGAGTCAGCCGACTCCGCCTGATTTCTGGCCTCCTGGGGCGGTACGTTCCTCGTGCGCCTGTCACCGCCAGGGGTCAGTCACTTTCACGGGTTCACTGACGAAGCGAGACCGGCTCGCCAGTAATGTTCCATGTGAAAAAACACTATGCGCCCTTCTCCTCTTGGCTCCCTCGATCGTTGGAGTGGTCGGTGAGGTTATCCGTGTTCCGCTGGAGGAGAATGGCGGATGCGCTCAATCCGCCTTTTGCGTTTCGGCGGACGTCAATTTAACAGCCTGGCATCCTCGCATGAGGTCGCGGGTCAGCGCGTGGCACGCCAGTGGCCCGCGTAAGCCGCGGCGTAAGGTCCCGAGATCATGGTGCGCAAGGCCTGATTCTCTTCGTCGCGCACACGGGCTACCCCCCTTGCCAGCTTGAAATGTATATATACCCTTACGTTTGGCATCACATGACCCCAGTGCCGGTGTCGATCTTGGGGATGCCGCCATGCTCTGAGGGGCGCATCTTTGAGATTATCGGAGCCTTGAGCTTGCCGATATCAGGGGCAAGGACCCAGATATCCGGCCGCTCCAATGTTTGCGACGCGTGGGCCCCGGCCCCCCCCCCTTAGATGGGATGTGTTCCACGACTCGGCGGGCCCCCCCCCAGATGGGATGGGGCGGGGACGACTTCGCGCCGTCGTCGCCGTCGTCGTCGCCGTCGTCGTCGTCGTCGTCGCCGCCGCCGTCGTCGTCGCCGTCGTCGTCGTCGTCGCCGTCGTCGTCGTCGTCGCCGTCGCCGTCGTCGCCGTCGTCGTCCCTCCCTCTTCCCCCCTCCCTCCTCTCCCCTCGCCCCCACATGTCTTCCTTGCTCCATCCCCCCTGTCTCACGCTCTCTCTGGAACGAAGAGGCGGAAAGGGAGGCCGAGGCAGACGACGACGGCGGCGAAGACGCCGACGACGACGATGGCGATGTTTCTCAGATCGCAGACGCAACCTCGGCACGCGCCCCCACCACCCCACACCCACAGGCCAAAGGCCACACCACACCCGCGGGCGGGGGGGGGGGCCCAGGCCCATCGATGGGGGGGCCCAATACCATCATCATGGTCCTGGTGGATGGGGGAGCCGGGGAGCCCGGGGCATGGATCATGTGTAGGGCCCGCTTCTCGCCCCGAGTCGTTGCTCGGACGGCCCCGAGGCCCAGCGGGGGCCTCCAGGGGCTCACCGCGCCCCGCGGGACCCGCCGCTCCCGGCCTCCTCTGACAGCGCCGGCTCGCTGGGGGCCCGCGGCGGCGGCCGGCCACCCCCGCGGCGGCGGCCGCGCGCCTGCGGGGGCGGCGGCCCCGCCGCGCAGCGCCCGGCGCCCCCCTCGCGCAGCGCGGGCGCTCGCTGCCCGGCGGCGGCCCCGAGCGCGGCGCCAGCCCGGGGCAGGTGCTCCACAGCGGCGTGGGCATCTTCGTCGTCACCGAGGCGGCCCCCCCTCGTCCGCGGCAGTGCTTAGGCATCGCTCAGACGTGCGCAGTTGCTGCTCGGAGAAGAAGAAGAAGAAAAAGAAGAAGAAGAAGAAGAAAAAGAAAAAGAAGTAGAAGAGGAAACGCCATGAGCAGAAGCTTGTGGCGCTTCCCGCGGATTTCTTGGATCCGCGCTGGTGCTGAGCCTCCACGGGTGGCGCCTCTGGCGGCGCCCCTGGCGCGCTCCGCGCGCCAGGGAGGGGGTTCAGTACAGCTTCAAGGAGTCCGCGCGGAGCGCCAACACTTTATGGTGATCGAGTTGATTTATCCACTTCTACGCACGTGTGCCTTCAGACGGGGGTCAATGCAAACGGGGTTGAGTCAAAGCGCTGGATCCGGCAGGATCCTGCAGGGCCAGATTCGCATTGACCCAGGCTTAGGGGCATGATCTTGCAGGATCTTGCAAAGCTTGACTGGTCTGGGTCTGGATTGACTCGCGTTAGTAATCGCACCTGCGTGGCACTGGGGCGGAAATCGCGTGAACTTCGTGAGGGCGCGAGTTCGCTGGCTTAGTACCTTGGAGCCCGGCTGATTGTAAGGCCTGTGTACGACGTGCAAAACCCTAGCAACGAGCCTTGCGATAATCAATGAACATTACATTGCGAGCCTTCCCGGGGTTTTGGGTCTCTTTTGGGCAGTTTACGGCCCTTCTTTGGCCGTCCTGGGGCCCTCTTTTTGATTGCGAAGACGAACGCATTCGTGAGGGGTCGGCTCGCGGCACGCGTGGCGCCCATCCCGAAGCCTCTTAGGCTCGGCGGCGGGTGGGCGGGTGTCACCATTTTGCCCTGTGAGCAGGGTGACACAGGCGCGATGAGGGGCGCCGGCGATTGGAGAGAAAACATCGGGTGCCTTCATGACCCTCACCGTCTCCGCCGACGGCCTTGAGTAGACCCGAGGACCTGGGCTCAGAGGGGCCCTTGATTTCATATTGGTAGCGAGAGCTAAGGTTAATCAGGAGGGGAAAAACAGACACAATTAATCGTCGATTTCCAGAGAATATGGGGAAATATGGGAATTGGGCGGGAAGACAAAAACTCAGAACATATGGGAAAATAGGGGGAATCTTTTTATTTGTGTGTATTTATTTGTGTGTCCCAGGGCCCCTTGAGTTGAAACCACGGCAAACAATGACGAGCGGAACGTCGCCGTCCAGAGGCGCAGCCGGCCTCCGCCTCGACGTTCCCACCGTGGGACGGCGAGCCCGGCAAGCTGCTGTCGTGCAGGTTCGACGTCGGGCTCGTCAACAAGAGCTGCAAGACGCGGGACAGGTACTCGGCGGGGCCCCAGCTGGCGAGAGCGCTCGGGGCCAGGGCGCGGCGACTGGCACAGGCGTGCCCTGGCATCGACGAGGTCGATTAGACGACGGAGGGCGGCATGCTGACAGGCTGGAGCCGCGTCTTCGACTTCCTTCCCTCGAAGCTCGACCTGTCCAACGTGAACGAGATGGAAAAACCAGCGGAACATGTCTTCAACGAGCTCCAACGGGAGCCGGTGGAGGGCGTCCTTGTGTGGACGGCGCGCTGGGAAGCGCACGAGCGGGACCTCCTGTCACAGCTGAAAGCGGTGGGCGGCTCGGTGACGGAGGTCATCGCGGGGTCGCTGAGGACTTGCTGGTACCTGCACTGCTTGTGGCTGACGCCTGTAGCGCGCGGGAAGACCACCGCGACGGCGGGCGGCGGCTACGACTTCGACAAGACGTGCGAGGCGCTCTGCACGAGATGCCAGATGCGGGCGCTGAAAGAGCTGGACGGGGCCCTCGAGAGGAAGGACAGGCGCGCTGGTTTCTACGGCGAGGCGAACGAGAACGGGCTCGACGGCCACGACGGCGATGATCGATCGGAGCTCGCGGACATCGTGGCGGACGAGGACGACGCGCCGATGCTGGACGACGCTGATTTCAAGGACCCGCCTGAGGACTGCATCTACGCGGAGTGCAAGCAGATGGGCCGGAACCTCCAGGACGCGAGGGACCTCATCCGGAGACTGAAGGTGGCAAGGAGCTACTACCCGGTCCTGGCGCCACGTCCTCCTGAAGCTCGCGAACCTTGCCCCCGTCGCCCTCGTGAACCACAGGCCTGAAAGAGGCCGGGGACCTGTGCGTGACAGGCTCAGGATAAAGGTGCTTGGCTCGCCGCAGCTACGGGCGCCAGGCCAAGGGCGGCCCCGAGAGGAACAAGTCGCGTGGCAAGCCTCAGCCCAACGAGACGACCTCCTTCGCGCTCCTGGAGCTGGGGGGGCTCGTCCTTCTCCTGGACGACATAGACGGCAGCAGTGCGATCCTGGACTGCGGGGCTACCCGGAGCCTCATCGGGGTCACGCCCGCGAAATGAAGAAGCAGTTCAACGCCGAAGTCGACCTGGCCGAGACGACCCGGCTCTTCGCGATCCTCGCTGGCCAGCGCGAGAGTTCCACGGGCTCCATGGCCGGCGACATCTTTCTGGGTGACGGCCAGGAGACGATCGAGGTTCCTTGTCATGGACAATGACGTGCTGCTGCTGATCGGGATGGTCACGGCTGGGCCTGACCACGCCAGCGCTCTGATCGGCTACGGCAACAGCTACTTGATGAAGCCCAAGATCTCGAACAACATCTCATTGCCAGTGTTGGAGGATGCCGAGCGGACACCTGGCCATCGACGTGGCGACGCCGACCTGGCGGCAGAACGCCCCGCGGAGCCCCCCGGGTCTCCGGGAGATCGCGAGCTGCAACGCCCCGGAGGACGCGTTCAGCCAGCCTGCCCCGGTGGGCCCGAGTTGTTTTTTTTTCGACGCGCCCATTGGAGTTGTCTCAGAAGGAAGTGAACAAGGACACGCCCAATGAGAATCTGACTGCTCCCAAGAAGCCTCCTAGGGACCCGGATGATCATAAGTGCCCTCTGGTATCCTCGACCCCCTTCGGCGCCTCCCGGAGACCTCCGAGATCCCCGCGGGCTACTTCGGAAGCTTCTACGCCATCATGGACTCCAGGGGCACGCCATCGGCGAATCCGAAACGGTCACCAGCTTCGCGGGCCTCTGTGGAGACATCTTCGGGATCGCAGAGGACAGGTTCGACAGTTTCGACAAACCCATTGACTCCGAAATCGATCGAGTCTGGGGCCGAGACGGACGAAACGCCCTCCCGAGCCTCCCACCGATCTGTATGATTTTGACGCGTACCGAGCGCTCTCGGCCCGAAGAGACGAACAGTCGGGAATTGTCCATCACTATTCATGCCCAGCGGATGGCATGCCGCCGTGGCACGGGCTCGTCGCCACCGGCTGTGCCGCCGCCGCCTTCGCCAGCACAGGGGCGTCCAGCTGGTCGCAAGACGTCCATTCTATGCGAAACTGCCGACATCATGGACATCCAGTTCTTCTCAGACTCAGTGCGATGCAAGGGCCACGCAGAACGAGTTCGCTCATGCACCTCCGAAGGATGCGATTCCAAATGCCGCCGTGGCGAACCCTACGGCTACATTGGTGCAGGCGGCGAAGTCTCGAGCTCAGGGCGTTCAGAGGAGCGGGCGCCGCGGCCAACCAGGTCGCGAGCGGAACGGCAGCTCGCGCACGGGCGGCGAGACCCATTCGCTGAATTTCGCGCAGAACTACCGCCCGCCGGTTCGGAAGACGCAGCTGGCGCAGGAAGGAGAAGCGAAGCCACCAATGGCAAGCCCTCCATGGTCAGCGAGTGCCGCGGTCAGCTGGCCATGCAGGACCGAGGTGATCTACGTGCGGTGGAGGCGTCTGCTGATCAAGGTCACGAAGAAGTTGTCGGACGACCGCTCGTCGGAGTCCTTCGAGATGCCGGGCGACTCTGCGACTCCCGGGGCAGCCTCCAAGCGAGGCCGGGAGCAGTTCTGAACAGCCACGACCTGAACATTCTCCAGCAGGCCATCGACCAGTACGACCTGGACTTCAAGAAGGAGATTGGGGTCGACGTCAACTTGCTGGCCCGTCACGGGCGGCGCGACCTGCTGGGGGTCTGCGCGCCGCCTACGTCCCGACTGGCCCAAACATGATCGACCTGGGCGGCCGCGCCTTTCGCGCAGGCGTCCACGACGGCATCGACGTGGGCACCAAGAGGGGGACACGGCGACTGGCTCACTGGATACGTCAGCGCCGACCTCGCAGGATCGTCATGAGTCCTCCGTGCGCGGCCGACTGCCAACTGCAGAACTGGAAACAGAAGACCGAAGCGGATCGGGAACGCCTTCGCAGGAATATCCAACATGCCCGCCGGATTCAGGCCGGCTGCGAGACCTTCCTCTCGGTTGGCATCCAGCGCCCTGGGACCGAGGTCGACCTCGCGCAGCTTCGACGCTCCCAGAGCTGGTCCCAATCTTCGGCCCTTCAGCCGATTCGGGGGCAGACCTGCGAGACGCTGGCCACAGCATGCGCGCCCGGTCTTCGACGCCCTCGCAGCGGACTGCTCCGCCCCAAAGTCTGGCGGATCTGATTGATCGACCCCGCGTTCCAGAAGGCCATCCTGAAGCGGTGCAGCAACCGCCTTGGCAGGCGCGACAACCGCGAGCACGGGGGGATCCTGGGCGGCAGGGTGGTGGCATCTACTGCGTTTTACCCCGAGGCGATATGTGCAAGGCCTGGGCGAAGCACATCCTACGAGCAGGAGGCGGCGCAGCTGCTGGTTCGGTGAGTCTACTAGCCGCGGGCCAGGACGAGACCGAGCTGATTTACGAGAGCACCGCAGAGGACGAAGACCAGGAGATGGAGGACCCACCCTAAGCTGGCGAGGAGAAGTTGCTGCAAGCGGAGGAGGAAGCACGCACTTTACGCGAAAACCCGAAAAGTCGTCAAGTTTACGACTTTTCGGGTTTACCCGTTTACCCGTTTACGCGAAAAGTCGGTCCCGGTTCCACTTTTCGGGGCAGCGTTTACGGATTTACGGATTTACGGATTTACCCGCCCCCTGGGTACAATTTCAGACGCCCCCCAGGGCTCCCCATGGGTCCAAGGGATTCCCAAGACATCCTGAGACAGCCACACGAGGGCCCCACGACGGCTCATGGCGGGGCCCGGCAGGCCCAGGGACCCCTAGGTATTTAGGATTCCTTAAGTACCTCGAGATTCGGTGGCCGAGTCTAACCCCAAGAGGGCCCCGACACAGTCAAACCGGTCCCCAGAACAGCGTTTACGGATTTACGGATTTACGGATTTACCCGCCCCCTGGGTACAATTTCAGACGCCCCCCAGGGCTCCCCATGGGTCCAAGGGATTCCCAAGACATCCTGAGACAGCCACACGAGGGCCCCACGACGGCTCATGGCGGGGCCCGGCAGGCCCAGGGACCCCTAGGTATTTAGGATTCCTTAAGTACCTCGAGATTCGGTGGCCGAGTCTAACCCCAAGAGGGCCCCGACACAGTCAAACCGGTCCCCAGAAGGCACCGTAGGGGCCCCCGAAAACATCACCTTAACCTTTCTGATGGTCCAGGAAGGCCCCAAGACGTCCACCAGAACGCCTTCGCTCCCTCTTCCCCCTCTCACTCTCCCCTCTCCCTCCAAGTTCCCCCTCCCTCCTTCCAGGCAAAGAGGCTCCTCCACCTCCCTCCTCGTCCTCCTCCGCCTCCTCCGTCTCCCCCGTCTCCCGCTTTTACTCCTCCATCGTATCCTCATTCCACCAGCATCGCACCGTCGCTACCTTCATAGACGTCGCCATCATCATGATGATGACCATCATCGTCGTCATCATTACTACCACCATCATCGCCATCGTCATCATCATCATCATCGTCATCAACAGCATCATCATCATCGCCATCATCGTCATCATCATCATCATCATCATCATAGTCATCGTCATCATCTTCGTCACCACCAGCATCATCATCATCATCAGCATCATCATCATGGGCATTGTCATCGTCATCGTCGTCGTCGTCATCACCATCGTCATCATCCTCGTCATCGTCACCACCATCAGCGTCTTCATCATCATCACCATTATCACCATCATCACCAACCATCCCCAACACCATCATCCTCGCCACCGTCATCTTCGTCCTCCTCGTCCTCAGCCAACTCCTCTCATCCCTGCGTGGCCGCCTGTTGGGTCAAGCGGAATCGGTGTTTTCCCTTCCCCGTCTGGGTTGCCATGCGGGGTCGTACGTCCCGTTGGTTCAATACTAGCTGTGGAAGGGAGGCGGTGACGTAGCAGGAGGAAGAAGAAGGATGCTGATGATGATGAGGAGGAGGAGGAGAGGAGGAGGGCGAGTATCTGGAGCCATATCTCGCCGTCTTGACACATATTGGGCTATCTTGGCAGGTTCGGTGGCCTGCCTGGACTGGTTTGCAAGTCATCTTGGGCATCTTGGACGCTTTGGGGGAGCGCCGGACGCGGTGAGCGGGGGAGGCCTTGAGCAAGTTGCAGACACCCTGGGGCTCACTATTGATGGGTCCCAGAACGGTCCGAGCTTCTGGCCCTCACGTCCTGGATACTCGTCCACCCCTCCGCCTTCCGTCCTCCTCCACCTCTTCCTCCTCCTCATCCTCCTCCTCCGTATCTCCATTTCGCCTTCCTCTTCATCGCGTCCCTCACATACCAGTGGCCGATTTGGCTCAACCACGGGGTGAGCAGCAGTCCCTGGCAGAGGCCAGTGGCCTTCACCCAGAACGCACCGCGAATGCAAACTTGTCGCGCCAGTCGGGGGCCCCCATGCTGGGCCCTTCCCGACGCCCGCTGCTTCGGGCAGCCATGCGGGTGGCGATGGCGTTCCTGTGGGCACAACAATGGGAGGACGATGGACAGGCACGTGGCCCTTCACGGCAAACACGGTTTCCAGTCGGAAGCGTTGCAGACGCAAGCTCGGCTGATGCGGCGGCACGAGGACGACGGCGGCCCGTCTTGGACATGCACGGAATGCAACGTTTGTGTGAACACTTTGTCCAGTGCTTTGGGTCACCGGTGTGCGCGGCCAAGGTCGCGTGGCGCGCCGACGTCGAGCTCCGTGCATAACCCTTCCCGCCAACCACCTGCCAAAAGGATGAAGGCTTCCCCTGCTGTGACTTCAGCGCTGCCGCCGCCGCCGCCCGACCTGGGGCACGAGCGTCTGAGCCTTGCGTTTGCCCAGGCGCATGCTGCCTCGCGGCCCTTGGCCGCGATGACGACGGCTTCCTTGACCACAGCTGCCCGGGTGCCATCGGCGCCCACCGACGTCCCGTGGCAGTTGGGCGACTTCCTTCCCTGGCCAGGCCTGCATGCTGGGCCGGGCCGCAAAGAAATCTTCGCGTGCATCTGGCGGCTCCCCGACACTGGACCAGCCCGCGTGATCCAGTTCACGCCTTACCCTGCAAGCGGCGGGACTTGCGCGCGCCACCCGGACGGAGGAGGCTGCTGGCGCGCGCGGTTGCCGCTCGTCTCCACTGAATTGCAGTTGCCGTCTTCGCGGAGCGTCTCTGATTCCCTGACGCCGCGCGAAACCACCTCGAAGGGGCTGTTGCTGCTGAGCGACCGCTGTTTCCGGAGATCGCGGGCCCGCGCCGCGCCAAGGGGCGATGGCATTGGTCTCGGGCAGATGCTGTCCTCGTTTGTGGACGCAGCCGCGTCGGCCATGAGCGAGCGTTCTGACGCGGCTTCGCGCGCTGGCGACCTGTGGAGCCCAGCTGCGTGGCAGATTTATTTGGATGCCACCACATCGGTGTTAGAAGCTCGGGAGATCCCGCGAGAGTGCCCAGCCCGCGCGGGAGGCGGCGCGTGCGACGTCAGCACTTGGGGCTCCCAGCTCGGCCTCAGGGTCGCCTCATCCGTCGGCTGCCGCAGGGCCCTCTGCACCCGGTACAGCTGCAAGGTGCACGAGTGCACGTGGCAGTTGCCCCACGGCCCCAACACGGTCGGCGCGACGCTCGTGGGCGACCTTGTTGGCGACTTCCTCGTGTGCGGCGACTTCTGGCCAGACGCGTTGCGAGTGTTCCAAGAGACCGAGAATTTCGTGGCGCTGGAGAGGCACCTTCGGGACCTGACGAGCCGCCACGTGGAGCGAGTTGTCAGGAGTCACAACTTGCGCCATGTATTGAGCGAGCCGGAGGCCATGATCTTACACAGAGCACTGCTCGCGCACGTCAGCAAGACCCCCGATCGACGGACCCTCAAGGATTGGATTCGCAAGTGGGTGTCCGCCCGCGTGTCCCCGCTCGTGCCCCACATCGCCATGGCGGTGTGCGCGGGGCACGCCGCCGTCGTCAACATGGACTTCTCCGCCAGCGACTGCAGGCAGCTTCGGGCGGTGGGCCTCCGCAAGAAAGAGAAACGCACGTTCGCTGGCGTCACCGGTCTCGGGGATGTCCCGCTGCTGCCGTGCTTGTACGTCGCAAAAGAACAGCGGGACACAGTGGAGTCGACCATGTTCATTGTTTTCCGTTTGCTGAAGCTTCGAGGGCTGCGCCCCATTGGCCTCAACGTCGACAACTTGGCCGCGTGGTTCGACATCATCACGACGTCCTTGGACCACAGCTTCCCAGGCTTAGTGAAGCAGGCCACCTCGGAGAGCGAGGCCGCGTTCGTTGATCACCTGCGGGGGGGGGGCGTGGTGGTCCTCCGTGCCGCCAAGCGCGTCCTCGGGTTCGAGCTCGGGCAGGACGCCTTGCACGTATACATGCGGATGCTCGAGTCGCTCAATTTCCGATCGCAGGAGGTAGCGTGGGCAATCCGCTGCCTGCGCAAGTGGCTAGGCTCCGTGAACCCCGCAACTCGGGGGGGCTCCGAGGGCCCGGACGACGGGGGCGCAGCCGCCGACAAGGCGATGGATGACGTCGAGTTTGCTGGCGCCAATGGCGTGCGGAGCGACGCGCCCCGCCCCGCGAGTCTCGAGGCCGCCTTGTCTGCGTACTTCAACTTCGAGGCGTGCGCGCCCGGGACGTACGAGATGCTGGAAGCGGCCTCGTCGTTCGAGTGGGGCCACCCGAGACACGGGCGCCCCCTGCCGCCTGCCGCCAAGGCAGTCATCCTCGAAGATGTCGCTCGGGCCACGACGCTGAAGGGCACGCCGAGAGCGAACATCGCCTGCGCCGTGTACCGCGTGGTCTACGCATGCCAGGGCCACCCGAGCATAGACACCATCGCCGAGGACCTTCGCGGTCTGCAGGTACTGTTCCAATGTCAGAGTTTCTCGCCGAGCGGCGCCGTTGACTGCGCGCGCGGGGCGGGCTGGGCAAAGGCCCAGCTCGCTTATTTAAAGCACGTTAGGAAACGGCCTTCGGCTGGGCCGCGGCCTGCAGAGGCGCCGCCACGAGGCAGAAGGGCCCCCGCTTTGGTGCCCGCGCCCCCGGGCGGCGAGTCTTTTGCGGCTACGGCCGACGCCCAGCTGCAGCCTGCTGTCTTGAACGGGTTGCTCGCCTCCTACCGGTGCAAATTGTGGGCGCTCCACCAGGGGCGCGACGTGTCCCTCGGGACCGTGGGCACAGAGCGCCTCTGGCGAAATGGCCAGCGGACAGCTAGGAACAAGGCCAGAGCGCGCGCTGACGCCGACACCGTCAATTTGCTTACGGTGATCCGCTGGGTGAATGAAGTTGCCTCCCGCTTGCTCGCGGCCGAAGACCGCCGAGCAGCAGCCGCGGGCCCGGCCGCCCCGCCGCACCGGACACGGCAACTTGCCTTGTCCGCGGAGCACCTCGCAGCCGCGCTGATTTGGGGAGAATCCAGCGGTGCGCCCTTGACTGTTGGGGCCCCCGATGTCCCCGAGGCGTCTGCTGTTACCGATGACGCAGTGCTCGGGCATCTTCGCGAGCTGTTTCAGGCGGGGCGTCTGTAGCAGGCGCCCGTCTTCTGTAGCATGTATTCTTTCTCTCTTCTCTGCGCTGCCCTGGCCCTTCACCGGGCTCCTCTTCCGTGCACGTCGTTAGCATTATTGTTGCCATGTCACGCGATTTTATCGTTGCAATGCTCGGCCGCTCCGGGGAGCATGGGATCGCCGAAGAAAAACCCAAGAGGCCCCCAAGACGGCCCCGAGAAGGCCCCGGGGGCGTCCCGACAATGGCATCCAGAGGGCCCTCTTGGATGGCACTGACGGGGGGCCCCTCTTGAATTTATCCGAAGCCCCCCGCGAGGTCCAAGGGGAAGCTCCGCGAGGGCCCAAGCAAAGGCCGCGAGGGCCCCCGGACGGCCTCGAGAGGAATGAGAGGAGGAGGAGGAGGAGGAGGAAGAGGAGGAGGAGGGGGAGGAGGAGGAGGAGGAGGCGGAGGAGGAGAAGGAGGGGGAAGAGGAGGAGGAGGAGGAGGAGGAGGAGGAAAGGAAGCCCCCGAGAACCTCACCATAACCCTTCTGATGGTCCAGGAAGGCCCCAAGACCCAAGACGTCCACCAAAACGGCTTCCCTCCCTCTTCCCCTGTCTCTCCCCTCTCCTTCCAAGTTCCCCCCTGCCTCCCAACCTCTTTTCGTGACCGAGCGAGGAACGGCTGGGGCTTGGGAGACGAGGCCAGGGCCTGTGTGCCACCCTCCCTCCCTCCCTCTCTCCCTCCCTCCCTCCCTCCCCCTTTTTCCTCTTCCCCCCTCTTCTCGCCATCCTTTTTAACCTCGTTCTCCCTTCTTCCCCCGCCGTCCGATCTCGCTGGGCCGTGCGAGGCGTATCGAGGCCAGGCCAGAGCCTCCGTCCTGCTCTCCCGCCCTCCCTCCTCCCCGTCACCTCCCTCCCTCCGTCCCTCCCTCCCCCTCCTTCCCCCTCCTTCCCCCTCCTCTCCCTCCCTCCCTCCCTCCTTTCCCCTACTTCCTTTTCGCTCTCCCTCCGACCGTCCATCCCCATTCTCCCTTTCCCCCCTCCCTCCGCCATCCCTTTTAAATCCTTCCTCGTTCTTCCCCCCTCCTTCCTCGTCCTTCTCCCCCTCCCCTTCCCTCTCCTCCTCCCGCACCCCCCTCCCACGTACTCCGAGTGGGATAATAATCGCCCCCCTTGGCCAAGGGGGGATGGGCGCGTGCTGTCGGAAGGGGTTGGTTGGGGGGATGGACTCGCGGTGAGGAGCTAGGATGTGGGGCCGCGCCCGCGCTGGTACTCAGTTTCAAAAAGATGTTTTTTTTTATTCTTGACGCTTCGCGTATCCCCACCAGCCCATCCAGGAACAACGCCCAGGCGCTTTGAGGTGATCAGGGTGCTTTGGGCATCTTGGGTCCGATCCCTTCGAGGCCTAATGGCATCGGACTTAAGATGCCCAACGCGTTCCTGAGCATCTTAAGTCCGAACGCTTTGGGCATTTTAAGTCCGATGCCCAAGAGGCTCCAAGCGGGCCCCAAGAGGGCTCCAAGACGGCTCCAAAAGGGTCCGATTTTCTACTGCCAGACGCCCACTCGCTGGTAGTAGAAAATGCTGCCCTGTTGGAGCCATGAGCGCGAGGCCCTCTTGGATCCCTCTTTGGCCCCCAAGAGGTTTCAACAGGGCCCCAAGAGCGCGGCCCCCAAGAGGTGTCAAGAGGGCCTCAAGAGCGCCCCAAGAGGACTCAGAGGACTCAAAGGAACTCCACGAAGGCCCCCCGCTGGTAGTAGAAAATGCTGCCCTCTTGGAGCCCCTTCGGGGCTCTCTTGGGCCCTCTCGGGGCCCTTTTGGAGCCCTCTCGAGCCCCCAACAGGCTCCAAGAGGGCCCCACGAGGGTCCCAAGAAGGCTCCAAGACGGCCCCAAGAGGGCCCGATTTTCTGCTACCAGGCGGCCCCCCGCTGGTAGTAGAAAATGCTGCCCTCTTGGAGCCCCTTCGGGGCTCTCTCGGGGCACCCTTGGGACCCTTTTGGAGCCCTCTCGGGCCCCCAAGAAGGTCCAATGAGGGCCCCAAGACGGCTCCAAGACGGCCCCAAGAGGGCCCAATTTTCTACTACCAGACGGCCCCCCGCTGGTAGTAGAAAATACTGCCCTCTTAGAGCCCTCTTGGGCCCTTCTTGAGGCTCCCAAAAAGGTCCCCGGGGACATCCGAGGCCCGACTTGGGGCCCCCTTCGGCCGTCTCCGGGTCCCGTCTTGGGCTCCGGTCCGTGGACCGTCCTCAAAGTTTCTGGCTCCGTCTTGGAGCAATCTTCTGCCAATCTTCTGCCGTCTTGGAGCCTCTCTTTAGGGCATCTGCGGCCGTCTTGGGGCTCTCTCCCGAATCGTATTTTCCATCCTCACATACCGCCATCATCACCATCACCACCGTAGCTGTGATTCAGTGCTCAGACGAAGATTTCGCACCTTCCGGCTATCGCATCGCACTGCTTGGAAGCAGCGATACAATGGTGCATTGCTGGTTGTGCACTGCAGAGACTCCTTTGGACGATATAGTATACTTGAGAGATGTGATTACAAACAGCGAGCATCGCACGTTGCTCGTAGACCGCTTCGGCGGCTGTAGTACGATGCCTTTTCTTTGCCAAGGCTGCGCCAACAACTTGGTATCATATCAGACCACAGCGGCTAAGTTCCACGAAACTGAGGTGGGCCAGTCTTTGATGCGCACTGCTCAAGCTCTCTTCAATCGCGATCGCGACCAGATTGCTGCATTTTATGCATTACACGGCACCACCAAAAAAGTTGAGCCACTCGTACCAGCAGGGAAAAGTTTGGACGATGCTGGGGGTTGGCACCCCCACGTTGAGTTCCAGAGGGGGTGCAAATTCGAACCTTACATTGGCCGGACAGCCAGGGCCGCCCGCGTAGTGGGCGCCAGCCCCAAGGCCGCTGCCGCGAGCCTGCGCGAGCGTTTAGCGCTCATGAGACCGTGGTACGTGCTGAAATCTACCATTGATCCTAGCAAGTCCATTTCGTTAAATGGTACAGTAGACAGGTTCTATTCTCGCCTTGTTGCAGAACATTCTGGCTTTTTTTTGCCATTTGCTGATATATTTTGGTTATCGTTGCCAACGGGAAAGCGCGTGCCGAAAGAATTAGCCGCTATCAGAACATTAGCACGCGAACATCTGTATACCCACTGGAGCACAGGGTGGGGTGTCTCCGCGGTTGTAAACGAAGCGCTGGGGGCGGAAATCCTCCCAGACTCACAGGACAGTGAGCATGAGGTGCGCCAGGAACTTTTTGGCTTCTATGCCAGCTTTCTGTACTTCACACCCTGGGGAAAACAAGTGCGCGATTTGGCTGTGGAGGGCCTGCCGCAGCATCTCAACGACACCGTCTTCCTCATGCAGTGTTTCTTTTTCAAGCTATGCGAAGTCCGCAAATACAACAGCATGCGGCGGCGGTTCTGGGTTGAATGGTGGGCCCCCATTCTGACAAGAATTCATTCTGTCCTCACCAGCACAGTGGCGCGTATTCATTGGCCCATTTTCTATGTCTCCGAGCCGACCGACCAATGGGACACGTTCGTGGCAAAGTTCAAAAAAGGAGACGAACAACCCATCCCAAAAAAACCTTGCCTACCATCGGTCCATGGAAACAGCTCGGAGGCGACTGCTATCGAGGATGAGTGGATGCCGCCGTGCCCTTGTTGCCGCTCCTGTGATACACGGTCACATCAGGCCGCCCACAAGCGATATCGGTGCTATCGCTGCGACCATTATTTCAGATGCCATTTTGCTTCGGCGTCTTGAGACGCGCCGATGATTCCCCGTCTTGAGACAGTTGGCGTTGTAATTATGTTAGCCATTTCGTTGCCGTTGGAAATCCGAATAAAGATCCGCATGTCCAGCCAGGCCAGCCTCATCTAGATGCTTCTCGGCAACTATAGCCGCCCCCTCTGGGCTGGTTCCATGGTTGGTTGGCTGGGCGATTTGCTGGTTGGTTGGTTGGCCGCTTGGTTGGTTGGATGGTTGGTTGGCTGGGCATTCGCTGGTTGGTTGGCTGGTTGGCTCGCCAGAAGAAGGCGGGTCGCGGGTGGGTGGGACCTTCGAGAAAGAGCAACGCCGGCCTGGGAGGGGCTGAATACGGTGGGGGGTGCCTCTGGGGTGCTTCCGAGGCGCCCTAGGCGGACAGGCCGGGCGGCCGGGGGTGCCGCCGCGGCCGAGGAGGGCCCTTGGAACCCTTCTGAGGCGCCCCAGGCGGACAGGCCAGGCGGCTGGGAAGCCCGCCACGACCCGCCGCTCGCGGGGCGAGTCTCGGGCCCGAGGCGAGGATAATCAACCGGATCCGGCCTTGGGTCGGAGGCGAGGGCGGCGAGGCAGAGGAGGAGGCGGAGGGGGAAGGGGAGGAGGAGGAGGAGGAGGAGGAGGAGGAGGAGGAGGAGGCGGGGGAGGCGGGGGACGAGGAGGAGGAGGAGGAGGACGACGCAGCGTGCCCAGCCGCATGCCAACGGCGAGGGCGACTCCGCCGCCACGCCGCACCGCCCTGGAAGTTGGAGGGAGGGGGGAGGGCAGGAGGAGGACGAGAATGCGGAGGAGGAGGAGGAGGCGGAGGAGGAGGAGGAGGCGGAGGACACATCGTGCCCGTCCGCATGCAGCATCGAGGGGCGACCGCGCCGCAACGCCCAATCGCCCTCGGGGGGGACGGGGGGGGACGAGGAGGAGGAGGAGGAGGAGACCAAACGAAAGACCAATATTGGAGTTTGGACCGTCTTGGGGCGGTCTTCTGGGCCGTCTGTATGTCTGTTGGCCGTCTCGAGCGGCCAGGAGATTCCCCGGACGGCCCAGTAAGGGCCCGAAGCGGCTTCACTGCAGCCCGCGGCGGGGCTTGGCAAGCCCAGGGCCCGGAGGTATTTATGCTCCCCTAAATACCTCGCGATTCGGTCGCCGACCTTGCCCCCGAAAGGTTCCCAAGACAGCCCAAGACTTCTCCAGAATATCAAAACGGGCCCCAGTGACGCCCCACGAAGGCTCCACATGACATCAGCGGACGTCGAAATGCCCCCCAGGCGGTCCAGGAGCTCGCCCTGACCCCGGGCCCCCTCCAGGGATCGGCATCATCGTCATCATCACCGTCATCATCGTCACCATCAGCAGCATCGGCATCATCAGCATCGGCATCATCAACATCAGCATCAGCAGCATCGTCATCAGCAGCATCAGCACCGTCAGGCCACCATTGTCATCAGCAGCATCGGCATCATCGTCATCATCGTCACCGCCATCATCGTCATCGTCATCATCTTAATCAACGTCATCATCGTCCTTATCGCCCTGATCGTCCGAGGCCCGACTTGGGACCCCCTTCGGCCGGAGACGGCCGAAGGGGGTCCCAAGTCGGGCCTCGGATGTCCCCGGAGAACCTTTTTGGGAGCCTCAAGAAGGGCCCAAGAGGGCTCTAAGAGGGCAGTATTTTCTACTACCAGCGGGGGGCCGTCTGGTAGTAGAAAATTGGGCCCTCTTGGGGCCGTCTTGGAGCCGTCTTGGGGCCCTCATTGGACCCTCTTGGGGGCCCGAGAGGGTTCCAAAAGGGCCCCAAGAGGGCCCCAAGAGAGCCCCGAAGGGGCTCCAAGAGGGCAGCATTTTCTACTACCAGCGGGGGGCCCCCTGGTAGCAGAAAATCGGGCCCTCTTGGGGCCATCTTGGAGCCTTCTTGGGGCCCTCTGAGGGCTCTCTTGGAGCCTCTTGGGGGCCCGAGAGGGCTTCAAAAGGGCCCCAAGAGGGCCCCAAGAGGACAGCATTTTCTACTACCATGATCGTGCTGGTCACCATGATCGTGTTAATCACCATCGCATTCTTCATGATCGTGTTAATCACCATCAACATCCTCACCATCATCACCGTAATCATCACCATCGCCGTCGCCGCCGATTTGTCGCTCAAGGTGCCTGGCGCAATTTGTCGGGCCATCCGTGGCCCGAGCGCGGGCTCTTCGTTCAAGGTGCCTGGCCGCAGGGGCGGCGCGGCGAGTGCCAATGTCGCAGGATGACGCAGAGCCCCCGTCGTTGTCCCAGCTGTCGCCTGGCAGCGTGCTCTCTCGCATGAAAGCCATCGAGAAGGAGTCCGTCGTAGAGTTCGAGGCCATGAAGGCACGCATCAAATCATCCACTGACCCTGGCGATGGAGCAGTCGATCGGCTGCGCAGCATTGCTGTCCAGGCGTGGCGAAATGCC
Source organism: Prorocentrum cordatum (assembly GCA_963575745.1). Lineage (NCBI taxonomy): Eukaryota > Dinophyceae > Prorocentrales > Prorocentraceae > Prorocentrum > Prorocentrum cordatum. The sequence goes on from CAUYUJ010020826.1 coordinate 682,141, forward strand.
ACCGGCACCACCGTCCCTTGGCAGTTCTTGGGGGACATCCTCAACAAGGCGAACGCGCAGTTGCGCGACCTCTTCTTCGAGAACTGGTGCGACGGGGTCTGGGACGCCAAGGCGGTGAATGAGGCAACGAACTTTCATGCGAAAGCTTCCAACATCTCGGTGAAAGACTACATGAAAGAGCACGCGGAGGATTTCTACACGGAGCTCCTGCGCGAGAAGTGCCCCGACCCTCGGCGCGCGCAAGAGCTGACGCCGGTCCGGTCTATGGCGCCCGCGGAGATCGCAGACGCCTGCTCCCGGGTTTCGGTGGGGAACGGATTGCCTGAGGATGGGCACTTGGTTCGAGCCGCTTTTCAGGGGCAGTGCGTGTACTATTGGAAGGGCGCCGCTTCGGAGCTTAAGAACCCGCTCTTGGAGGAGAGCGAGAGCAAATGGGACGTGGGCGCGCCGTGGCCTTAGTTCGGCCCCCCGTGCTGGCAGGAGGGTCCGCGAGATCGGAAGTGCGGGCAAATCCGCCCGCGCCCCCGATGTCGCGGACCCGCCGTCCAAGGTCGAATCTCCCCCTGATCGCCGAAGGGGACCCGTCTGGCGGCAAGGACAACCTCAAGAACATCGTGCTCACGTGGATCGGCTCCTTGAGCGAGGAGCAGCTTCCAGCAACGACAGTGTGGAAGCAGCGGGACATCTCGGTCACGGGGATCGTGAAGCAGCTTAAGAGCACCGGCCCGCAACTCCAGATTTTGAACGGGGAGCTGGAAAAGGTTCTCAATTCCAAGAAGGAGAACATGCTCCAAGAATCAGACATCATCGAGTTCTTGGATGGCACTGACGCATTCGGAAAAGGGACTGGTCAAGACCAGTGCTGCATCAAACCTGTGGCGTGGATGCTGCTGTGTTCACAAATGAAGACTTACACTCGGGAAATGGGCAGCGACTCGTGTGGCCGTCTGCGCTTCGTGCTCCTGCACCTCGACGCTAGCAAGACCAAGAACACGCCCACGGAGGAGAAACTTGTACCCCGGCACCGAAGCATGGAGTTGCTGACGGAGACCCTCCGAGAAGTCTTGTTGGCGCAGCAGAGTGCGGCGCCGGAGGCAGCGCATGGGTTCGCCGACGCCGCGAGCGCCCCGAGCTCGTCGCAGCCGCCTGGCGAGTCGGCCGACGCGGCGCGCCCCCCCGTGAAGTTGCGCGCCCGCCTCAGCCGCGCCATGGCGAACGTGGAGGGGCCGTCGGTGAAGGAGGAGGAGCCGATAGTGAGAGTGAAGCTGGAGGAGCCCCACCACCCGCCGGCGCAGCCAGTGACAGCTGGCGCCCCGCCCAGCGACATGGCCGTGAGCATCATGGACTGGAAGCCGACGGCCGCCCTCATATTCATCGGAGTTCAGGACGGGTCCTCGGCCGCGTGCAACAAATCGGGCAACCCCATGGGCAGCTCCGTCGTGACTAAACACGCGGGCAAAGCTTTCGGCGCTTGCGCCACGGCTAACGTGGCGTCCAGGAACGGGCTGCTCCGCGCCTGCCCCGGCTGCCGCGGCTGATCGCCTGATCGAGCGATCGGAGAAGGTTGCTTGCTGCGGTGGTCCGCGGCTGCTTGCGATCGAGATCGGGGTCCGCGGTTTCGGGGCCCTGGTTCGCCGTCCCCTCGGTCGCCGTGGGCCCGCGGTTCGCGCGTCATTCAGTTCGCGACAGCCCGATCCCCCAGGTCACCCTTTGTCGCGCCTCAGCCGGGCAGGTCGATCGCTGGGCGGGCAGGGGGCGGCGCGTCACCGAGGCTTCGCCATCGGCCGGAGCGCTCCTCTTGATGCTGGGATTCGAACTCTCGACGCCCTGGCGGCGGTGCCCGCCATGGAGCTCTACTCCGTCAACCAGATGGCCGCGGAGCGCAAGATAGAGCGCAAGAAGGAGCTGATTCATGCCTCGGAGCCCCGTTCGAGGGCCACGATCGAGGACGAAGCCACGGAGGAGGTGCCGCATTTGAGCAATGTTGATTTCGCGGCGCGCCGGCTGCTGGACGCGGCGGCAGCCGTGGACGGCATGTGGGCTAACGCCGTAGAAGGCATCCCCTACAAGATATCGAGCAAGAGCCCGTGGTACAACTTCCAGCACAAGCACTTCCGCCGCGATCGCAAGCGGCAGGCCGACCTGATCAAGTACGGGGGCACAGCGACGCTGCAGCCATACGGCAAGAGCGAGGGGTGGAAGAGCTTGCTCGACCACTTAGTCGAGCGCGGAGCTGCCGAGCCAGACGGCGCCCGCGTGCGCATCCGGGCTTCGTCTCCAGGCCGTCGCTTCGTCAGCGAGCTGAAGCTCTCGTGCGAGGCGGCCGCCATGTATAGAGATGCGCCAGCGGCCAGCGCGGCGCCGGCTCTCGGCGCGGGTGGCCAGGGCCCGGCGGACGCCGCCCCCAGCGAGCCCGCTCCGCCAGGCGGGAAGCGCCGCAGGCGCAAGTTCTGTCTGAGCACCTCGCCCCCGAAGGTCCCACTGCGAGCTGGGTCCCGGGTCCGCGGGGCCGCCCGCGCTTCCCAGGCCCGCGCGAGCCCGAATTCGCCGGCCGCATCCGCGGCCGAGACCCCCGAGAGCCGTGCGTCCGAGAGGGCCCCGAGCCGTTCCGGGTCGAGGTCCAGGTCCAGGGCCGCGCGCGGAAGTTGAGATGCGCCGCTCGCGTCATCCACGCGGTTATAATTCAGGGGCGACCGAGATGACATCGCCCGCCGCCAGCGCTTTTGAGCACGTGGCGTCGTTTTCTTCGGTCGTTATGCAAAAACCTCTGGCCCCCCCTCATCGCTGTCCATCCCCGGCCGCTTGTCGCACGGGGGAGATGGGGGCGGGGGAGGAGGAGGAGGACGGAGGGGGAGGAGGCCAGGAGGAGGGAGGAGGGGAGGAGGAGGAGGAGGAGCCTGCGGATACAATTTCAAATGCCCCCCAGGGATCCCCAAGGGCCCAAGGGATTCCCCAGACATCGTCAGACAGCCACGCGAGGGCCCCGCGACGGCCCATGGCGGGGCCCAGCAGGCCCAGGGACCCCGAGGTATTTGGGATTCCTTAAGTACCTCAAGATTCGGTGGCCGAGTCTAACCCCAAGAGGGCCCCGACACAGCCAAACCGGTCCCCAGAAGGCACCATAGAGGCCCGCGAGAACCTCACCAACATTTTTCTGATGGACAGGGAGGAGGGGAGAACGGCGAGGAGAGGATGAGAGGATGAGGATGAGGAGGAGGAGGAGGAGGAGGAGGAGGAAGGAATAGAGATGGGGTGACGTCGCCAGCCGACGTCGCACAGGATCTCGCAGGGCGCAGCCCGTCGACATGGACGGCCTCTGCTTGCTCCTCCCCTTCCTCCCCCCTCCGCGGCCCTGGCACCTGCCCGCTGGGTAAGCGCGTAAATTCGCAAAGTGGTAAACCGACAGGCGGCTCGTTTACGCGTTTGCCGCTTTACCCGTTTTCGCGTAAAGTGGGAGGTGCGGGAAAACCTCCACTTTACGCGAAAATATCCCGGTTTACGAGTTTACGGGTTTACCCGTTTTCGCGTTTTCGGTGGATCCTCCTCTTGCGGCCTCCCAACTTCTCCTCGCCAGCACAGGACCCACCCGGGTCCGACGACGGGTTCGAGAAGGATTATCTTAAAGAGCTCACCAAGGACGAGGGCCAGTTGTCTACCAAGGAGCAGCAGGATATATAACGCCGTCTCAGTCGTCTACATCGGAAACATGGTCACTCCAGCGCTCGAACGATGTGCAATATTCTTAAGAACTCGGGGGCTAGCCTCGAGGTTCTGAAGATGGCGAAGAGTTCCATGTGTCACGTCTGCAACTCGTCAGGCCTGCCGAAAGCTCTCCAGACCGCCGCTGGCATCGAGATTCCAGAGGTCTTCGAGGTGATGTGCAGCGACGGGTTGGAATGGGCCGACCCGACGGACGACGCGATCTACCTCCTGACGCTCAACCTCGGCGAGGGGTCAGGCTTGACCCGGGTCACCAACCACGTCGACAAGCCTCAGCGGTCTGGGAATCGCCCAGCCGCAGACCTACTGGAGACCTGGAGATCTTGGACCAACCACTATTGGGCTTCTCGTCTGATTCTGTGCGATGCTGAAGGATGTCGCCGAGCAGACCTTACCAAGAGCTGGTGCAGCTTCCGCGGCATCGAGATGGTCATTGCGCCTGGGGAAGCCCATTGGCTCATGGGCAAGGTGGAGCGCCGCATTCAACGATTCAACCGCACGCCCACCAAGGTCAGGAAGCATAGCCACGACTGTGACATCGACGATGCCATCAGCCAGGTAGGTCATGCCACCAGCGCCCTTGGCAAGGTGGGGAATCACTCCCCGTTCGTGCACACCTTCGGCATCGGAGGCGCTCGAGCTACTCGCAAATCCTACGCTATCATCGGCGACTGGAATGGAAAGAGAGCAGAGAGCACCGATGCCTTCAGGCACGGCAGAGCTTCATCGAAGTGGCGTACTCCAAACGGCGTCCACATGCTGAACACGCTCGCAGTCGCATCGCGACTCGCTGGAACACCGGCGAGCACTGCTGCTACTGCTGGCGCACCTGGTACGGCCCTGCCCGCGTGCTGGTACAGGAGCAGCGTCTCCTGGCTGGTTCGTCGCGGGCAAGGCCCGTTCTACGGAAAAGCTGACAGAGGTGGGTCGGAACACTTTACGAACATGTTGTGGTGTTTTTTTTCCTGGCTGGGCGTGAATGCTTTACCGTGGGTTTTTACATGGGTAGCCTATGTTCACAGCAACGTACCGAACGGGGACTACAAGCCCTTTTGGGATCGCCGACAACTTCACCAAGATGGTCAAAGCCAGTCGGGCAGATGGGATTCAAACATTTCGGCATGAGGAGGAGGAAAAGGAGGAGGAGGAGGAGGAGGAGGAGGAGGAGGAGGAGATGAGGAGGAAGTGGAGGAGGAGGAGGAGGAGGAGGAGGAGGAGGAGAAGGAGGAGGAGGAGAGGGGAGGAGAAGGAGGAGGAGGAGGATAATCAGGAGGAGGAACCCTGAAACCACTCGGGACGGGAATGGGTTCAGCGGGGGACGCATCGACCGCCAACCGCCCGCTCACCGCCGACAGGGGCCCGATGGCCCACCCCATTTGGAGCATGCATTTTCGGAGCCGGGGCCTTCTCGCCCTTCGATGTTTGCCCTGCGTTCTGCTTCGCAGTCATGAGTCGTCGCGTCGGGCGCTCCACTCTCGGCTTCGCAGTCGGTCGGGCGGCGATCCGTGTCCTGCCTCTCTTTTCGTGGTCCTCGAAGAGTTGCCGATCGCTCGCTCTTCTGCCCACGCGGCCTTCCTGATGCTTGGTTATGTGGTGGTTCCCCCCTACACCCACTTCCATCTGCTCATCTGCTGGGACTGCACCGGGGCTCTTCTGGCCCAATTTGTGCTGCGAAACGGGGGGGCAAAAAAGGAAAAAACGGAGGAGGTCCCCCTTCCCTCTCCCTCCCCCCCCTCCTCCCTCCCTCTCCGCTCCCTCCCTCCCCCCACTTCTCTACCCCCCGCCCCGCTCCTTCCCTTCCCTCCACCCTCTTTCCCCCGCTCATCTGCTCCTCGTCTCCCACCCACTCGCATCGCGAAGGGAACCATTCACTCATCCTCGTCTCCCACCCCCTTAATCCCCCCCTCCACCTCCCTTCCCTCCCTCATTTCTCCCCCCCTTGCCCTCCACATCAGCCGCTCTGGCTCTTGACACTGTCTTGCCAACGTTTCCGGCAGCACGCTCCGGAACTCCACGAATCGAAGAAGCAAACCGCCAACTGTAAACAGAAGCTTCTGGCGCTTCGCGCGGATTTGTGGGATCCGCGCTGGGCGCCTCCAGCGGCGCCTCTGGCGCCGCCCATGGCCCGCTCCGCGCGCAAGGGAGGGAGGCCCAGCGCAGGTCCAAGAGGTCCGCGCGGAGCGCCACAAGTTTGTGTCTGTGGCGTTTTATTCTTCACGCGTACTTCTGGCACCGACCGTACAGTCGGGCCGCTGAGGAAGGAACCTTTCTCGTTTGGCAGGGGCTCAGTGTTCCTTGATTGTTTTGCAGATTGGCTTAGCAGCTCCTTAGGTCTTCTATGGGAAATCAAGTTCAACTTATGGAGAAAAAGGGGCCTCGTTCCTTATTTAGGGTTCCTTTTGACAGCGTCTCGACTGTACCCGGACCCGCGTCGGTACCCACCTCAAGACCAATGTCCGCCAAGGCGCTCTCTGTGCTGGCGGGCCTCGCGCTCGCGCAGGCGCGGCTGGGCCAGCAGGCCCAGAAGCGGGGGGCGTGCGACTGCCTCAACTGGGCGGGCGTCTACTACGACCACCTGGCCATGTGCGGCCGCGGCAAGGAGCTCCACTTCCTCTCCAAGTACGGCTTCACTGCCGCGTATGCGGCCACCGAGCCCATCGCGAAGACGCAAAGACGCCTTAGACCTAAATTATTGGCGCTGCGCTCGGAGTTCTTGGATCAGCGTTGGTCCCCCCCCCTGGCGGCGCCTCCAGCGCAGCTCCGCGCGCCAGGGAGGGGGTGGGATCCAGCGCAGATCCAAGAAATCCGCGCGGAGCGCCAAGAGTTTATGTTTATGGCGTTTTTCTTTCTTCTACTATCGCAGGCCTGCCGCATAAGGTCTGCAACGACTTCTTCAAGAACCTCAAGAACAATTCCTGCGTCAACGTCGACCTGTTGGCGCTGAGCGACGAGACGGATGGCGTGGTGGCCATGGGCGATGACAACATGACCGACAAGCAGTGGTGCTACGTATCCAACGATTGCCCCGAGGCCAGCCTGAACGGGGGCGAGTACGCCACCAACATGATGGGCTTCCAGCTCGGCGGGTGGAATAACCTCGCCAGCACGAGCAACTTGTCCTGGAAGATCTGCGACCCAGTCGCGGACGCGAGCTACATGCTGAAGTACAAGACGGTCCAGGAGTTGATTGACATCGGCACGGAGAGCGACGTTGGTCTTTCCAGGCTCATTCGATTGGCCTACCCCGTCGTGGCGATCACATGGGCCGAGGTGAAGTTCATGATGGAGGCTATCAATGATGGCTGGACGCCAAGTTCCGACCTGGCCACTGTGGTCGACGGGCTTCCAGCTCCGCCCGCCACCTTCACCAGGGCCGCCGAGGTGCACACGACGATCAGCGACATCATCAAGTCTGGGCAGGCCACGATCCTCGACTCGCCCGGGCACGGGGACAACTTCCACGTGATCAAGGGCCGCGAGGCGTGGAGCGTCGTGCGGAACGGGCTGGGCAACATGATCTACCTCAGCGGCCACTTCTCGATGGAGTTCGACGTCACCTGCCTGATGGGCTGCGCCACCGCCCGCCTGGAGGCCCTCGACCTCGAGACGCAGTGACCCGGCGCCGCTCGCCGCTGCGGCTGGCCGATTGGCCGGGCCTCGGCCGGGCGGGCGGATCGGCTTGCCCCATCCTGCCCCCTCCCCGAAAAGAAGCCTCCTCCTCCTCCTCCTCCTCCTCCTCCTCCTCCTCCTCCTCTTCCTCCTCCCTCTCCTCCCCTCCTCCACCACCTCCTCCACCTCCTCTTCTCCTCCCTCTCCTCCCCCTCCTCCTCTCCCCCTCCTCCTCCTCCTCTTCCTCCTCCTCCTCCTCCTCCTCCTCCTCCTCCTCCTTCTCCTCCCCCTGGCCTGAAAGGTCTTCAATTTGGATGGCCGCGGCGGCTGCTGAGGGGACGGGGGGGCTACAAGCTGATGTGAGGGTGTGTGTTGGTCTGGCCTACCCTAGCCGGTGTGTGGTTTGCACATGCCCTGAGCGGCTTCGCGGGGTGAGGTAGTTCTGGCATGTGGGCTCCGCCCGCTCAGCCCAGACCTTTGTCCCACGAAGGCATCCACTCCACACCGCCCTGTCCCCTCAGCAACCCTCGCGATCGTCCAAGAAGGCGGCGACGGGGGGGGGGGAACGGGCACGCCTACCGAAGTTTCCTGAGGGTCAGCCACGCGCAGAAGGGGGGTACGCAGGGGGAGGGGGGAAGGCTTCTTGGACGCACCCTGCTCCTTGGAGGGCGCGGGCCTCATCTGTGGGTGTAAGGCCCACGCCTTCTGAGAAGCAGCCTCCTTCCAAGAAGCCTTCCCTGAAGGGCATAAAAAGACGCCCCTACCCTGGTTTACGAGGCACTGTGCGCTGAAACTCCTGTGGGCTGACAGGGTAAACCCTGCGTGATGTGCCGCGTCCTGGCGGCTCTAGGCTCTGGGGGCTCCCAGGAGGTTTACAGACCACGCACTTGCAACCCAGGGTAGGGTCGTTGTTTCACCCCTCAAGAGAAGCAGCCTCCTTCCAAGAAGCCTTCCCCCCTCCACCTGCCCTCTTGGGCGCGCCGCCGATGCACCCGAGGGCGGAGGGGGAGGAGGAGGTGGAGGGGGAGGAGGAGGAGGAAATGGAGGAGGGGGAGGGGGAGGAGGAGGAGGAGGAGGAGGAGGAGGAGGAGGAGGAGGAGGAGGAGGAGGAGGAGGAGGAGGAGGAGGAGGAGGAGGAGGAGGAGGAGGGGGAGGAGGGGGCCAGGGGCCCTCTGCCGGCCGCTGCCGATATGGGACTGGCGCGGCCGGCCCCCCCGCGCGCACAGGGAACGGGGCCCGGGCGAAGCAGCCCTGCGCGCGGGCGCCAGGAGCTCAATCTCTGAAGCAGCGGCGAGGGCGTCCAGGCTTGGCCTGCAGGCACACCGGAGGCTGCTCCGAGAACGTTACTCAGAGCCCCGAATCATCAGGGGTAACTCGGGTCAGGGCTAACTCGGGTTCCTTTTCCGGGAATCCAAACCCGAGTTACCCCGGACCCGAGTTACCCCGGATAACTCGGGCGTCCAGAGCCCCGAATCATCAGGGGTAACTCGGGTCAGGGCTAACTCGGGTTCCTTTTTCGGGAATCCAAACCCGAGTTACCCCGGACCCGAGTTACCCCGGATAACTCGGGCGTCCAGAGCCCCGAATCATCAGGGATAACTCGGGTCAGGGCTAACTCGGGTTCTTTTCGGGAATCAAACCCGAGTTACCCCGGACCCGAGTTACCCCGGATAACTCGGGCGTCCAGAGCCCGAATCATCAGGGATAATTCGGGTCAGGGCTAACTCGGGTCCCCGGGAATCCAACCCGAGTTACCCCGGACCCGAGTTACCCCGGATAACTCGGGCGTCCAGAGCCCCGAATCATCAGGGGTAACTCGGGTCAGGGCTAACCCGGGTTCGTTTTCGGGAATCCAAACCCGAGTTACCCCGGACCCGAGTTACCCCGGATAACTCGGGCGTCCAGAGCCCCGAATCATCAGGGATAATTCGGGTCAGGGCTAACTCGGGTTCCTTTTCTGGGAATCCAAACCCGAGTTACCCCGGACCCGAGTTACCCCGGATAACTCGGGCGTCCAGAGCCCCGAATCATCAGGGGTAACTCGGGTCAGGGATAACTCGGGTTCCTTTTCCGGGAATCCAAACCCGAGTTACCCCGGACCCGAGTTACCCCGGATAACTCGGGCGTCCAGAGCCCCGAATCATCAGGGGTAACTCGGGTCAGGGATAACTCGGGTTCGTTTTTCGGGAATCCAAACCCGAGTTACCCCGGACCCGAGTTACCCCGGATAACTCGGGCGTCCAGAGCCCCGAATCATCAGGGGTAACTCGGGTCAGGGCTAACTCGGGTTCCTTTTTCGGGAATCCAAACCCGAGTTACCCCGGACCCGAGTTACCCCGGATAACTCGGGCGTCCAGAGCCCCGAATCATCAGGGATAACTCGGGTCGGATAACTCGGGTTCGTTTTCCCGGAATCCAAACCCGAGTTACCCCGGACCCGAGTTACCCCGGATAACTCGGGCGTCCCAGCCCCGTCAGGGATAACTCGGGGTTCGTTCCTTTTCGGGAATCCAAACCCGAGTTACCCCGGACCCGAGTTACCCCGGATAACTCGGGCGTCCAGAGCCCCGAATCATCAGGGGTAACTCGGGTCAGGGCTAACTCGGGTTCCTTTTCGGGAATCCAAACCCGAGTTACCCCGGACCCGAGTTACCCCGGATAACTCGGGCGTCCAGAGCCCCAATCATCAGGGGTAACTCGGGTCAGGGATAATCGGGTTCCTCGAATCCAAACCCGAGTTACCCCGGACCCGTTTTTCGGGCGTCCAGAGCCCCGATCATCAGGGAACTCCAGGACTCGGGTCGGGAACAACCCGAGTTACCCCGGACCCGAGTTACCCCGGATAACTCGGGCGTCCAGAGCCCCGAATCATCAGGGATAACTCGGGTCAGGGATAACTCGGGTTCGTTTTTCGGGAATCCAACCCGAGTTACCCCGGACCCGAGTTACCCCGGATAACTCGGGCGTCCAGAGCCCCGAATCATCAGGGGTAACTCGGGTCAGGGATAACTCGGGTTCTTTTCGGGAATCCAAACCCGAGTTACCCCGGACCCGAGTTACCCCGGATAACTCGGGCGTCCAGAGCCCCGAATCATCAGGGATACTCGGGTCAGGGATAACTCGGGTTCCTTTTTCGGGAATCCAAACCCGAGTTACCCCGGACCCGAGTTACCCCGGATAAATCGGGCGTCCAGAGCCCCGAATCATCAGGGATAACTCGGGTCAGGGAATAACCCTCGGGATAACTTTTCGGGTCAGGGAATCCAAACCCGAGTTACCCCGGACCCGAGTTACCCCGGATAACTCGGGCGTCCAGAGCCCCGAATCATCAGGGATAACTCGGGTCAGGGATAACTCGGGTTCCTTTTCCGGGAATCCAAACCCGAGTTACCCCGGACCCGAGTTACCCCGGATAACTCGGGCGTCCAGAGCCCCGAATCATCAGGGATAACTCGGGTCAGGGATAACTCGGGTTCGTTTTCCGGGAATCCAAACCCGAGTTACCCCAGACCCGAGTTACCCCGGATAACTCGGGCGTCCAGAGCCCCGAATCATCAGGGGTAACTCGGGTCAGGGATAACTCGGGTTCCTTTTTCGGGAATCCAAACCCGAGTTACCCCGGACCCGAGTTACCCCGGTTACCCCGGATAACTCTCGGTCCAGAGCCCCGAATCCGGGTCAGGGATAACTCGGGTTCGTTTTTCGGGAATCCAACCCGAGTTACCCCGGACCCGAGTTACCCCGGGCGTCCAGGGATAACTCGGGTCAGGGTTCGTTTTCGGGAATCCAAACCCGAGTTACCCCGGACCCGAGTTACCCCGGATAACTCGGGCGTCCAGAGCCCCGAATCATCAGGGATAACTCGGGTCAGGGCTAACTCGGGTTCCTTTTCGGGAATCCAAACCCGAGTTACCCCGGACCCGAGTTACCCCGGATAACTCGGGCGTCCAGAGCCCCGAATCATCAGGGATAACGGGTCAGGGCTAACTCGGGTTCCTTTTCGGGAATCCAAACCCGAGTTACCCCGGACCCGAGTTACCCCGGATAACTCGGGCGTCCAGAGCCCCGAATCATCAGGGATAACTCGGGTCAGGGCTAACTCGGGTTCCTTTTCCGGGAATCCAAACCCGAGTTACCCCGGACCCGAGTTACCCCGGATAACTCGGGCGTCCAGAGCCCCGAATCATCAGGGATAACTCGGGTCAGGGCTAACTCGGGTTCCTTTTCTGGGAATCCAAACCCGAGTTACCCCGGACCCGAGTTACCCCGGATAACTCGGGCGTCCAGAGCCCTGCGCGCGGGCGCCAGGAGCTCAATCTCTCAAGCAGCGGCGAGGGCGTCCAGGCTTGGCCTGCAGGCACACCGGAGGCTGCTCCGAGAACGTTACATTCGGGGGTAGACGGACCTCCCTTTAGCAGAACGTGGTTTCGTGAAAACGGCCTGAGGCCCAAACCTGGCGGGCGCAAGCCTGGAAAATAGCGGCCGCGGCGCCCTCTCGAGAACCGACAACGGACAATTCACTAATCGAATTGTCACTGTTGGGGGTTCTGTCCACCCCCGATACATGGTCTGCGCGAGCTGTTCGCAGAGCATTTCTGGCAGGTTGTCGTGTTTGCACGCGTCAGCTCGATGTTCTAAGAGCAGAGCTCATTGCCTCAGAACTCTCTCTCTGGTTCTATGGACGCACCGTGGCAGGCCTACAGGGATGTTCGGGCGGTCGGTCCCTGCGCAACAATCCCGCGCGGTCGCCGGCCCGCTGGCGATTCCGCAACACGCCCCAAATCAGAGCCCAATGGTTATTCCTGTCCATTCTGGCACACCCCTCGCACGTCTCGTGGCCCTATAGGGAGTTCCACCGAAGGCCCAAGTGGTAGCGTTCGCATGGGTATTCTGGCCCCCCCCGCTAAGGTTTCGCGGCCCCATAAGGAGGTCCACCGAAAGCCCAAATAATAACATCCGCATGGTTACTGGGGCCCATTCTGGCACACCCCTCACACGTTTCGTGGCCCCACAGCGAGCTCCACCCGAAGGCCCAAATGGCAGCGTCCGCATGGTTATTCGGGTCCATCCTGGCACACCCCTCACACGTTTCGTGGCCCCACAGCGAGCTCCACCCGAAGGCCCCAGTGGTAGGGTTCGCATGGTGACTCTGGTCCATTTCGGCTGGGCCCTGTCCGACGCTCTCCGACGAAGTTTTCAGGGATACCTCGGAACTCCATAACGAGTTCTTGTACATTAAGCGGTCTGGCTGATAGTCTTTACTCGCGTTGAATGGGTTGGGTCTTGGCCAGGGTAATCGTTGGCCTCGCAGGGCCCTCGTGGGAAAGCTTTTGGGCCTCCCTCAGGGCGTCTTGAAGGCATCTCGGAGCCGTCGTGGGCGTGTTGGGCCAGTCGTTCGGCGATGTGTGACCGTTTTGGCATGTCTTTGCAGCCACGGACGACAGAATTGGACGCTCCAGAACCTCGGCGGATTGTCTGTGCGGGAAAGTACACCAATCGTCTGACAATCTTCAATCATGCCAGAACGCAACTTCTGCGACTTCAACGTCGCGAACCTAAGACGTGAGCCACATTCTGACAACGGAGCCGCCCTGCATACTTTAAACTGTTCACGACGGGAGTGTGCCAGGGAGGCGTTCTTCATGAGATGGAGGATGAGGAGGAGGAGGAGGAGGAGGACGAGGAAGCAGGGAGGAGGAATGAGCGGTGAAGAGCGCAGGCGAGGAGGCGAGAGCAGGATTTGAAGGAGGAGAAGGGTGTCACCATGTCGAGACCGAGATGCAGGGTTCCACCTCGTCTGCCTTTGTCCAGTAGTTTCTCTTTGAATCGAGCCGTCAAGCGCCGGGACCATGGGAGCGGCCTGGCCCGGCCTGTCCACAAGGGCCGCATGCCCCTGGGCGGCGTTGTTCTCGGTGGCCCTGGCGGCCGCACCGTCCGCTGGAGCGGCGGCGGCGGCGGCCGTCCAGACAATGCTGGAGCCAGGCATCAGCTGCGCGCAGGCCGGGCTGCAGCACATACTGGACGAGTCTCTGTGCATCGCATTTGCCGAGGACACTCTCGGGCTGGACGTCGACGATGAGGACGAGTACGCTGCCAGCCTTGGCGGGGGAGCCTACGGTTGTCGCCACGGGGGGGGAGAGGGGTTTTGAGGGAAACGGGTCCTGAGTCTTTTTTCGCTGGTTCCGTCCTCTCGGAGCCTTGGGCCCTGGGGTATCGGACCAGTCTCCTTCCCTCGGGACCACCTTTCAGTCTTGGCAAGGTTGCGTGTACATGCTTCGCGGCAGGCCCGCCGTTGTCTTCAGCACGCACGGCAACGCAACATACGAGTCGCCAGACGCCAGGAGTATCTGTATCGGGTCCACCACGCCGACCTCTACAACCACTCCGAGCGCAATGGCGAACACCACCATGACTGCGATACGAAACCCACGTGCTCCACCTCCGCCTACCACTTCCACGTTCACAACCTCCAGGACTCGGCATCGTCTATCCCATCCCCGTCCCGACTGTGCCATGGCATCTCAGTCCCACCAGCCCGCCCTCCTAGGTAGGGATAGGCCCCGGGAAACGCGAAGGAACAGGCATATATCCCCACCTAGGTGGGTCATTCGGCCAGTGGGGCCAAGGCAACGCCAGTGGGATAGTGATCGGCTGAACGATGCTCAAGGACGAGTTCCACGCCTGCCATGCTCGGCTCCACGCCCACCACGACGCTGCCCACCGCGGCCGCGATGTCCGCTCAAGTGGGCTCCGTAGCAGCGCCTGGGCCGCGCGGGCTGGACAGCGCGAGCTCGTGGCTCCTGGCCGGCATCTTCATAGGCTCCATGGTCAGCACGGCGCTCTTCCTCTGCACTTGCTATCCAGTTGCGCTTCCGCGCGAAGCTTAGCGAAAAAACATGGACTACCGCCACTGGGCGGTGGCACGCCCAAGTGTCACCCAGCACGAGACAACGCTCGGGCGTGCCACCTCTCAGGGGTCGGTCCCCCCCCCGAAGGAGTTCTCGGTGTTGGTGGTCCATGTCTTGCCTCTGAGGCACCCGACAAGCCGCTCGACGGGTGGTGTTGCGCCAGGACAGGGGGGGTGCGTTCCGCAGAGGGTGCTGCCCGAGCGAATGATGTGTGCACATGTGGTCTGCACTGGTGAGCACGACGCGCAGGGGGCTCGGTCCAACTGATGGACGCAAGGTGGCCTCGATGCTCGCAGCGCCGCCGCCGCCACCGGCGGCGGTGTGGACGAGGTCCTGCGATTCGCCGCTGCCACACCGTGTCGCCGCGTGTCGCCGCCACGTGTCGCCTCCGCCAGCGCCGCCACCGTGGCCCACTTCATCCACTCGAGGGTCAGGGCCGAATGTCATCACAGCGCAGTGCTGAGCAAAGCGGACAGCACACATTGATAGGCCTGTGTTCCACCACCACCATCAGAAGTTGGAGGGGGGAAGGAGGAGGAGGAGGAGGACGCCCATCCCCCTCCTACTTCTGGTGGTGGCGGTGGAAAGCAAACCCACCACACATGCGGAACCGCGTGGCCCCACACAGCGAGTGATTGCCCTTCCGAAGTGCAAGCTGCGTGGTGAAGCGGCAGCGAGTCGGCATCGAGGCGGCAACGGGCGGCAGCGGGGCGGACCCTCGACATACCCCCCGCGGCGGCAACGGGCGGCATCGTAGGAGGAGGATGAGGAGGAGGATCAGCACATTTCTCAGGGGCAGAGGCGAGAACGAACTCGCACATGCAAGCACTGCCTGGGGGGGGGAAGTGAGCTGCCCAGCGCGCACCAGATGCTGCAGGGTGCGGCGGCGGATCTGCGGAGCAAGTCCGCTGTGCTCCCTCGGTGAGGCCTACGAGGGGGGCCGGTGCAGGCCGCGCACCGTTCAGGGGCAGCGTGCGGGGGCAGTCCTGCTGCGCTGGGGGAGGACAGGCTCGCGTCGAGGGACAAACAACGGCGTACACATGCCTGGTCTGAAGTCGGCGCGGATGTCTCGGATCGGCGTTGGCGCGCTGCGTCTCCGGCGCTGCTCCGTGGCGCTCTCTGCTCGCCAGGGAGGGGGGTCCAGCGCCGAGTCGAGAGATCCGCGCGGACCTCCGAACGTGTATGTGTATGAAGTTGTGGTGATTCCTCTGTCGAGGCTCGAGAGTGTCGATCGTCCTCGTCGGGTCTCGGCGGTTCTCCAGCCTCGGGGTGTTCTCCAGCGGCTGCGCCTCGCCGGGAGCGTTCCGGGGTCAGCGGGGTGCTGCCGAACGCTCGCCAGAGACCCGAGTTATGACCCGAAACCAGCGAGAGGGGGAAGCATCGACCTGGAATTGGCGATACGTCGCCGACAGATCGGCGACAGGCCCCTGGGCTGGGCGGGCTATCGGGCCTGCATCGGCGAGCAAGGTCTCTACTTTCCTCTTCTTCTTTTATATATCCTTTGCGTGCATGTCTTTCCCCATCGGTCGAGAGGTCAGGCCGTCGATGCTAATCGCTTCCGTGGGTTTTTGGGCTCAAGGAATTCGCATCCAGGCAGTGCGAATGGATTTCCTCTGGCCCGCAGCCCAATACGCGTGGCAGGGGGCTCTTGCATATCTCCGGGGCGGCAATCTGCAGCGCTGCCCCTCGATCACGATCCCGGCGTGCCCGGGGTTCCCTGGCTGCGCGGCCTGCCCGCCGTGCCCAGGCTGCCCGGCGTGCCCGGGAGGACGGCCGGCGCCTGCCAACCCGGCGCCGCCGGCGGAGCAGGAGGCCGGGGCAGACGGCGCTGGGTCCTCCTTTTGGCTGGTGGTGCTGGTGAACGAGCTGCTGTTCCTGGGCCTCATCGCCTGGTACGTGTACAGCTCGTGGGGTGGCGTGTGGCTAGCCTGCAAGCGTCGTCGTGATGGCGGCGGCGATCGTGGCCCCAGCAATGGCAGCAGCGCCGGGGATGCAGCAGTGGGCGTGGGTTCGCTACGACGGCGAGCCATTATGGCACCAGCGGCTGATCTTGGGGCGTCGGGCGAGAGTACCAGCTGAAGTCGTGTCGCCGCTCGTCGTGCTGATCTGCACCGTGGACACGGACATCTACGAGGAGGACTACACGTGCGACGGGAGCGACATCATTGCCGTGCGCTACGCTGGCACACGGGCGACCTTCCCGCCCGGGATCCGAGGTGCGAATTCACACCGCTTCAGGCGGGACTTGACGATGCAGGAGCAGCAGCAGATCGACCAGGCCGCCGTGGACTACTGCAGGGCGGCGCTGGCGGCCGATCATCATCGCCTTGGACTGGGTGCGCCGGCGGGGCCCTTCCTCATCCCACTGACCTTCGGTCAGGGCGGCCCGGCTGCCCTGGCGGAGGCAGGTGAGGTGGCGGCGGCGGAGGCCCCAGGGGCGCAGGCTGCTGCTCTGGTTCCCGCTGGTGGGCTACCTGGTGGTGCCGTCGGAGGAGCTGCAGGAGCCGGAGCATGTGCTGCTGGCGGAGCTGCCGTTCCTGCGGCGGCGGGCGTGGCCGCGGCCGCCATGTGGGTGCTGGTCGAGTCGACGACGGCTGGTGCGCGCGGGACTGCCGTGGCCCCGCCCGCCGGGTCGGTGCTGCGAGGGTCCGTCGGCCTCATGCCGCTGGCCGACGGCTCATGGGTGACGATCCGCTCGATCTCGGGATCGGCCCAGGAGTACGCTGGGCGAGAGGCCGCGTCGGATGCTCGCCTGATGGGGATCCTGCCGAACCCTGCCGTTCCAGGCGGGAGGCTGCTGCGGCAGTGGCGCGACGCCGTCGCCAGCTTCACCGAGGAGGCGTTCGTGGACTGGCACGTCCCCGGTCCGCGGACGTGCCTGTGGTGCTGCAAGTTCATCGACCGCCGTCAGGGAGGGCCGCTGGATCACTTCAGGTTCTGGAAGGCGACCCTCGGGCTGGCGGCGGACGACTACGGCGTGAACGACTATGAGGCCGGGATGCGCGCGATCTACACGATGGCGTGCTGGGGCGGCCTGGACCTGCCAAACATCGCGGGCGCCGAGCAGATCCTTCGGAAGTGTCAGATGTACGAGTACGTCTACGTGATGGACCGGGACCCCCACCACGGAGGCCACGGCGCCGGGGACGGCGGCGAGGCCGGGGAGAACAAGAAGACTGGCAAGAAGGGCCGAGGTCGGGGGGGCGGCAGTCACAGCTTGCTGAGTTTCGGGTTCATCGACGAGAGCGCCGTCTTCACCGGTCTCAGCCGAGACCACGGGGAGAGCATGATCTTTCCCCTGCTCCTGGAGCATGTGGCGAAGGAGGTGGAGAGGGGCGCTTCGGTGTTGAAGCAAGTACGCAAGGCCCGCGAAGAGCAGCGGGCCTTGCGAAAATGACGGGCGTACTACCACGCGGGCCGCTTCCCCCCGGCGGTCCGCGCGTTTCTGGAGGGGGGCCCAGCGGCGGTGGCCCGCCATTCGCTGGTGATGAGCACTTCAAGGGCATGCCTGGTGGGCGCCAACGTGATCTATTTCCACTGCCACGTCCTGATCAACAGCGTCAGGTCCGTTCAGAGGCGAACAGCTTCGCTTGCACACGTTATGTGGCCCGCCGTGGTCTTCGTCGGGGTCATGCTGATGCTATGGTGAGCGAGGTGGTGAATACCCTCAACGAGCTGTACGTCGGCCAGCCCTGTCGCCACGGCGACCACTCGCAGCCTGTCTCTGCGGGTCAGCAGCGGGCCTTGGACAACGTTCGTGATGCTGTCCGACGGTTCGGTAAGCCCCCGGAGGGATTGACTGGCTCAGGAGCCCTTGAGGAGCTTCGAGTTCTCAGCGACTACGCCGGCGAGAGTGCCACGGTCGCTCCGTTCAGCTTTGATAACATCAACAGCCTCTCGCTCCCGGACGAGGGTTTCACGCCGGTGGCGCTGGACACGCTGGGAGGAGGGGCTGGCCGCAAGATAGTTGAACGGCTTCATGATATGATGCTGTCCCAGTCCGAGGGTCGGGCTCGGATCGAGTCCGACGGTCCTCGGAAGCTCTACATCGACCCGGCGCTCAGGAACCCCAAGCTGTACATCCAGCTGTTGCGGATCCTCGAGCGCCGGAACCTCATCGACTCCTACGCTGACAAGGCGCGCAGCGTGGGTGTGTTCTTCGTTTATAAGAAGTCGGGGAAGCTGCGGCTCATCCTGGACGGCAGGCATGCGTCCCTGCACTTCCGGGCCCCCGACAAGGTGGCCCTCGCGTCTGGCGCGAGCTTCGCTGGCCTTCACGTGGACAGCGGGAAGCCCATCGCCGTGGCCGAGGTGGACCTGGCCGACGCCTTCTACACGATGCTGCTGCCGCCGGAGTTCCGACGGTACTTCGCGCTGCCGAGCTGCCGCGCGGGCCTGCTGGGGCTTGACTGCACCTCGGACGGGCGCCCTCTCAGCGGGACGGACCTGGTCTACCCGTGCTTCCGGTGCCCGCCGATGGGCTGCTCCTTCAGCCTCTGGATCTGCCAGACGATGTTGGAGGCGACCGCGCTGCAGGTGCCCCAGCTGACCGTGGCCAACCGCTTCGTGGACAGGCGTCCTGCGCCGGGCGTCACCAGCGACGTGATCCACACCGAGTACGTGGACAACGCGCTGAGCCTCTCGACCGACCCGTCGGTGGCGTCCGCTGCCGCTGCTGCGGTCGACTCTCGGCTCCGAGCGGCTGGCCTACCAACCCACGGGGTCGAGTGCAGTTTCGGCGCTGCCGCGCTGGGCTGGCAGTTCGACGAGAAGTTCCCGATCATCGGGCTGAACCCGGCGCTGCGGTGGAAGCTACGGCTGGCCTGCCTGGAGCTGTGCCGGAAGGGCTTTGCTTCGGGCAAGACGGTCTCGCGTGTGGTCTCACACTTTACATCGAGGGCGCTGATCCGGCGCGAGCTTCTGTCCTGTCTCAACTCGCTGTGCGCTTTTTCTGCCCAGTATGGGGGCCGAACTGCTCGGCTCTGGCCCTCTTGCCTGCGCGAGCTCCGCTGGTGCGCCAGTCTGGTCGTGTTCTGCTTCCGAGACGCGGGTGCCGCGTTTGACAGCAGGCTCACGACGGTCGACGCATCGTGGTGGGGCGTGGGGGTCACTCAGAAAACATCGTCGTCAGCTGTTGCGCTGGAGTTATCGCGGTACAACGAGAGATGGAGATTCAGCAAGACTCAGGAGGGTGGCGTCTCACATCGGTCCCTCGCCCTAAAGGCTCAGAGCTCTGGAGACCCCTTCGTGCCCGAGTCGGTCGCAACCTTCGAGAACCCAGGGGGCTTCCAGGAGGTGATCACGGACTTGGAGGAGGATGAGGAGTTCGTCGTGTCAGGCTCCGCGTTCGAGGTGGAGGAGGTGACCCAGGTGGAGAATGAGGAGTTCCCGGAGATCCCAGAGGGCGTCTGGGCGGAGGGGTGGTACCCGGTCGTGTCGCACAGATGGTGTCGTTCGGAACCTCAAGTCGTGCTCGAAGGTCGTGGGATGGTGGTGGCTGTTCGGCATATCCTTCGGCGTCTCTCGTCCTTCAACCGGTGCCATCTGTGCTTGGGCGATTGTTTGGGAACGATCCTGGCTGCCACCAAGGGGCGGTCCTCGCGCCCAGAGATGGGGCGCATCTGCCGGCAGCTGGCAGCCCTTTCGCTAGCTAGCGGCACTGCCTTCTTTTGGCGCTGGGTACCTTCCGAGCGGAACTCCGCGGACCGCGCCTCCAGGAACCTGCCAGGCGTGGGCTATGCTTCGACGACACCAGATACCTGCTGCCCCAGCGCCGGTGGTGATAGCCACGGCGCCCGCTCCGTCGTCGGGCGGCCTCCTGGCGCGAGGCAGCCTGCCTTCGGGCCCCCGCCCGGCCTCGAGCAAGAGGCGAGCTGGGGCCCCGACGGGGCGGACCACTTCCTCGGCAACGGCTTCGACATTGGGGCTGGACCTTTCGGCGGAGCCACTGGAGCGGACCGCCCGAGCGAAGCGTCGGCGGGCCAGGCATCCAGAGGGCGCCCACTGGCGGGGGCCGGGACAGCGGTCGTTCCTGGAGCAGAAGGCGGTGGGCAACAGGACGACGCTGGACTACCAGGCCCGATACCACCGTTTCCTGACCTGGGCCGCGGCTGCGAGGCTCCCAGTGTCCACCATCCCAGAGCTGGAGGAGACGCTCCTGGAATACTTCAACGAGTTGTACTTCGAGGGCCACGACTCGCCGGACGGGTCGAAGCTGGCGGCTGCCGTGACCCACTTCCGGCTGGACCTGCTGCCGAAGCTGATCAACATGCCGCGCGTGCCGCGGGCGCTGAAGGGCTGGAAGTCCATGGCGCCCCCCCGGGCTCGCCTTCCCCTGCCCTGGCCGGTGGTGGCGTGGATGGCGGACTGGATGGTGACGAACGGGTGGGAGGTGGCGGCGACGGCGTCCGTGCTGGCCTTCATCCTCTACCTGCGCCCCTCCGAGCTGCTGTCCCTGCGCGTGATCTCGGTCGTGCGGCCGGTGAAGTGCGGGCCCCGGCACCTGGGCAAGTACTCCATCCTCCTGTTCCCGGCCGAGCTCGAGGCGAGGTCGAAGACAAAGGATTACGACATCAGCCTGCTGCTGGACAACCCAGAGTTCGGGTGGATGGATCAGGTGCTGGACCGACTGGTGCTGGGCCGACACCCAGAGCAGCCGCTGTTCGCGCTGAGCATGAAGTCATGGACCCGAGCGTTCAGCCTCGCGTCCGCCGCCCTGGACCTGGAGACCCTGGGCCCCCCGGTGCTGTACCAACTGCGCCATGGCGGTGCCAGCCACGAGATGCTAACCAACGCTCGGGAGTTCGGGGACATCAAGAAAAGGGGGCGGTGGGAGTCCGACCGGAGTCTCAAACGCTATGCAAAGGGAGGCCGAGTCCAAGAGCAGCTCCAGCGTCTACGACCAGTGCAGCAAGCTCAGCCCCTCGCTTGCGCCGTGACTATTGGCAGCACCCTATGCAGAATTTGAGCTCGTGGACCCACACCGCCAAGTCGAAGGTGTACCTGGAGATCTTCAGTGGCTCCGGGAGCTGGTCGCGTGCCATGCGACGCGGCCAGGCCTCTCGGCTGGCCCCGCGTGTCTTCGAGCTGGACATGGAGCACGAGCCCGCCCTGGGCGACCTCTCCAGGCGCAGCGTGCAACGTGTTGTTCGGGGTTGGCTTCGTGGGCAGTTGCTCCAGGGTGTCTGGCTGGGTATGCCCTGCAGTTCCTGGTCCATGGCGCGGAATAGGCCTAACGGCCCCCCCGCCTTGCGTGATGGGAAACATCTGCTGGGACTCCCTGGCCTCTCGTCAGGCGACTCGCTCAAGGTGATGCTGGGGAACAGGCTCGCGTGCTTCTCCTTCAGCTTCTTTCTGGAGTGCGCCCTGCGTGGAGTCCCAGCGGCAATCGAGAATCCGGCCACCTCGTGGGTATGGCAGACCAAGTGGGCGGTACATGCCGCCAAGCAGACCAACGTGAAGGTGATCGACTTTGACTTCTGTGCTTTCGGCACGCAATGGAGAAAACGAGCCAGAGTCATGTATGTGCACGTGAACCTAGACGCCCTGAGTAGCTGTAAGTGCAGTGGCCGTGGCTGTTGCTCTTTCTCGCAGGCGCCGCACAAAGCCCTTGTGGGCAAGGCGCCGTCGGGCGCCTTCTGGACAAAGATTGCTGAACCATACCCGTCCAGATTGTCCAGTTTGCTTGCAAAGGCGTACCGTGAGTGTAGGCTCTGTTCCGTGCACCGTGCCTTGATGCGAATGACGGCCTGACGGCCAGGGGGATCTTTTGAAGTTAGATGCTTTGAGGTCGCTGGATTGTCTCTCTGGCGAGGCGTCCCTTTCGGACGCGTCGAGCAGCTGCGTCTTGGCTGGAGAGTGATCTGCGAACAGACAACGTCGAGAGGCTGGCCTGACAAGAAGATCGGGTGGGGATATCCTTTGCGTGCATGTCTTTCCCCATCGGTCGAGAGGTCAGGCCGTCGATGCTAATCGCTTCCGTGGGTTTTTGGGCTCAACCCAGCCCGCCCACCCTTGAGCCTGTGTATAGATGCTTCCTGTTAGTCGCTTGAGAGGTCGCTGGATTGTCTCTCTGGCGAGGCGTCCCTTTCGGACGCGTCGAGCAGCTGCGTCTTGGCTGGAGAGTGATCTGCGAATCCTCACGCTCGCCTGAACTTTTTTATCCCTGGGGTTGATTATCCATGGAAAATGAAGCACATGAGCTACCCTACACGAGCACTTAAAACATCAATTTTCATAAAGCGTTTGTAAATTAAAATTGATAGATTTGGAACTTTGGAATTTTCCTTTCTTCGTCCTCTTCTTATTATCCTCTTCTTCTTCTTTCTTATTTTTCTTCTACTGTATTCTTCTTCTTTTATATTTCTCTCTGTCCCCACGCTCGCCTGAACTTTGTTTATCCCTGGGGTTGATTATCCATGGAAACTGAGGCACATGAGCTACCCTACACGAGCACTTACAAAACAATTTTCATGAGAGATAAGCCATTGTTGAGGATATTCCTATGAAAACTAAACGCCAAGGATGTTTCAAAACGTGCTCGGCTTGGTCTCCTCTTGATCATCTCTTACTTCGAGATTATGCGGAGGTCTGCTGGGCTACTTTTATTATCTCTCCCTGAACCCCGAACTTTATTATCCCCTAGTGTTTATTCTCACGGGCATGAGGTTATTTGTTTAATCGTCCCCCCCCGCGTCCCTCGTGCATGGGCCGCGGCGCCGACGGAGCGAACCAGCGTGAGAGGGGAGTGGGAAGAGAAAGGACGAGGAGGAGGAGGAGGAGGGACGAGGAGTAGGAGGAGGAGGAAGAGGCGGGGCAAGGAGGCATCATTCTCTCTCGCTCTCTCTCCCTCTCTCTCTCTGTCTCGCTCTCTCTCTCTCTCTCTCTCTTTCTCTCTCTCTCTCTCTCTCTCTCTCCTTGTATATACACATATAATATCGGAGGTTGGGGGGTGAGATCGCAGTGGAACGGAGACCCCCAACCAGGAAATCGTTTCGTTTCGTTCGTGTCGTGCGTGCGGGCGAGGCGAAGCTGCGTGGGCGCGCGAAGGGAATGAACCCGCGGTTGCTAGGGCGAAGTCGAGACAAATGGTTCTCCTCCGCCCGCCCGTCCGGCGGTGTCCCGCGGTGTCCCGCGGTGTCCCGTGGTGTCCCGTGGTGTCCCGTGGTGTCCGCCGTTGAGTCAAGACAAATGGTTCTCCCCCGCCCGCCCGTCTGGCGGTGGCTCGCGGTCTCCCGCGGTGTCCCGTGGTGCCCCGTGGTGTCCACCGTTGCTAGGGCGAAGTCAAGACAAATGATTCTCCCCCGCCCGCCCGTCCGTCCGTCCGTCCGGCGGTGGCTCGCGGTGGCCCGCGGTGCCCCGTGGTGTCCCGTGATGTCCCGTGGTGTCCCGTTGAGTGAGATCGATAGTGAGATCGATGGTGAGGTCAGGACTGACATCGTTACTGAGATCGATGTGGTGCCCCGAGGTGTCCCGTGGTGTCCCAAAAAGTGAGATCGATAGTGAGATCGACAGGTGTCCCGTGGTGTCCCATGGTATCCCGTTGAGTGAGATGAATAGTGAGATCGATGGTGAGATCGTTAGTGAGATCGATGTGGTGTCCCGAGGTGTCCTGTGGTGTCCCGTGGTGTCCCAAAAAGTGAGACCGATAGTGAGATCGACAGTTGTCCCGTGGTGTCCCGTGGTGTCCCGTTGAGTGAGATCGATAGAGAGATCGATAGTGATATCGATGTGGTGTCCCGAGGTGTCCTGTGGTGTCCCGTGGTGTCCTATGGTGTCCCGTTGAGTGAGATCGATAGTGAGATCGATAGTGAGACCGATAGTGAGATCGAGGGGTGTCCCGCGGTGTCCCGTGGTGTCCAGTGGTGGCCCGTGGTGTCCCGTGGTGTCCCGTTGAGTGAGATCGATAGTGAAAGCGATAGTGAGATCGACAAGTGTCCCGTGGTGTCCCGTGGTGTCCCAAAAAGTGAGATCGATAGTGAGATCGATTGGTGTCAGGTGTTGGTTACCCCCCTCTCCCCCTCCACACAACCTCCTTATCACCCGAAGGGTGGTCGTATAGGTGAAACGATGTTTTTGGTATAAGAAAACACTCCCCGCCCCCCACCCCGGGAGCGCACCCCACCTCCGTGACATCTGGTGTCAGCTCCCGGTACCGCGCCCCGGGCTCCCAGGTCGGGAGCTTCGAGACGGGGGTCAATGCAAACGGGGGTCAGCCAGAGCGCCGGATCTTGCAGGACCCTGCAGAACCAGGGTCGCATTGACCCCGGTGTGGGTGCAGGATCCTGCAGGATTTTGCAGGATCCTTCGCATTGACCCGGGTTTGAGTGCAGGTTCTTGCAGGATGTTGCAGGATTTTGCAAGGCCAGATTGGCCGGGGTCTGCATTGACCCGGGTCAGAAGATCCCCGACCAGGGAGGCCCCAAAATGCCCCAGGACGGCCCAAGACGCCCTCAGAGAGCCCCTGGAACGCAAAAGGACGGGCCGAGACGCTCCCAAGCAGCCCAGGACAGACTTCCGACGGTTCTCCCCGCTCCTAGGGGGCCGCCAAGACACACACACACACACACACACACACACACACACACACACACGCACACACACACACACATACTCCAGATTTCGTAATAAAGGGAGGGGGGTCTCATTTCGGGGGGGGGTCTCTTCCAGGCTATCTTGGAGGGCCTGGGGGGTCTGGGGACGATGTTTTGGAGGGTTTTCCCACGGGGGAGGTCTGAAATGGCTTGTCTTGGAGGGTCCAGACCCCCTCCCTTTCATTACGAAATCCGGAGTACACACACACACACACACACACACACACACGCATCCCAGGATTCCCCATCTTGTCCAAGATCTTCGGGGTTTTCGTCTTCTCCTCCCCACTTCCCATAGGTTCCCAGATTCTCCTGGGGATCGACAACGAATTGTGTCTGTGATTTTTTTCCCCTCCTGAGTAGCAGGGGATGTGTCGACCCCTTCTCCAAGAGGCTCCTCCAAGAGAGCTCCGAGTGGCGTCCCAGAAGCGCCCGCCAAAATCGTTAATTCCAATTTTTTGTTTGTTCGGTGTGTTCCCTTCTCGCGTTTTCGAGCTTGCAACGCTCCAAAGCGGCCGAAAAAGGCCCCCAAGAACGCCCCAAGACCGCCCAAGAGCCCCTAAGACGGCTTCAAGACGGGCCAAGAAGGCCGCAAGACGGCCGAAGAGCGCCCCGAGGCAGCCCAATAGAGCCCCAATGTGGCCCAAAAAGCCGCCCACAAGGTGGAACACACATCGACACTCCCAGCTTTCCGCTCCAAGAGGCCCCCAGGAGGCCCCCAAGAGTCCCCCAAAGAGTCTGAAGAGGCCCCCGAAGAGCCCCGAAGAGGCCCAAAGGTGGCCCCAAGGGGCCCCAAATCAGCCCCCCAGCGGCCTCCCAGCTGCCTCCCAAGAGCCCCTTGCACGCCCCTTCGGCCCCCCGACTCCTGCGCGCTACATGATAGGAGGCTCCACTTGAAAAATTATCCCGGCAAAGCAACCTAACATCGATGTGTAGGAGCATATCTGGAAGCATTCCCCTTAAGATTCGGATGAGAATCCAGTTGTAGAATTCTGCAGTTCTCGCAGTCGTAGTCGCATTCGCGATGACAGTCGCAGTGGCAACGGCAGTCGCAGTCACAGCCTCAGCCTCAGCCTGCCTCAGCCTCAGCCTCAGCCTGCCTCAGCCTCAGCCTGCCTCAGCCTCAGCCTGCTTCAGCCTCAGCCTCAGTCTGCCTTCAGCCTCGGCCTCAGCCTCAGCCTGCCTCAGCCTCAGCCTGCATCAGCCTCAGCCTCAGCCTCAGCCTGCCTCAGCATCAGCCTGCCTCAGCCTCAGCCTCAGCCTGCCTCAGCCTCAGCCTCAGCCTGCTTCAGCCTCAGCCTCAGTCTGCCTTCAGCCTCGGCCTCAGCCTCTGCCTCAGCCTCAGCCTGCATCAGCCTCAGCCTCAGCCTCAGCCTGCCTCAGCATCAGCCTGCCTCAGCCTCAGCCTCAGCCTCAGTCTGCCTTCAGCCTCGGCCTCAGCCTCAGCCTGCCTCAGCCTCAGCCTGCATCAGCCTCAGCCTCAGCCTCAGCCTGCCTCAGCATCAGCCTGCCTCAGCCTCAGCCTCAGCCTCAGCCTGCCTCAGCCTCAGCCTCAGCCTGCTTCAGCCTCAGCCTCAGTCTGCCTCAGCCTCGGCCTCAGCCTCAGCCTCAGCCTCAGCCTCAGCCTGCCTCAGCCTCAGCCTGCCTCAGCCTCAGCCTCAGCCTGCCTCAGCCTCAGCCTCAGCCTGCCTCAGCCTCAGCCTCAGCCTGCTTCAGCCTCAGCCTCAGTCTGCCTTCAGCCTCGGCCTCAGCCTCAGCCTGCCTCAGCCTCAGCCTGCATCAGCCTCAGCCTCAGCCTCAGCCTCAGCCTGCCTCAGCCTCAGCCTCAGCCTGCCTCAGCCTCAGCCTCAGCCTGCTTCAGCCTCAGCCTCAGTCTGCCTTCAGCCTCGGCCTCAGCCTCAGCCTGCCTCAGCCTCAGCCTGCATCAGCCTCAGCCTCAGCCTCAGCCTGCCTCAGCCTCAGCCTGCCTCAGCCTCAGCCTCAGCCTCCTGCCTCAGCCTCAGCCTCAGCTGCTCTTCAGCCTCAGCCTCAGCTCTGCCTCAGCCTCAGCCTCAGCCTCAGCCTCAGCCTCAGCCTCAGCCTCAGCCTGCATCAGCCTCAGCCTCAGCCTCAGCCTGCCTCAGCCTCAGCCTCAGCCTGCCTCAGCCTCAGCCTCAGCCTGCTTCAGCCTCAGCCTCAGTCTGCCTTCAGCCTCGGCCTCAGCCTCAGCCTGCCTCAGCCTCAGCCCATCAGCCTCAGCCTCAGCCTCAGCCTGCCTCAGCCTCAGCCTGCCTCAGCCTCAGCCTCAGCCTGCTTCAGCCAAAGCCTCAGTCTGCCTTGAGCCTTGGCCTCAGCCTCAGCCTCAGCCTGCCTCAGCCTCAGCCTGCATCAGCCTCAGCCTCAGCCTCAGCCTGCCTCAGCATCAGCCTGCCTCAGCCTCAGCCTGCCTCTGCCTCAGCCTCAGCCTGCTTCAGCCTCAGCCTCAGTCTGCCTTCAGCCTCGGCCTCAGCCTCAGCCTGCCTCAGCCTCAGCCTGCCTCAGCCTCAGCCTCAGCCTGCCTCAGCATTCAAAATGTGGCCCGGGAATGGAATTCTGGGAACTCGAAGAACACGAAGTGGCCTACAGTTGGCTCCGGGCATTCAAAATCATGCCCAGGAATGGAATTCTGGGAACTCGAAGATCACGAAGTGGCCTACAGTTGGCTCCGGGCATTCAAAATGTGGCCCGGGAATGGAGTTCTGGGAACTCGAAGAGCACGAAGTGGCCTACAGTTGGCTCCGGGCATCCAAAATGTGGCCCGGGAATGGAGTTCTGGGAAGTCGAAGAGCACGAAGTGGCCTACAGTTGGCTCCGGGCATCCAAAATGTGGCCCGGGAATGGAGTTCTGGGAAGTCGAAGAGCACGAAGTGGCGTACAGTTGGCTCCGGGCATTCAGAATGTGGCCCGGGAATGGAGTTCTGGGAAATCGAAAAGCACGAAGTGTGTGACTGTATGCGAAAAACGATCCCCCCCGGCAAACCCCAACGGCCCCCCAACGGCTGCCCAGACCCCCCTGTGGAGTAATGTGCTGCTCTCTTTTTAGCCCATTAGAAACCTATCAGTCTTCGATGTTAGGTAACAAGAGAATCCAGTGATCTTCTTGTTGTTCAACTTCATCCGAGCCCCATCAAGACTTCGGGGTCACACTGCACAGATTTTTCGGGAATGCTGTTGAATTTTCTGACGCTGTTTTGGCACTCTCTTGGGTCGTCTCCCTGTCCTCTTGGTTGCCACCGAAACCATCGTACAAATCTAGATCCCAGGAGTTCATTTGTCCAGCCTAGCTAGAACGTCAGCGCGCGCGCCAAGAAAGAGACAAAAGAGGGACCTCCCAAAGCTTTACGAGCGTTTTACCCCAAGGTGGCCCCAAGGTTCTCCCAGAGGTTCTCGAGGCGCCCCCTCAGATGCCTGCGGAGACTCCCAGAAGACTCGGGAAAGGTTCGCTCTTTGCCTCAAGATTGCTTTACTTTTCTCGCAAAGGCTCTCGAGGCGCCCCCCCCCTCCCCCACGTCCATCCCCCAGCGCCGTCGTCGTCGCTCCCACCTCCCCCCCCCCTTCCCCTCTCCCTCCTCCCCCCCTCCCCCCCGTTTACCTCCTATTCGCACAGGCCGCCGTCGTCGTCGCACCCACCCTACTCCCCACGCACGTCCCATCCGCGAAGGATGCCGTCGTCGCATCCCCCCCCCTCCGTCCTATCCGCAAAGGGGGCCAGACGGCGCCGTCGTCGCACCCCGCAGCCGTCGTCGTCGCCCCCTCCCCCCCCCCACACACGTCCCATCCGCAACGAGCGCCCGTCGTCGCACCCCGGCACCGTCGTCGTCGCACCCCCCCCCGGCCTCCCCCTCCCCATCGGCAAAGGACGCCCTCGTCGCCCCCACCCCCACCACGTCCTATCCGCAAAAGAGGCGCCGGGGGGCGCCATCGTCGCGCTTTACCGCCGCCGTCGCCGTCGTCGCACCCCGCCTCCCTGCTGCATCCCATCCGCAAAGGGTCGCCGTCGTCGCACCCCGCCGCCGTCGTCCGTCGTCCCCCCCCCCCTACGTCCCGTCCCATCCGCAAAGGACGCCGTCGTCGTCGCCCCCTCCATACGTCCTATCCGCAAAGGAGACGCCGTCGGAACGCAGGGTTGCGTGCGCAACGCGTGGGGCATCCCACCTCAAAACACTCCGCGCGTTGCGCTCGCAACCCCGCGCAACCCCGCGCTCCCTGTTTACCGAATTGATATGTGTCGTGGTTCGGTGTGATTGTTTGTTCCAGGCTTTTTTTTGTTTGTTCCTCTGTTTAATGTTTTGCTCGTTTATGGCGGTGTTTAAGCTTCTGTTCAGGAAAACTATGTTTGTAATCGTCACCGCCAAGTTTTGTTTTAATCATTTGGTCGCAGTAGAACGGGGGTGGATTTTTGGCCCTCTACAAGGGTCGATGCCTCCCTCCCTGAGCCTACCCCCCCCGAGCGCTGCCCCCCATCCACGCTGGCAGTCCGCAAGCTGCGGGCGCCTGGCGGACGCGACGGCTCGCGCGGGTGCATCGTCCTTGTGGCATCCCCTCATGCCACCCTGTGCTGATGCTGCGGCTGCTGGCGCCAACGTGGTTGCCGCTGGTACAGCGGCGCGCGCAGGCAGCTGCTGCGCGGCAGCACGGGGCGCGCTGGCGCCGGCCTGGCGCGACGCAAGCGCCGGCGCTGCTGATACTGCTGCTGCTGCTACTACTGCTCTTGCCAGCGCTGCTGTTGCTGCTGCATGCAGCTGGCGCTGCAACTGCCGTTGCCTGCATCCAGCTGGGGGGTCGGGGTGGCCGAGCACTGGTTGACGGATGGGGCTTCTTGGGGGCCTCTTTGGCCGTCTGAGGGCGTTCCCGACCCGGCTGACACCGTCGGAAGCCGTCTTGGGGGCCTCTCTGAACCGATTTGGGGCTCTCTTGGGGCGCTTCAGGGCCGTCTTGGAGAGTATCTTGGACGTCTTGGAGGTCGCCGTCTTGGGGGCCTCTTGGGCCGTCATGGAGCCATCTTAGAGGCCTCCTAGGCGATCTTGGGGCAACCTTGGCGGCCTCTTGGGCCGTCTTGGGCTGTCGGAAGGCCGAAAAGGCGGAAATGCCAAACAACCTTCCAAAACCTGGGGAAAGTCAATGATTTTGGCCTCTGGACGGCCCTCCTGGAGGACCTTTTGGAAGACTGTCGAGCCGTCATGGAGGCCTCTTGGAGGCCTCTTGGGCCATCCTGTGCCATGTTGAGGTCATCTGGGTGCATCTTGGGCCGTCTTAGCCGTCTTGGAGACTATCTTGGCCGTCCTGGAGGTCTGTTGGGGCCCCTTGGGGGCCGGCCGTCTTGGGGGCCCTCTTGGGCCGTCTTTGGGGCCTCGTGGGCGATCTTGGGGCGATCTTGGGGGCCTATTGGGCCGTCGAGCCGCCGGAATGTTGAAGAAGTGTACCAGTAGAGAAAATCCATAATTTTGATCTCTTCGGGCCCTTCTGGAGGACCTCTTGGAGGCCTCTTGGGCCGTCTTGGAGGCCTCTTGGGGGCCTCTTGGGCCGTCTTAGGCCATCTTGAGGCCATCTTAGGCCGTCTTGGGTGCATCTTGGGCCGTCTTGGAGGCATCTTGGGGCCATCTGAGCCGTTTGGGAGGCCATCTGAGCCGCCTCGGAGGCCTCTTGGGACCCTCTCGGGACCTTCTTGGGAGCCTCTTGGGCCGTCATGGGGCAACCTTGGAGGCCTGGTGGGCGATCTAAGGTGCCTCTTGGGCCGTCTTGGGCCGTCGGAATGCCAATAATGAGCGAATGCCAAAATCCTTCAAACAACTTTGGAAACTCAATAATTTTGATCTCTTCGGGTCCTCCTGGAGGACCTCTTGGAGGCTTCTTGGGCCGTCTTGGAGGCCTCTTGGGGGCCTCCTGGGTCGTCTTGGGCCATTTTGAGGCAATCTTAAGCCGTTTTTGGTGCATCTTGGACCGTCTCGGAGGCATCTTGGGGCCATCTTCGCCGTCTTGGAGGCCATCTTGGCCGTCTTGGAGGCCTCTTGGGGCCCTCTTGGGAGCCTCGTGGGTGATCTTGGAGCGATCTTGGGGGCTTCTTGGGCCGTCTTGAGCCGTCGGAATGCCGAGAAGAAGCAAATGCCACAATCCTTCAAAAAACTTAGGGAAATGAATGAATTTGGCCTCTTCGGGCCCTTCTGGAGGACATCTTGGAGGCCTCTTGGGCCGGCTTGGGCCGTCTTGGGCCGTCTCGGAGGCTTCTTGGGCGTACTCGAAGGTATCTTGGGCTCTCTTGGGCCGTCTTGGAAACCATCTTCGACCATCTTAGGCGAACTTGAGGGCCATTTCGGGCCATCTGAGCCGTCTTGGAGGCTATCTTGGGCCATCTTGGAGCGGGACAGGCATTGACATGTGCAGTTTCCAGTCCTTTCCAGGACCCCGGCGGGCTGGGCCGAAGCGCCAGGGGGAGTTCTTTTTCCCCACATCCTAAGTGGGGTTCTTGTTTTCTCTGCACACCCTCCGCGCAGGATCTCTCCTCCTCCTCCCTCTCCTCTCCTCCTCCTTGCTTCCTCCTCCTCCTCCTCCTCCTCATCATCACCATCACCATCACCATCACACCCCACTCATCATCATCATCATCATCATCATCATCATCATCATCATCATCATCATCATCATCATCATCATCATCATCATCATCATCATCATCATCATTCAGCATTCAGCATTCAGCATCAGCATCAGCATCAGCATCAGCATCAGCATCAGCATCAGCATCATCACCAACATCATCATCATCATCATCATCATCATCATCATCGCAATCATCACCACTCATCATCATCATCATCATCATCATCATCATCAGCATCATCATCATGATCATCATCTTCATCATCAGCATCAGCATCATCATCAGCATCATCATCATCACTCACCCACCCACCCACCCACTCACTCACTCACCCATTTACTCATTCACTCACTCACTAATCACCGTCACTCGCTTATGTCACCCGAGGAAGTCTCAGGCGGGAGCCCCCTCCCCATGGGTCCCGCATGTCATGTTGGTAATCCGAGCGGGTCATCGGCAACCTGTAATTGTCGCCACTTGGGTTTCCCAGGCTTCATTTTTGAGGAAGTATCAAGCGGGAGCCTCGTCTGTGAGTGAATTGTGAGGAAGTCTCAGGCGGGAGCCCCCTCCCTATGGGTCCCGCATGTCATGTTGGTAATCCGAGCGGGTCATCGACAACCTGTAATTGTCGTCATTATTGGGCTCCTCAGGCTTGAATTTGGAGGAAGTATCAAGCGGGAGCCTCGTCTGTGAGTGAATTGTGAGGAAGTCTCAGGCGGGAGCCCCCTCCCTGTGGATCCAGCCACCATGTTGGCAATCCGAGCGGGTCATCGGCAACCTGTAATTGTCGTCACTTTTGGGCTCCCCAGGTTTGAATTTGAAGGACGTATCAACCGGGAGCATTGTCTGTGAGTGAATTGTGAGGAAGTCTCAGGCGGGAGCCCCCTCCTTATGGGTCCCGCATGTCATGTTGGTAATCCGAGCGGGTCATCGGCAACTTGTAATTGTCGCCACTTGGGCTTCCCAGGCTTCATTTTGGAGGAAGTATCAAGCGGGAGCCTCGTCTGTGAGTGAATTGTGAGGAAGTCTCAGGCGGGAGCCCCCTCCCTATGGGTCCCGCCCCCATGTTGGTAATCCGACCGGGTCATCGGCAACCTGTACTTGTCGTCACTTTTGGGCTCCCCAGGTTTGAATTTGGAGGAAGTATCAAGCGGGAGCCTCGTCTGTGAGTGAATTGCGAGGAAGTCTCAGTCGGGAGCCCCCTCCTTATGGGTCCCTCATTTTATGTTGGTAATCCGAGCGGGTCATCGGCAACCTGTGACTACGTCGACGGAAGGACCCCACATGAGAATTTGTTTGGCTTGCCCTTAACCTTTTCCTCTTCGCTCTGACGGACATTCTCCTCTCGCCCGCCGTTCTGCCGTCACCTACACCCCCTCCTTTTATTTATCTTCCTCCTCTCCTTCTCCACTTGCGAGCAGGAGTTCACGTGGCAGGGCTCGGGGTCGCACGCCTTGCGCCGCTCGAGGTTCGCTCTGACTCACGCGTCCTACCTCACTTCCACGCTGTCGCAGGGCCAGACGGTCCGCAAGGGCGTCACCATCGACTGCGCGAGGGACGAGGACGCTGGCCGCACGGGAATGTCGGACGACCAGTGGTGGCTGCACCTCTACGTCATACTCTCCCGCGCCACGCGCATGCGGAAAATGCTGATCCTGCGGCCGCCCTCGCGCGAGTTTCTGGAGCGCGGGCCGCCGGCTTCCTTGCGGAAGGCGCTCCTGGAGTTCGACAAGAGAGCGGAGACGTCCAGGGGTGAGGCCGAGCAGCTCGCCGCAGAGCTTGGGTTCATGCTGCCTCCCGCTTGAGCGCGGCTGCTCCCCGCTCGAAGCCCGCGGGGTTGTCCCAACGGCTTGGCCCGCGGGGCTGTCCCGGCCGCTTGCCCCCGCGCCCCAGCGGCCCGCGGCGTTGCCCCAAAGGCTCCGCGAACAAGCCGTCGGGGAATGCGCGCGCGCGCTCTGGCCGCGGCGGCGACGGCGCCGAGGAACGTCGATTTGCTTGCCCCGACCAGGGGCAAGGGGAGGGGCGCGCGGAGAAGAAGCAGGGGAAGGATGAGGACGGGGAAGGGGTAGGGGGGGTGATGACGAGGAGGAAGTGGAGAAGGAGGAGGAGGAGGAGGAGGAGGAGGAGGAGGAGGAGGAGGAGGAAAAGGAGAAATAGGAGAAATAGGAGAGGGGGTAGGTGAGGGCAGAACGGCGGACGAGAGGAGAGTGTCCGTCACGGCGAGGAGGAATAAAGGCAAGGGCAAGCCAAACAAATTCTCATGCGGGGTCTTTTCCGTCGGAGGAAATGGAAAAACACCGAAACCAAGACCGAAGGGGTTCTGCGCGCCAAGCACCCCTTATGATGAATCAGCAGGGGCCGGCGGCTCGAACACGCCTACGGCGGATCACCGCCGCCCCCTGCCTTTTGGAAGCGCCTGCATGGCCGAAAGTTGGGTTTGAGCCTGGCCAAGCCATCGGGCCACGCGTTCCCCGAGTGGGTTTCGAAAGCCTTCGGGGAACACGGAGTCGGGCGAGCTATCGGACCATGTGGTTTCCGAGCTTTCATGCATCCTGGAGGACGTTTTGGAAGGGTTTTGGGCCGTCTTGGAGGCCTCTGGCGGGCCTTTTGGGCAGTCTAAGGCTCTATTCAGGCCGTATTCAAGACATATGGATCTGTGTTGGGTGCATATTGGGGCCATTTTCGCCGTCTTGGAGGTTTTTCTGGCCGTCGTGGAGGCATTTTGGACGCCATCTTGGCCGTCTTGGAAGCCGTTTTGGGCGTCCCTTTTGGGTCGTTTCGAGCCGTCGGAAAGCTGAAAAGAAGAAAATATCACAATCCTTCAAACACAAAGGAACATCAATGATTTGGGCCTCTTCGGGCCTTCCTGGTGGAACTCTCCGAGGCCTCTTGGGCCGTTTTGGAGGCCTCTTATAGGCCTCTGGGCCGTCCTGGGCCATCTTAGGTGTTTCTAATGCGAACTCGGAGGCATCCCTGGACTCTCTTGGGCCGTCATCGAGGCCATCTTGGATTGTCTTGGGCGAACTTGGAGGCCATCTTGTGCCGTATTGGCCATCTTGGAGGCCATCTTGGAGCCGTCTGGAGCCGAAAAACGCTTTGCAACCACCTGTTGTGCATCTCTGCGCGCCCTTCCGGTTGGCCGGCAGGACGGGTCGAAGCCCTAGAGGGAATTCTTTGGGACAAAAACCAAAACCAAAACCGAAAGGGTGTAGCACGCCGGGCACCCCTGTGGCAAGCACGCAGGGGGCGGCGGATCTAGCGAACTTGAGCCCATCCCGCCTCCGTGCTTGTGTTGTGGGTCAGAGTTCTCAGGGATTCTTCTTGGGGTCTCTTCGGAGCGCTCTCGGGGGCGTCGTTGGGCCTCGTGGGGCCTCTTGGGGGCCTCTTGGGGGCCTCTTGAGGGCCTCTTGGGGGCTCCTGGGGCCCCCTCTGGGCTGAGGGCTCGAAATGTCCGTTCGGGTCCACCGTCTGGCCCCCCTCTTGGAGCTGTCTCTGGGGCCTCGTGGGCCGTCTTGGGTACCTTTCGGGCCGTCTTCGGGCCTTCTTGGGCCGCTTTGGGGTCGTCTTAGATGCCTCGTGGCCGTCTTGGGGCGATCTCGGAGGCCTCTAGGGCCGTCAGGGAGCGTCGGGAAGCCGAAAAGGCGAGAACTCAAAAATCATCAATCACCGTAGGGAAATAACCAATTTTGGCGTCTTGGGCCTCTCTTGGGAGGCCTCTTGGAGGCCTCTTGGGCTGTCTTGGAGGCCTCTCGAGCCTGTCTTGGGCTGTCTTGGGCTGTCTCTTGGGCCGTCTGTGGGCCATCTTGAGCGTCTTGGAGCAACCGTTCGGCGACTCGGTGCCCTCTTGGACCGTCTTCGGGGCCTCCAGGGGCCCTCGTGGCCTGTGTTGGGGCCCTCTTGAGCCAGAAGAAGTGGAGCGACAAGCCGCGCCGAGCTGCGCCAAGCCCTGGGAGATTTGGCAATGTGGGCACCGGGCCCTTCAAAAACTCTTCATGAGTGAGGATTGGGGCCCAGGGATTGGGACGAGGACCTGAGGAAACGACCACTCCGTGCCTGGCTGCATGGCGGCGGACGCTGTCATAATTCTTTTGTGCGTCGTACCCTTGTTTCGCGCTCGGCAGGGAGAGCCACACCAGGCACCCCAGTCGACGCTGTTTCTCTGCGTTTCTGCGACTGCATTCGCTTTGGAAGACCCAGGCAGGGCAGGGCAGACAACCGGATCGAGGGAGGACTGGGGCGACGGGCATGCTTCTGGGGGAAGGGTGAGCACAGCAGCCCCGCGCTCACCACAGGCTTTTCTGCCAGGGTGCATCCCTGGTTGTGCTGGCGGTGGCTCGGTGCCAGATCTTCGAGGTATCCTTGGCAAACTCTTCTTTGCCTTCAGGCCGGTCGAGCTTTCGTTGCCAGCTGCACGAACCAACGGCTTGGTCGATAGCAGATGCACGCGGGGAACAAGTAATGACACAGACATTGAATTTCTGAGCACGCGCGGCTTTCTCGCACCGGCGCTGGACCTCCGAGTGTTCTTGCTTCTGTCATTGTTTGTTTCCCCAGTCGGAAGGGTCCAGGACGAGGATAAATTTCCGAGGCCTAGAGGTGGGCACGAATACCAAGATCGGCGGTGTGCCTCCACCGAGGGAAGCTGATCACAATCTCGGTGGTGGTGGTGATACTTGCGCTTCCTAGATGGCCGAGAGACGACTACCAACACCAAAATCTAGGATCATCCTCCCCTGGTGGACGCAGCCCCCTGTGTTGGTGTCGGTGTCCAGTTCCAAGAGCGTTCTTGAACGTTCTGGAACGCAATCCCCTCTGAAAAATCCGTTCCAGAGCGTTCTGGAACGCTCTCTGAGCGGCCCGGAACGCTCTCAGAAGGCCACGGCGCCCGAGACATCCTCCAGAGCCGCCGGATCTCAGAAGTTATTCCCGCATCCTCTCTCGATTTGATCCTCGTCCTGGCTGCGTCTTACCAACGGACGCGTTTTCGGGCTGCAGGAGCTGGCCGCACCGACCTGCCCAGCTGCACAAGCCAGCGGCGCGGGCCCGACGAGGCCAGCACAGCACGCCCTCCTCCTCGGTTCCCCCGTTCCCGCGCTCGTCGCCGGCCGTCGCCGCCTCCGCCTCCCGACCTGGGCTCGGGAGGGGGGCATGGGCACAGAGGCAGAGAATCGTCGATGGCCAGGAGAAGGCGCGAAGTTATGCGAGATGGTGGGACAATCAAGAACTGATGGTGGAGATGTTACGTTATTTCAAGGGAGGTACTTCCTCCTAGGTGGATAGGGAGAATCAGCCGCCTGAACATAGCTTCGCGAGATGGTGGGACAGTCAATAACTGATGGCTCGCATAACTTCGAAGTTATTCAACAGTTCGGAGAATCAAGAACATGTTGAAACATGTTGGATCAGTCGCCCGTACTAGGTGTAAGTCGGGTGTGCCCCTCCACAGGAGGAACATCCAGAAATAGTACGTAGAAACAACGTCTGGCAACGCTTTTTCTAATGTGTTTGACTATGTTTGAGCATGTTTTGACTTCAAAAGTCCGCCTGTAGGGGGACATGCCCGACCTAATCCAAGATCACCCTCCCCCCGTCTCTCATTTCGGCGCTCGAATACCGCATGTGGAGCGATCTTCGACCTGGGCGCGAAACGCGAAGCACAGCGAGGTACCGCAGGAAAATGAATGTTCTTGGCCTCTCGGGGCCCTCCAGAAGAGCGTCTTTGGAGGTATCGTGGGGCCCCTTCTTGAAGGCCCCCAAAGGTGGGTGGACAAAAAGTGTCCACACCCATCGCGCCAAGATGATGCGACATCGAGCTGCGTCGAACAAATATCCACAGCCCCCGTCCCCCCAACCCAAAGCTGACGGGGCTCGGTGCGAGGCAACGCGCGGGGGACAACCGGGGTGAGGGGGGGAGAGCCACATGTATGTTGCAGTTGTCGTTGCCATGCTGCGTGATTGTCTTCGCGCCGTCGGCGTGGACACTCTTGGTCCGGGCACCCGAGTATCGTTGAACCCCCCTAGATGGGGATGTAGGCCGTTCCCTTCGGGTCTTGAGGGGTGCACCTCCAACTGGGGGGGTACTTTGGTGGGGCTCTCGAAGGGGATGGGGATGGGGACGGGGGTCGGTGAAGCGAGACTGATGTGAGGGGCCCGGGCCCCTCGCGCTCCAACCTCCCAGTGGGCTCGGCTCGTGCCCCCGGGGCTTCCCGCGCGCCCTCCCCGGGCCCGGGGGCAGCGGTCTCGCAGGACTCTCTCGGGCCCGAGAGGGCCCCCAAGGAGGGGCCAGGGCGGCCCCGCGAGGCCCCCAAAGACGGTCCAGGACGGCCCCCCCCCCCTCGCCACGGCCGAGTTCGGACTGCTCGACCAAGGAGTCGACCGCCTTCAACAGGGACCCCCAGGAGCCTCAGGAGCCCCGATGGGTAAAAAAAAGAGGGGCCAGGACGGCCCCACGAGGCCCCCAAAGACGGCCCAAGAGGGCCCCATGTGGCGCCCCGAGGTCGGCCCAAGGTCGGCCCGAGTTGGCCTCAAGAGGCCTCCCGAGAGGTTTCCAAGAGGCCCCGAGTGGCTTCCGAGAAGCCTGCCAAGAGGGATGGGGATGGGGGCCGGTGACACGACACTGAGCACCGACGCGGCCCTGGCACCGTGGCCCTCGGAAGGGTCTCGTGTCCTCTCGCGTGTCCTCTCCAATCAAGCCCGACGGTAATTTGGTGGGGGTCTCGAAGGACATGGGGATGGGGATGGGGGTCGTTTGCACGACACTGGGCACCGACGCGGGCGGCGTGCCCCACAGGGGAGCTCCACCCCGTGGAGCACAGGAGCATCACTCTATAGGCCACCCAGATGGGGTCCGAGAAGAGGGGCTCGGCGGGTCTCGCCGCATCGGCGGTGCATCGGCGATGCGGCTCGATGTGGAGCCCGATCTGCTTCACGTCGACGTCGCCGAGGCATCGCCCACGTCGGCGATGCATCGCCAGAGCATCGCCGATGCATCGCCCACACATCGCCGATGCATCGCCGATGCATCGCCGATGTATCGGCGATGCGGCGCGATCTTCCGACCCCATCTACTCCGACCCCATCTAGGAGGCCTCCAGCATCGGAGGAGGAGGCCCAGACGTGATCGCGTCGTAAACCAAACAATCCGGGCGGGAGGTTTGGGTCCATTCTCGGCCTCGGGGGGCCCTCGCTGGGCCTCGGGACCGTCACAGGACGATTCAGGACGAAAGGCCGGTCCCGGGGGAAGGGTCGGGACTTCCAGGGGCGCCGCATTGAAACAATCAGGACGTCGCATGTCTGGGAAAGGTAACCCATACCGCTACCCTCCGCGCCCGTGTTCCCCTTTTTGGGCCTCCTCGGAGGCCCTCGTCGCCACCGTCGGATTCGCCCCGAAATTCTGGCCAGAGCGTACCCTTTTAGAGGTCTGGGAAGCAGCGGTATGCATTTTGGTTTCCCCAGATTACACAACCCGTTTTGATACCCAGCTCCCAATCTGCTTCGGGCGCCTACCTACTTTATATGAACAGAGGCGGTCTTACTATGTTTCGCCATTCCCATGGGGAGGGCCTGGACCCCAATCTACTCCATCCGCCTTCCCACTTCATGCTTTCACCTACTTATTCCGACCGACGAGTTTTTGTTTTGCACATGCCTGCCCCCCTGCCCGAGGGGAAGCCCTTCCCCTCCTGGTGCCCCTCCTCCCCAGGCCTGCGGCACCGCAGGGGCCGAGGCTACTTCTGCGTGTGTCGGGCCTGAGGCACGGCCTCGCATCCGACGCGCACCATGTGTTCTTTCCGGCCGGCACCCTGACAGCGCCGCTTGAGACGTGATTTAATTCGGATGCAATTCCTGGGAGGTTAAATTCTGATTTTGTCCTGGTCCGAAGTCCAGCTTGATCCGGCTTATCATCCCGCTTAATCCCGCTTAATCCGGCTTAATCCCGCTTGATCCCGCTTAAGCCGAGGCACTTTCTGGCGTAACAGCCCCGCAATGGGGCTTAATCCTCCTTAATATTTCCGACGAAGACCTCCCATCAGTTGCTTCCTAAATTTAAGTCGGGCATGTCCCTCCTACAGGAGGAATGTGCAAGAACAGTCAAAAGATAGTCAGCTGACGATTTGTTCCTGCTCTATTGACTTTTTGTTTGAACATTTTTGATTCTGGTTTAAGATGTCTCTTTTCAAATCCGCCTATCGGAGGACACGCCCGACCTAGTGGCCTCCGGCGAGTGCCGCCGATCTGGGGTGCTCCCAATGTCGGGCCGGACGAAAGGGGGGGATTGGGAAAGGGGGGGGTGCGAAATTTGCTGCATGCAGCTGGTTTCGGCCCCACCGAGTGGCCCATTCCTCGATACATAGCCGCCTCCGGCGCCGGGAGGCGCCGGGAAAATCAGCTACGTGAGCTGATTCCCAAACCCCCAATTTGCTATCCCCCCCTTTCGCCCGACCCGACAATGGTGCTCGGGCTCGCTTGGAGGCCTTGTGGGCCGTCTTGGTGCCCTTCGTAGGATCGATGATCCTCAGGACATGGGTTAGCCCAATGTGTGTGAACCCCGTTCGGCCTGCGTCGGCCATATCGTTACGCCACGTGCGTCGTATTGAAGGGCTTCCATGGATCAGCCCACGTTGGCGTTAACGGACGTTCTGAGGATCTTCGATAGGAGGAGACCTCGTGGAGCGGGTCTCCGAGCCTCTTTGGAGCTTCTTGGAGACCTCTTTGGCTGTCTTAGGGCGTTCCTGGCCCGTCGGACGCCGTCGGAAGCCGTTTCTTGGCGCCTCGTAGTGCCGTTTGAGATTAGATTTTGTGCGGAGCTGCCCGAACAGAGGGTGTGCCATCGCGCGCGCTGGGATTGACTACCCTGTCGCAGCTACTCGATTAGACCTCCGACACATCAGGTGCGTGTCCTTTTCGCTACTCTTGAGCAGCACGATGGACGCCAAGACCGGATGTGGCCAAGAGCAGAGGTGAAGAAAAGAGTGGCGTCGCCATTGATGGGCCTGTTTCCCCCCCTCCACCACCGCCATATGTTGGAGGGGGAGGGGGACCTCCTCCTCCTCTTCCTCGGCCTCCTCCTCCTCCCTTCTCCTCCTCCTCCTCCTCCTCCTCCTCCTCCTCCTCCTTCTCCCTTCTCCTCCTTCCTCCCTTCTCCTCCTCCTCCTCCTCTCCTCCTCCTCCTCCTCCTCCTCCTCCTCCTCCTCCTCCTCCTCCTCCTCCTCTTCCTCGTCCTCCTCCTCCTCCTCCTCCACCTCCTCCTCCTCCTCCTCGTCCTCCTCCTTCCCCCCCTTCCAGCTCATGGAAAGCAGGCCCATCGGCCTCTGCTCCTCCTCCCCATCGCCCCCCCGGGCCTGCCGCCCTCGCCCGCTCCTGCCGCTGCCGCCGCTCTGGCTCCTGCCCCTCCCCGCCGCCTTCTGCCGGAGGCTGTGCCTCTCCTGCCGCTTTCTCCTCCTCCTCCTCCTCCTCCTCCTCCTCCTCCTCCTCCTCCCTTCTCCTTCTCCTCCTCCTCCTCCCTTCTCCTCCTCCTCTTCCCGCCCGCTCCTCCTCCTCCTCCTCCTCCTCTCCTCCTCCTCCTCCTCCTCCTCCTCCCTCCCTCCTCCCTCCTCCTCCTCCTCCCTCCTCCTCCTCCTCCTCCTCCTCCTCCTCCCTCCTCCTCCTCCTCCTCCCCTCCTCCCCCTCCCTCCTCCCTCCCCGCCCCCCCCCCCCGGCCTGCTGCTCCTCGCGCAGCGTTGAGCCGCGCTCCGCCTCACGTCATTCTCTCTGCGTGGCTGCGCGGCGTGATGCCGTGGTGTGCTCGGCCGTGTCGGATAGGAAAACAGGAGCTTGATTCTTTACTGCTTGGGTCCTAACGCGCGTTGTGCCCCCCCCGCCCCCGTCGGTGCTGGC
Organism: Prorocentrum cordatum; assembly: GCA_963575745.1. Taxonomy (NCBI): domain Eukaryota; class Dinophyceae; order Prorocentrales; family Prorocentraceae; genus Prorocentrum; species Prorocentrum cordatum. The sequence goes on from CAUYUJ010020826.1 coordinate 723,462, forward strand.
GCAAGCCTCGTCGAAGAAGTAGGCGAAGCCACTCGAAGAGGTTATCACGGTAATCACCCTTTTCCCGTCAGAATTCGTGTGTCCGATATCGTGTTATCAGCGCTCCTTGCCGGGCCCAGCACTGTAGCGCTCTCTCCGAGCGCTGAAACACTGTTCAGTGTGTCCCCGTAGCTTGCTACCGGCTCAAGGGCGCCCTGGTCCAACACGGCAGCGGTGAGACATGAATACCGTCGGGCCCAGGGTCCTTGCAGGGATCGGTCGGCCAACTAGGATAAGATTTACACCCCCCTTTCCTCTCCTCCCCATCACGTAGCACTCTGGCCCCTGGTGCGCCCCCGGCACTGCGCCCCGTCCAGGATTCCTGCTGGAGCGCGCCCCGAGAATCAGGAGGGAACAAAACACACAGACACAATTAATCCTCGATTCCCCAGAAAATATGGGAAAATATGGGAAGTGGGGCGGAAGACAAAAACCCAGAAAATAAATGAAAATATGGGGCATCTATTTATTTGTGTGTATTTATTTGTGTGTTCCAGGGCCCCTTCAGAGAAGTCTGATGAAGGATGGGCCTGACGAGGGGCCCAGACTCCGGGGCGTCCTCCCGGGTGCGCCGAGAACTCTTGGAGGACCTGCTCCGTGGCCGGCGCTTTCTGGCCGTGCCGTTCGGGGAACAGTGCACAGCAAGACGGCTGTATCACATGTTCGGGTCGGACGCGCGCCTCCGAGGAGGACTAAAACGACGCGAAGATCGGGACAAAATCGGATCAGGATAATTCGAAATCTCTGAGAATCGGCGGGTTTGGAGGATGTATTGGGCGCCGCGGCCGCTCCAGAGCGTTCCGGAACGCTCTGAGAGCGCTCCGGAACGCTCTGGAGCGATTTTTCCCGATCCTAGCCCTGTTTTAAGGACACATAGTGCTCCTTGCGAGTCCCATCCAAGGGTCGCGGGAGCTCCTGTAGTTCCTAATGTGCCGCACGGGATGCACAAAGGAGGGCCGCTAGATTCCCTGGAGATCCTGGGCTGTATTTTGAGCCACTCTTATCATAACATCATTCTCGCCCTAGCCTCGACACAGAAAATCAGTCGCACGCGCGCACACACACACACACACACGCGCACACACGCACTTGAACACACAATGGGCAAGATTCTTGGATTACGGCCCACATGAGGGCCGCTATCAGGCCCCAGGACAGTCAATAACGACCCACGTCGAAAGATAGATTTGGCGGAATCGATCGAGAGTTGGGGTGTCCGATTCGGGAGCAAGCATTAAACCATCACGACGTCGGCAGCATTTAGGCACCATATTTGGCGGGGGGCATCGTACAACTTGTAACGGTCCATGCGGTTAAATCACACAAGCTTGATCCCCCACTATCATGACACTCAGTTGGCGTAGTTGATACTTAACCATCGGCTCGGGTTCTCACAAGTATTGCCTGCCATGAAGGCAGCTGGTCCGGAGGGAATCGGGCCCTGGAACTCGGGGGGTCCCGGGCCCAGCTCTTCTTCCTGAGTTTCTGTTCATACGGTGCTGGGGGTTTGTGGAGGACCCGACGGGCCCTTTTCCATCCAGGACCCTTTTCCATCCAGGACCCTTTTCCATCCAGGACCTTCTTCATCCAGGACCTTTTCCATCCAGGACCCTTTCGATCCAGGACCTTTTTCCCCAGGACCTTTTCCATCCAGGACCCTTTTCCCCACTGCTGACTGTTGCTCTGCCCCGGCGTCGGGCGTCGTGGTGACATCACGACGGGCCTTCTCGCCCCAGCCTGGGCCCTTGAGCCTTCACGGCTGGGCCTGCCCCGAGAATCTTTGCGCGGGGGCGAGCTCCACATGCTCTTGTTGCGTGTCTGTTTTTGTTCAGCGCCGCTGTCGATTTCTCACGGCATCGGCTGTCATGGCACCTGAACGGACAGGGCAGATATCGAATTCGAGTACCGAGGAGTGGGCGGTAGTATCGTCACGATGTGCGCCGACGCTGTCTAAGAGCCAGCTGCCTGCAGCAATTCCCAGGAGACGACAGCGCGAATCGCGACGCTGCGGGAGCGAGGTGGTGGGGCTGCGGGCCCAGGAGTTACCTCCAGCAGCGGGGCTGACCACCCGTTAGTGGTGACTGCCCCGAGTCTGCACGGGGGAGTGAGCACGCGCGTCCCCCCGCGCCAGATTATGCCTGGCGGCCCCATCGAGAGTGCCAACGTCGTGAACCAGAAGGCTGGGCTAGCTTGCGTGCAGGCCAGCCCCGCGCTCACCTCTCGGGGAAGACCGCGACAGGGGGCCAGAAAAGGAGGAGGAGGAGGAGGAGGAGGAGGAAGAGGAGGAGGAGGAGGAGGATGAGGAGGAGGAGGAGGAGGAGGAGGGTGGAGAAGGAGGAGAAGGAGGAGGAGTAGGAGGAGGGGGAGGAGGAGGAGGAGGAGGAGGAGGAGGAGGAGGCGGGGCGAAGGCAGATTGTGGTTCTGGCCCACTCTGAGCAGGATTCGCCTTCCTTGTCGCTGCGGGCGGCCCTGTCCTGTGGCGACGAACATCGCTTGCCCAACAGCGGCCGATGTGTGTGTGTGTGTGAGTGTGTGTGTGTGTGTGTTTGGGCAGCACTTCAGAGGAAGAAAAGGTACCCATGCCTCAACCCTTCGCGACCGTTTTCCCCTCTTTGGGCCTCCTGGGGTGCCCTCGTCGCCACCGCTGCATTCGCTTTGAAGTTTGGCCAGAACGCACCCCATGAGAGGTCCGGGGAGTAGCGATGTCGGTACCTTTTGGTTTCCCCAGTTGCGACGGCCATCGCTTGCCCAACCGCGGCCGCTGTGTGTGTGTGTGTTTGGACAGCACTTGCTCCTGGGACTCGTCCGTTTTTGTTCCGTCCCCATCTCGATTGTGCCACTCTTGCCGGCCGCCTCTTCTCATGGGGGGAGGGGTTCTCGATGCCCCACGACTTGCCCGACTCTTATTCGATCCACGGGCCAGCCCAGCCGGTGCGAGCCGGCTCCCAAGGTTTTTTGGAGGCTGGACGGATATCGCACAAGAGGTGTTTTAAACATTTCTTATGTCTGGATGGTTGCCTCCGAACCCAGGTGGTCGTCAACGGAACATGCAGTGGCGGCGTGTCCTGACCTGCCTCTAGGCCCACTAAAATATCATCATGTCACGTTGTGGTGAGTATGATCTGGTCTTAAACCATTGCTGGCTGAGGCGGTCCTGCTTTCACGCATCGGCCTCTGCTCCAAGAGATCTTCAGCTTGGTAGCCTTCGGAGACGCTATGGAACGGCCGATCCCTGGTGCCCGGCCCAAGACCCCGGCCCGCCAGCCCGTCGGCAGACGGCTCGTCTCCCCCCGTCTCCTCCGCCTCCTCCTCTTCATCCCTACTCCGGATTCCATAATGAAGTGTGGGGGGTCACATTTAGGGGGGGTCTGATTTGAGCTGTCTCGGAGGGTTCGGGGGGGTCTGGGCGAAGGGCCGCCCTTTCAGGGATGGTCTGGAGGGGTCTAAAACTTTTCGTCTGGGAGGGTTGTGACCCCCTCCCTTTTATTAAGAAATCTGGAGTACCAGGCGTCCGTACTGTCCACTCGGTTCCTTGCTGGGCGCAGTCGCCGAGTGTGACCCTGAATACGCTTGGACGAGGCAGACGATCGAGGGCGGTTCGGGGAGGGCACCCTGATGTTCTTCGTGCTTGCTGGATGCTCTTCTGCATCCTGGGGCAGGGGACCCTCGACTGCTCTTCAGTCTGGGCCGGTGGGAGGGACCCATACCTCTTGAGGGGTCGGGGGGGGGGGAGATTGGCTACTGGTATGGGTGCAAGCTGTCGGACCCCTGGGGACTCTCCCGTTCGAGCGTGGACCCCCATCGGACCACAGGCGCCCGTAGGCCCCCCCCCGTCACCCTCATGGGCTTATGGGCGTGGGTGCGTGTTGCTCGTTCGTCATCTGTTCCACGCCACGCTGACCAATTTTCCAGCCCCGGCGCACTGCCAGGGAGGAGGACCAGCGCCGCCTCCTTCTTGGCCGCTGTCCTGTGGAGTCCTGGCCACAGCATGTGAGGCGGAACGCGGGCTCCCAGAGAAAGGCCTGGGAGGTCCTGGGGCTGGCGAGGCTCGAAATGTGAAAGGAACCCGTCTCATACCCTCATCTCTACTCCTCACTCGCCCTTTTGCCTGCCTTATCATCTCAGGTACTGGGAGAGACCAGGACGCTGGTCGCACAGGAGGAAAAGATCCCTATCTTTCCCTCCTTCCTCTACCTACGGATCAGGGGTTCTGTACGGTCGTACTCTAACCCCGAGCAGCGGTAGGGCTTGTGGGAGGGCCGCCGCCTGCCGTGGCCCGCGTGCCATCAAACGTATAGCAACCCCTGACCCTAACAACACAACGAACTCGTGGGCTAGTTTAGGTCCACGATTACCAGGGATCTCCCTGAACATATGGGTGGTTTTGTTTGATCCCTCCCATTTTTATGATGGCTGAGCTCGGATGGTCCGAATTTGCATTTAGAGTGAACGTCGGGGCAGAATCCGACGACATCTGCACATCCCACGGGGAACGCACAACCCCGCGGGGGGGGTAGATTCCAATTCCTTTACATGCAGCATAACGTATGTGGCGCAACCGACGGGGGCAACCCATGGTGCGCAATCCACGATCTTCTCTTTATGTTGTGCAACGTATGTAGTGCAGCCTACCAGATACAATCCACTTGGAGCAACCTGTGTTGTGAGATTCGCCAGGTCTTGCCGTCATCATCGTCATCGTCGTCACCAGCGTCGCCGTCAGACATCACCGCGCCTGCCGATTTGGACGTCGCAATGATACCGCGCCTGCCCGGGCCACCGATTCGCATTGCAGTGCCCGAACGTCAAAGCGGCCTGCGAGGCGCGTTGGGAAGGCCCCAGCGGTCAGCGCCACCTCGGCCGCGTCGGTCGTGACAGACTAGCTGGGCGCTCTGCGCGCGAGCCTGCGCGCGCTGGCGCGGTATCGCAATTCGCCCCGCATGGGTTTACAAACCCAGCAGCGGGCGGGTGGGTGGGTGGGATGATTGCGCGAGCAGTGGAGTTGACATTTCGTTCCAGGCCACAATCGTTTGGGTCACGTAGTGCACCGCACCGTATGCAAGAACATAATGTTTGGGGCCCGTGCTGGCTAACGCACACACGCACCAAACAGTGCGTTTCTAGCACACCTGCGTGGTGCGACTGAGGTGGGGCATTCTATGTGGTGCATCCTCTGCGGAGCAACCTATGTGTTGCAACCGATCTAGCGCAATTATTTCGAGTGGTCGCTGGGATATGCCAGCTCCCACAGCTCGCGTAACCATCCCACCCCCGCCCACCCGCAACCTGGTTTGCAAAACCACTGCGGCGACGGATGCGGTGTCTGCTTGGCGATGGTTGGCGTACCGCTGCGGCCGCGCTAGCGCGCGCGGGCTCGCGCGCGCAGTCGCGCTCAAAGCGGCCAGCTTGTCTGGCGCGACCGACGCGGCCGCGGTGGCGCAAGCCGCGCTGGCGCGCGGGCCCGTCAGTGCGAGTCGGTGATCTGGGCCAGCGCGGTATCATGGCGACGCCGACAACGGCAAACGCCATGATGATAGTAGCGATGCTGGGGACGACGATGACGATAAAGATGATGGCGGCGAAGCCAATGACGGTTCCGACGCTGACCACTCCGATGACGATGATGGCGTTCACGTGTCGGCGTGGTTACTTCTAGGACGGATTCCGAAATGCGCGCGCGGCCGGCGGGCGCGCGACGGGCGCGAGTGACCCACCTGGTCTTATGTAGTATTTATCCCTGCAAAGCAACCTAGCAGCGATGTGTATAAGCATATCTGGAAATCTTCCCCTTTGGATTCAGGTGAGAATCCAGTTGTAGAGTTCTGCTGTTCTCGCAGTCGCAGTCGCAGTCCCAATGACAGTCGCAGTGGCAACGGCCTTAGGATCCAATGGAACCCTAAGGATTCCGAGGGATTCCTTCGGATTCCTGGGGCATCCTTAGGAAAACTTAGGAAACCTTAGGAATCCTGATTCCTAGGGATTCGTAGGGATTCCTTCGGATTCCTGGGGCATCCTAAGGATTCCTCTGGATTCCTGAGGATGCTTAACTATGCCTACGGATTCCTAGGAATGCCTACGGATTCCCAAGGATTCCTATGGATTACTAGGGATTCCTATGGATTCCTACGGATGCCTCACCCAGGCTCAATTTCAGCCTCAGCCTCAGCCTGCCTCGGCTTGCTTCAGCCTCAGCCTCAGCCTGCCTCAGCCTCAGCCTCAGCCTGCCTCAGCCTCAGCGTCAGCCTGCCTCAGCCTCAACCTGCATCAGCCTCAGCCTCAGCCTCAGCCTGCCTCAGCCTCAGTCTCAACCTGCCTCAGCCTCAGCCTGCCTCAGCCTCAGCCTTAGCCTGCCTCGGCTTCAGCCTGCGTCAGCCTCAGCCTCAGCCTGCCTCAGCCTCAGCCTGCCTCAGCCTCAGCCTCAGCTTGCCTCGGCGTGCCTCAGCCTCAGCCTCAGCCTGCCTCGGCCTCAGCCTGCCTCGGCCTCAGCCTGCCTCTGCTCGGGCATTCAAAATATGGCACAGGATTGGTGATCTGGGAATACGAAGATCACGAAGCCGCCCACCGTTGGCTCCCGGCAATCAAAATATTGCACACGAATGGTGTTCTGGGAAGACGAAGAACACGAAGTGGCCTACAGTTGGCTCCGGGCATTCAAAATGTGGCCTTGGAATCGTGTTTTGGGAATGCGAAAAACCCGAAGTGGCCTACAGTTGGCTCCGGGCATTCAACATGTGGCCTGGGAATGGTGTTCTGGGAAGACGAAGATCACGAAGTGGCCTACATACAGTTGGCTCCAGGCATTCAACATGTGGCCTGGGAATGGTGTTCTGGGAGCACGAAGAACACGAAGTGGGCTATACTTGGCTCCGGGCATTCCAAATGTGCCTGTGAATGGTGTTCTGGTGGTTCCGGGCAGTCAGAATGTGGCCTGGGATAAGGTTTTGGGGAGTCCCCGATTTTCCAGGGTACCCTGTCCGGGTCCCGCCAAGACCCCCTTGGGGAGTCATGATGCTCTCTTCTTTTGACCCTACTAGAAACCTATCAGTCTTCGCTGTTCGGTAAAAATCGTGACCCCCACCCCACCCAGCACACGCCCAAAGGCGTTCGAATCCTTGTCGGCATGCGCGCGGGCGGCCCGTTTGGTATATTTTGAGTGGAATATGGGACAACCGATTGAATATGGGACAACCGATTGTTTTTCACAAGGGTTCGCAACAGCGCGCGCAAACCATTGTTTTGAGCAGCCATGCTGCAAAACCAATGGGTTCGTATATGTTTTAGGGACAAGCGATTTTGAAATCCGGACGACGTTTTTTTGACAGATCTCGGGCTGCCCCCGCGACACGTGCGTGTTTTCGCCCCATTTGCGCAAGGAGTTGTTGCAAGCGTAAGGTTTTTATTTAATCGCTTCGCTCATTCCGCCGGCCCATACAGTCTCATGTCTGCCGTTTGCCCGAGGGCCTGGTGTCAATGCGGCGCTTTGGGGGTTCCTGGGGCCGCTTGGGGGACTCCTGGGGCGCTCGGGGGGGCATTTGGGGGGCCTCCTGGGGCCGCTTGGGGGACTCTTGGGGGCCTCCTGAGGGCCCCGTGGGGGCCTCTTGGGGCCCTTAGGGGCCTTAGGGGCCTCGTAGGGGCTTCTTAGGGCCGAGGGCTCGAAATGTTGTTTCGTGTTCCCTCTCTGGGGCCCCTTTGGGGGCGTTCTTGGGGCCCTCTTGGACCGTTTTGGAGGCTTCTTGGGCCGTCTTCGAGCCCTCTTGGGCCATCTTGGGGCCCTCTTGGGTGCCTCTTGGGCCCTCTTGGGGCGATCTTGGGGGCCTCTTGGGCCGTCTTGGGGCGTCGGGAAGCCGAAAAGGTGGAAGCTCCAAAATCTCTCAAAAACCTATGGAAAAACAATGATTTTTGCCTCCGGGGGCCCTATTGGGAGTGCTCTTGGAGGCCTCTTGGGGCGTCTGGGGGCTATCTTGGGCGTCTTGGAGCGATCTTGTGGCATGTCGGACCCCTCGTGTACCATCTTGGGGGCCTCTTGGGGGCCTCTTGGCCTTTCTTGGGGCTCTCGGGGACGTCTCGGAGCCCTGTTGGTGCGCTCATGGAGCGCTCGGGACCCGGCCGGGACCCGGCCGGGACCCGGCCGGGGACCGGCCGGGACCTGGTCGGGGTACTTTTCGTCCGGGGACCCCCAGGGGCCGCCCCGCGCGCGCGAACTAGAAAATTGTTAACCAGTTACCGGAGATCTTAGCACGCCTCTGGCCCGTTGGGCCGGCGAATTAAACGGGTGCGCGCGCAAATGCTAGTTGACGAAAATGTTTGGGGAACCCGTCTTGGTTGGGATGCTACGAGATTATAATTCGAATGAACGATGGGGCAGCGTAGTATGTACACTACACTGCACAGCCCTGGGGTGCGGATTACCCCAAGGGGGCTGGTAGACATCTGTGTTGGCCATACATGGAACATGTATGGTTTAACATACGTTGTGCGAACAATGTGGTGCAATACTTGTCCATATCCCACGTGCGTGCTACGGTACACAATCGAATGCCCAGCAATCCCAGCAATCAACGCAGCGCAAAACACGACAAACCATTGCAATACAACGCGAATCCTTGCAACACAGTGCGAAGCAACGCAACGAACACAATACATACCAATGCAACGCAATGTGAAGTAACGCACCACAGTGCAGCGTAACGTAGGCCGACGGGGCGGCGACGGTGACTACACAGCCGCCAGAGCGACGGGCAGGCCCAGAGCGACGGAGCGGCGACGGCGGCCACCACATATCCGCAATACCCACGGGCTGACACAGATTCTTAGTAAAGGACTCAGAAAACCTACGTGGAAGTATCTTGGGGAATATAGGTGTAGCTCTCTCTATCGCTCGGTCTCTCTTTCTGTCTATCCCTCTTTTTTTCCCACCTCCCCAAAGAGAGGTGCTTGACCAGATTGTGATGGTCAACGGGATTTCCGGAGACGACGCCTCCATGACGGCGGAGTTCAGACGCTCGAAACGGCTCACGCTCGGCATCCACAGACACGGAGTGGCTGTCGAATCCAAAGGCAGGGGACGCGGGTGAACCAATATGCCATGACCCGCTTGTTTTGTGATGTTCCAACCAATTTCAGACTTGACCGCCAGAAAAAAAATGAGCACCAAGAGCGCGCCGAAAGTTCAGTGTTCTCACGTGTCGGGCCCTGGGAGGCGATACTCGTGTGACATTGTTTCGACACTTTCCCTGGATGCTCAAAATCATGTCTGGGATGTGGTCCTTAAAGTACGATGGGGGCAACACAGCGCTTGTTGAAAAAGTAAGCACACAGCTCTCGCGCAGAAGATCGAGCGAGACCGCCGAGAAACGCCGCAGACTGCCGGCGGCTGCCAGAGGTCGCCGAAGACCGCCCAGTCGCCGCGGCGTCCCGAGAAGGGCCGTTCTTCTCGTGCTTCCAGCTGGGCGCCGCACAAAGTTGCATCTTTCGAACCGTGTGCATCGAAGAAGAAAAACTACATGAGCATCAACTGTTGACGCTCCGCGCGGGTTTCTTGGATCCGCGCTCCGCGCGCCAGGGACGGGGTCCAGCGCAGATCCAAAAAACCCGCGCGAAGCGCCAAACGTTTATGTCTATATCGGTGTGTTTTCTTCTAGTTTCACCTCTCGAACCGTGTGCAGTGGCACGGGGCCCAAATCGCGATTCCATTGCCCCGGTCCTTGGGCCTCCTAGATGGGGGCCGAGTAGATGGGGTCGGAGGATTGCACCGCATCGCCGATGCATCGGCGAGAAGGCTCGATGCGGGGCCCATTTTCTCCACGCCGACGGCGCCGATGCATCGCCGGATTCGCCGGTGCATCGCCGATGCATCGCCGATGCGGCGCAACCCTCCAGCCCCATCTACTCCGACCCCACCTGGGAGGCCTCTATGTTCGCCGCTCCGGCCGCGCTGCGTGTCCGCCCGCGCTCGGATCGAAATGCTGCAGCGGCACACTGGGCGTGCACGGGTGCCCGACCGACCGATCCTCCTCGCATCGGGGTTGCTCGCTCCCGCTCATTGTGGGGGCTCCTCCGAAGGCCCCAGTGGCAGCGCCCGCATGGCACCACACTCGTTTCGTGGCCCCATTGGGAGCTCAAACGAAGGCCCCAGGGGCAGCGCCCGCATGGCACCTCCGCGCCCGTTTCGGCACATCCCTCACACGTATCCTGACCCCTATAGGGAGTTCCACCTGAGGCTTCAGTGGCAGCGCCCGCATGGCACCACCTCACCCGTGCCGGCTCACCCCTCGCAAGTTTCGTGGCCCCATCGGAGGTTCCAACGAAGGCCCCAGTGGCAGCGCCCGCATGGCGCCACCACACCCGTTTCGGCACATCCCTCATCAACAGTGTTCTGTTGTCGGTACCCACAACGCAATACTCACAACTGCATATGATTGGGTGTTTCGCCCGGATAATTGTTGTTTCTGGCTTTCATCGGGACAACTCGAGACAAACATCGGGCCAACCATTGGGAAAACCATCGGCGAAGTCATTGGGCCAACTGTCGGCACAACCATCGGGACAACGTTCACAACGGCGGGGATCGGGGCGCCTTTTTGTCGTTTGACTTTGGCCCTAGCCCGTGGGCGAGTTCGTGCAGCTTCACCTCGCGCGCGCGCGAACGTCACCCACGAAACAAAACGATGTTCTGTGGTGGGGCACCTCATTTTTTCACTTCGGTCTCGCCTCCCAACCTTCGAGAAAGAACACAGGGAGCAGGAGGACGAGGAGGAGGACGGGGAGAGGGGAGGAGAGGGAACAGGATAGGGGGGGGGAGGGGACGAGGAGGCGGGCGAGGGGGACTGCGTGTGACGCCGCTGCGGCAACGGAGGCGCGTCGGCGCAGGCGTCGATGCCGTGCCAAACGGCGTCGCGCTGCTGGGGCCCCTGCTGCTGCTGCGGTTGGCGGCGCGGCCGGCGGTGGCGACGACGTCGGCATGGCGAAGACCGACACGGGTGCGCTGGCGGCGGGGGGGTCCCTTGCTGCCGCGGAAGCTGGCGCCGCTGGTGCTGCTGCGGTCGCGCGCGTGCGGGCCTTGTGCTCGCGCAGATGTTTGGCGCTCCGCCCGAGGGGCCAGGCGCGGAGACAGATGCCGGACCTCGAGCCCGACGAGTGGGCTGACGCCCTGACGCGCCGCGCGCGGCGCCGTCGGCGGCGGCAGTTCACGGCGGTTGCGGAGCGGGCTCTGGGAGCCGGCGGAGCGGCTGCTGCTGCGCAGGCTGGGGCGGGCACGGCTGGAGCGGGCGGGGCGCCATCGGCGGAAGCAGGTGTTGGCCTCGGCGGCGGCGGCGGCGCGGCGGCGCCTGCTTCGGCAGCCCGCCTCTCCGAGCGCTCCGCGGAGGTCGCGGACGAGTTCGGGCCCTCGCGGCAGGAGGCCGTTCCGCGCCGCCGTTTGCGCGCAGGTGGCGATGGGGCGGCCCTTGGACCAGCTGCTGCGCGAGGCTGCAGAGGGGGGGGGGAGGGCCTGGCCGCCTCGCGGCTGGCCCGCCGCCCCTCCCCCATCCTGCATATGGGTTACCAGCCTGGAACATATCCCTATCCCTATGCTGGACACCTCCTCATCACGATGCCAATCTTAGGGGTTCCCTTATTGTCATCGCCTGATGGCGTGTCAATCTTAGGGATAGGGATAAGTTCGAGGCTGGTAAGGGAGGGCCTGGCCGCCTCGCGGCTGGCCCGCCGCCCCTCCCCCATCCTGCACATGGTGGTGCTCGTCGACGCGTTCGCGCGCGGCGACGCGGTCGGAGACCGGGCCCCACATCGCGAGCGGGCGATACACACACACACACACACACACACACACACACACACACACACACACACACACACACACACACACACACACACACACACACAC
>CAUYUJ010020827.1:0-38509 GCA_963575745.1 Prorocentrum cordatum
TAGTCGAAGGAGGAGGAGGAGGAGGAGGAGGAGGAGGAGGAGGAGGAGGAGGAGGACTGGGAAGAGGTGGAGGAGGAGGAGGAGGAGGCGGAGAGGGACAACTTTGCCCCGCTGGGCTGGCAGTTTTGCACGTCTCTTCGTCTGCCGACGAGGCTCCGTGCGGGTGGTCGGGGCCACGTGCCTGTGCCAGTGCTGCTTTGGGCCATGGCACGGAGCGGACCCCGCTCCCTTGGGAGGTGTGCTCTGGCAAGGGCCTCCCGGCGCTGAAGGACTGCCCCCCTGCGAAGACGAGTAACAGGTACCGATACCGTTCGTCTTTCCTCGTTCTTACCCTTTTGGACTTCTGGGGGGATCTCGTCGCCACGGCTTGATTCGCCTCGGAAAGTTTGTCAGAGCGCTTCCCGCAAGAGGTCCGGGAGTAGCGCTACCTATCGGCATTTTCTGGTGGTCCCCACACTGGGTCAAAACCGAGGGGTCGCCAGAGTATCTAGACTTGGAAAGGATACCCTGGAGGGCCCTCGTCTCCACGGCCGGATTCTCCTTGAGATTCAGGTCAGGATGCACCCCAGGGGATGGCCGTGGAGCAGCCGTGCTGGAACCTTTTTTTCTCCCTCAAGTGTAACTATATTCGCTGCCGCGGGGTCGTGTCCCGGGGCTTCAGGAATTGGTTGATACCCACGTTCACCATTTCTCCAGATGGAAAGGGCACGACGCCGAAGCGGGGGGTATGGACATACGTATCCCTTCAGCCTCCGCCAATTCCGCCACCGTGTGGGTGGCAGCTCTTCGAGAAGGCAAGGGCTTGCTGGGGGTCTCTTGGGGCAGAAGGCTCGAATTCTCGGTTTGTGTTGCCCCTCTTGGGGCCGTCTTGGGCTCCGCTTGGCCAGTCTTGAGCGCCTCTTGCGCCGTCTTGGAGCCCTCTTGGGCCGTCTGGGAGTTCTCCTGGGGGCCTCTTGAACGGTCTCGAGGGAGTCTCGTGGGCCTCTTGGGCCATTTTGGAGCATCAGAAGCTCGAAAAGGCGAAAACCCCATTGCGAGAACCTCCGAAATCATCTATGGCAAATCAATGTTTTTTGCCTCTGGAGACCCTTTTGGGGCCTCTTGGGAGCCTCTTTTGGCCTTCTTGGGGCCTTCTGAGGCCTCTTGGGGCGGAAGGCTCGAATTGTTGGTTCGTGTTCACCCTCTGGGGTCCTTCTTGGGCCGTCTTGCGGCCCTCTTGGGCATTCTTGGGTGCTTCTGGGGCTGTTTTGGAGCGCTCTCGGGCCAACTTGGGGCCCTCTTCGGGGCCTCTTGGGCCATCTTGGGGCAGTCCTGGTGGCCTCTTGGGTCGTCTTGGGACGTCGGAAGCTCGAAAAGGCGAGGACCCGAAACACATTGAAACACCACAGGATCATCAGTGAATTTTACCTCTCGGGGCCCTCTTGGGAAGGCTCTTGGGGCTCCGTCGGGACGCCTCGACGGCCTCCTGGGCCGTCTTGAAGCCATCTTGGGCCGTCTTAATGTCAAAGTGGTCCGTCTTGGAGCGATATTGGGCCGTCTTGGGGGCATCTGTGCTTCAGGAGCGCGAGTCTGTTGCATTTCCCAACCATCCTGTGGTGTCGGGTCCTCGTTTTGAAGAGACAGCGCCCCGCGTCCTTCCTCCCGCTGCCCATCCTCTCCTCTCCTCCTCCCTCTCCTCCCTCCTCCCATCGTCATCCTCATCCTCATCATCATCACCATCACCCCTTACACACTTCGTAGCCCCAATGGGGGCTCCACCGAAGGCCACGGTGGCTGCGTTCGTATGCGCCCACCGTACCCATTTCGGCACACCCCTCACAAGTTTCGTGGCCCCAAAGGGAGCTCCACCGAAGGCCACAGTAGCTGCGCCCACATGCGCCCACTGCACCCATTTCGGCACACCCCTCACACGTTTCGTGGCCCCAAAGGGAGCTCCACCGAATGCCACAGTGGCTGCGTTCACATGCGTCCACCGCACCCATTTCGACACACCCCTTACACGTTTCGTGGCCCCAAAGGGGGCTCCACCGAAGTCCCCAGTGGCTGCGTTCGCATGCGCCCACCGCACCCATTTCGGCGCACCCCTCACACGTTTCGTGGCCCCATAGGGGGCTCCACCGAAGGCCCCAATTGCTGCGTTCGCATGCGCCTACCGCGCCCATTGCAGCACACCCCTCACACGTTTCGTGGCCCCATAGGGAGCCCCACCGAAGGCCACAGGCCCTGTGGCTGCGTTCGCATGCGCACACCGCGCCCATGTCGGCACACCCCTTACACGTTTCGTGGCCCCATAGGGAGCTCCACCGAAGGCCCCCGTAGCTGCGTTCACATGCGCCTACCGCACACATTTCGGCAACCCCCTCACACATTTCGTGGCCCACTAGGGAGCTCCACCGAATGCCCCAGTGGCTGCGTTCACATGCGCCCACCGCACCCATTTCGGCACGCCCCTCACACGTTTCGTGGCCCCACAGGGGGCTCCACCGAAGGCGCCAATTCTTGCGTTCGCGTGCGTCCACCGCACCCATTTCGCCACACCTCTCACGCGTTTCGTGGCCCCAAAGGGGGCTCCACCGAAGGCCCCAGTGGCTGCGTTCGTATGCGCCCACCGCACCCATTTCGGCACACCTCTCGCACGTTTCGTGGCCCCATAGGGAGCCCCACCGAAGGTCCCAGTGGCCGCGCTCGCATGCGCCCACCGCACACATATCGGCACACCCCTCACACGTTTCGTGGCCCCACACGGAGCTCCACCGAAGGACCCAGTGGCTGCGTTCCAAGGCGCCCACAGCACCAATGTCGGCACACCTCTTGCACGTTTCGTGGCCCCACAGGGAGCTCCACCGAAGGCACCAGTGGCTGCGTTCGTATGCGCCCGCCGCACACATGCCGGCACACCCCTCAAACTTTTCGTGGCCCCATGGGCAGTTCCTTCTCGTTCGTTCAACCTGCCTTGTGGTGCTCGCAACTGCATATGGTTGGGTCCTTCGTCAGGCTAATTTGTGACGGCTTGTGGCCTCGGGAAGAGTGAGTGGTGCACGCAGCTGGGTGTAGGGAGGAAGGGGGGTTGGCCCTTAGAAAATGACAGAAACCCGACCAAGCAGCCCTTGACATTTTTCCACGCCCCAACGTGCACAAGGCACGGTGGCGAATTCTGGCGGTGGATGGATGGGGGAGGGCGGGTCAAAACCGAGGGATCGTCGTCTTCTCTTCTTGCCCGTGCGGTCGAACCAGTACGGAAGGAAGTGGGGACGACGACCGACAGCAGATCTTGTCCATTCTGGGCAGGATTTGTTGTCGGCGTCGCCGCGGACGTTGTCCACCTGAGACAAAATTTCGCCTGCCCAATGGCGACCGCTGTCCGTTTTGGACAACTTTTGTTGTTGTGTGCCGTACCCTTTATGTCCGTACCCATTCTGTGCGTTCCAATGTGTTGCGCGCAGCGGCATGGAGCGTCCAACAGGAGATGCAAGCTTGTTTCTTGTGGACGTAACCAAGAGTACTCAATGGGCATGTTTTTTTGCCAACGGGGAAGCAGATGCTTGTTCGCCAAGCTCAGACATTGCCCTGTCCTGTGAGGTGTACGAGGGCGGTGTCCATAGCACTTGGCAAGCTGTCGTTAGTACCCATTTTCGCAAACTATGGTCTGCAGGCGACGCTCCCATGGTCAGAACGGCAAAAGCAGTGGCCACCACATGTGTCCACTTGACAACAGTGCCCAATTTCCCAAGGGAGGAGCAATCATTCTCCAGCGTGAGTCGGGTCCCCCACTCCACCACCCGAAGTCGGTGACTGCCAATGTGCTCGCTCTTCAGAGAGACCCTTGCCCGTCCTGGGCCCTTCACAGGGGACGGCAGGCGCTGGCTGAGAGTTCACACGGTCGGACCGATGTATAGGATCGAGGTCAGGTCGCATGAAGGTGAGTTGGTCTCAGGCTTGCAATTCATTTTGCACGAGCATGCTTGTCATTGTTACCGGGACATGCTATGCTGTTCGCACTCGCACGGGAGGCACATGCGCATGGTCAGGATTGCTCTCCCCATGCGATGAGAGTGGGTTTCTGTGGGAAACGCGCGACTTCACAGTTTGAGACATTATGCTCACACCGGCCCAACCATGTTCCAGGTTGGCCTCAGCGTTTTGTTTTGATCATGTGGCGTCGGTGAAACACGGTGCTTAGTTGCGATCGAAGAATCACATGGTCAATGAGTTGCCAGACGATATGAGATGCGAGACGAGCTATCTGAGCGGATGGTAAGTGATGGGACGTCTATGCAAGGATGAAAAGGAATGGCGTGTTGAAGCAATCGAGGGAGCGGAGTACGGAAGCGTAGGCCAGTGAGCTTGTCTCGTCAGACACGGAAGCGAGTCTGTTTCGGCAGCGACGCCTGGTGTGCGTCTGGTGTGGAGCCGGTGGGCATCAGCGTGGCCAGGGCTGTTGCACAGAGAACTTGGCTTCTCGCGTGACGTGTGGATTTTGCCGTGCCGGTCAGGCGCGCTCCTCCTCCTCCTCCTCCTCCTCCTCGTCCTCCTCCTCCTCCTCCTCGTCCTCCTCCTCCTCCTCCTCCTCCTCCTCCTCGTCCTCCTCCTCCGCGTTTGCCTCGAGAGGGGGCGCGCGAGATTCGAGAGAGGCGAGACTGCCGCCCCAGGAGCGCATCAGCGCGAACATGATGTGGTACACCCTCTCCTTCGAGAGGCTGCCCCCTTCACGCTGCATCTGCCTGCTCACCGTCCCACTCTGCTTCGATTCGATGACTGGTCAGCCATCCTCGTCCTCCACCCTCCCTCCTCCCTTCACGTCGCCCCTCCTCCACTTCCCCTCCCTTCCAGCCCAGAACGCCGGCGAGGAGTGGGACATGTCGAGCATTCGGCCACTCTTTGGGCAGCACTGCTGCGCCCACGCGATGCCTGCCCACGACAGGACAGAGTAATAAGATGTGCACGTGATGTCATGCTGACGAGAAAAAATCCCTTTTTCGAGTCTGACCTCACCTGCCTACAGCAGGTTCGCGTCGTGTCGACCAGCGGCGACCCCGCCGCCGGCCCCCACCGTTGAACGCCGCTGGCGACCCAGGATCCGCCGATGTGGAACGAACGATCGTTCCGGAAACCGTCGAGTTCACGGTTGAACGATTCCCTCGGTGGCAGTGGCGAAACGTCTTGGTTTGCCTACAGGCCCACCAAAGAATGCTCTAAGAACCTTTTGTGGTCTGCACGACGTGTTCTCAGAACAGTTCTGCCTGAGACTGCCTTGTTTCGACACATCGGGTGTATTCTCTAGGAACGTTGCTGTTGTTCTTAGAACATTTCATGGCGCCAACATCGCAGAGTGGATTTCGTTCCGAAAGCGATAGGGTGGGCCTGGAGTGTCCTGGAGAATTTCGTTCCGGATTTCGAGGTGAATTTCGTGCGGATTTTTTATGGCTAGGAATGAAGACCCCAAAACATCCGCGCGAACTTCACTTCGTTTTTTGCTCGCCGTTTCGGGCAGAGCTCCACGCAGAAATCCGCTGCAGCACGTCTGCAAGGCCGGTATAATGAAACACTCGTGGGCTCTGAGCACATGTCGCGCTAGGCCCGGAGGAATGCCGGGACGGTCGGCCCCCGCGGTGGCAGGCACCACCGCCGAAGTCGCCACGGCACGAACCTGCCGCACGCCGCGACCTCCGGGCGCGCGCCTCCGGCGCTCGCTGGGGCAGCTCCCTCGCCACCCCCTCGAGGGACAGCAGCTGCACAGACGGGTCCCCCGAAGAGAGGAAGCCGACCACACAGACGGGCCCCCCTGAAGGGAGGAAGCCGACCGGCCGCGCGCAGTGCGGCGGTCCGCGATGGGGGCGCAGTGAGACGGGGGCGCGCGCCTCCAGCGCTCGCTGGGGGAACTCACCAGCCGCCTCCTCGAGGGGCTGCAGCTGCGCATGCGGGTTTTCCGAAGGGAGGAAGCCGACTGGCCGTGCGCAGGTCGGCGGTCAGCGAGGGGGGCGAAGTGAGAAGGGGGCGCGCGGCGCGTCTCCAGCGCTCGCTGGGGCTGTTCCGCCCCCAACTCGAGGGGCAGCAGCTGCGCGGACGGGTTTCCCGAAGAGAGGAAACCGACCAGCCATGCATACAGGCGGCCCAGATTAGTAGGTCGACCCTGCCAGCTCAAGGATACCCTTGTGTCCTGTGCCTCGCGACACGTGCCTTCTTACACTCCTATGGCGATGTGGCCCTCGGAAGGGTCTTGTGTCCTCTCGCGTGTCCTGTCCAATCAAGGCCGACTGTAGTTCGGCGGCGAGCGAGGAAGGCGGCCTGGCTTCTCAGAAGCCCTTAGATCTTCTGAGAGGTTTTCTCTGTTCTCGGGGAAGGCTTCCGAAACCATTCAGAAGGCTGGGGGACCTCCGAACCATCCGCGAAGGCCTTCTCCTTATCACTTCCCCCCCTCGCTCGCCGCCAGATCGTGCACGGGCATCAGTTTTCGAAGCTCCGCGCGGATTTGTTGGATCGGTGCTGGGTCGCCCGCGCGCCAGGGAGGGGGGGTCAGTGCCGACCCGAGGAGTTTTCACGAATCGTCGCACGTTTATGTTTATGCAGCTGATTCGTCCGCTAGTGGTGTCTTTTGCCTGTGCCCACTCAGCATCGTACAGCCCCTAACCCCGAGTTGAACTTTGAGTTCGGGGCCTAACCTGGGTCCACGGTTTTTGGGCAGATCCCGAAGCATATGGGTGGTTTCGTCTTGACGCGCCTGCAAGAACATGTCCCCTATCCCCAAGGTGATCGTTTTCTGATTCATCGTTCTGCCGATCGGCGCGGGCCCTCGTACCCTTCCCTCCCCCCCCCTTGAGTAGATCTTGGCTGTTTTGGGCGCCTGCTTCGAGCAGGTGAATTCTCCCCTGTAGGACGCATTGCTGCAAACGGTCGCATCGAGCAGAGGCCCGGAGCCAGAACCCCCTTCCCCTCCCCCCCCCCTTTCGCCCACTGTCGAGAAGCCGAGACAGAAACCGCTCACGAGGTTGTTGGCCCTTGCATGTTCGGCGGCCCCCTCCCGAAGGATGAGAGGTGCTTTTGTGGCCCGTCCTGCAGCACGGCCGTCCCGCGGAGGCCCGCCCCACGACCACCCGTGGTCGGGGCAGCGCAGTTTCGGGGCCGCCCCGCTCCCAGCTCCCCGCGCGTCTCCCTCCCCCGTCGCCCCTCCCCCGTCCCCGCTCCTCCCTCCTCCGTCCTCCCCTGCCGCCCCGTTCCTCCTGCCTTCTCCTCCTCTCTCGCCCTCCTTCTCTCCTCGCTCCTCGTCTGCTTCCTCCTCCTCCTCCTCCTCCTCTTCCTTCTCTTCCGTCTCTTCTTCCTTCTCCTATTCCTCCTCCTCCTCCTCCTCCTGCCTCTCCTCCTCTGCCATCCTCCTCCCTCGTGGAGCGCAGTATGGCAGGAAACAGGTGGAGCAACCCCACAGAGCGGCGAACGAGCTTTCAGCGCGCGATACAACTTATTTTCAAGGGTCACGCCCGTCTTGTTGATTGAGTACGTTCTGGGGCATGCCAGCGGCCAGTTTTGGGACTGCAGATTGGGAGACTGGGGTTGCGGGGCAAATCAAAAAGAACTAGCGTAACCATCACAATTCTTGAACCCACTCCAGAAGCCCACGCATAGGGTAGGGCGTTCGAAAACTCAGGAGATGCCGCCTGTAAGCCTTCATCCTCCTCCTTCCCTCGCCATCCTCCTCCTTCCCTCGTCCCTGGTCAATATCCGAGTACTTTTTTGACTCATTAGTTCAAACTCACCCTGTAGGGGGACATGCCGGACCTAACGCTAACCCCCTTTTTGATAACCTCTGCGACCGATTGCGAACCCTACCCCTGCTGGTCTAGCCGGCGATGTGGGCATGGGGCACCCCCGCTGAGGTTCACTCGGCTGCAGACGTTCTCCGTGAGCTGAGTCGCTTCCCCTCCTTTTGCTATCCCCACCTTCCGAGGCACCCTACGTCATATTCAGGCGGGAAAAAACACACAGACACAATTAATCGCCGATTCCCCAGAAACAATAGGAAACTATGGGAAGTGGGGGGGAAGACGAAAGCCCCCCAAATATAGGAAATTGTGGGGAATCTGTTTATTTGCTGGTGTGTATTTCTTTGTGTGTCCTGGGGCCCCTTCACATATCTTTCGCGCGCCATCGATCCCCAGGAGTCGGGGGCGGCAAAGAGGGGGGTGATGACAAGGGTGGGGTGGGTATCATGGCGGGGGCCATGATGTTTCCCCAGATCTCACGGCGCCTCTTCTTGTTTCACTACGCCCCTGGCCCCCCCCGCTGGGCCGCGCACATGCCGCCGGTCATGATTTGCACCCCCCTCTCTTGGACACCCCCCTCTTGGCCGCCCCCGAAGATGCGCACTGCCCCACCCAGGTAGGACAGCTGCGAGGAAGGGAGGAGGCAGGAGGATGGGGGTAGGAGGAGGAGGAGGAGGAGGAGGAGGAGGAGGAGGAGGAGGAGGAGGAGGAGGAGGGGGAGGAGGAGGAGGAGGGACCTGCCACACACCTCCCGAGCCCTTCTGTCGACGGCCCCAGGGCCGGAGGCGTGGGCCTTCGGAGGCCTCGGGCGGCCAACAGAAGAACCTCCCGCCGAGGCTTGTGCCACGACAGGGAGGAGGAGGAGGAGGAGGAGGAGGAGGAGGAGGAGGAGGAGGAGGGGGAGGAGGAGGAGGAGGAGGAGGGAGGAGGAGGAGGGAGGAGGAGGAGGAGGAGGAGGGGGGGGGGGGGGGGGGGGCGCTCTCGGGCGGCCGCTGGCCCGCACGGCCGCCGGAGAGCGGAGCTATTCTTTGCGGCAGCGGCGAGGCGGCGATTTCCGCTCCAGCGAGAGGCCATATAGACGGGGGCACCAGCTAGCGACTTGGCCGGCGGGCAAAGAGGAGGGGGGGACGGCCGAGAGGAACAAGGGAGGCTCAGACGTCGAAGAGTTCGTATTCGAAGAGTTCGTATATATATATATATATATAGAAAGAGAGAGAGAGAGAGAGAGAGAGAGAGAGAGAGAAAGAGAGAGAGAGAGAGCGGAGTTACAGGCTTCGGCAGACATTAGCGAACGCGCATGCCTCATTCATCCGTCAATGCCCCCCCGGCCCCCTGATGATCAATGTTGGCGGTGGGTTGGATGAGTTGCTCTTCTACCGCAGTCTTCCTCACGCGCTCACGCGTGCCAACTTTGAGTTTTGTGGGGCAGGGGAGAGCCCACAAATTGTTTCCCTCTGCCGTATGACCCGATCGTCCCGAATCGCGGGTGCCCGGATCGTCCCGAACGGCAAGATCAGGGCACCCCCGGAAAGCCTTCGGCGAGGCGCAGTCGGGAGCCTTGAGACGGGGGTCAATGCAAACGGGGGTCAGCCAGGGCACCAGATCCTGCAGGATCCTGCGGAGACCCCCCTCTGGCTGACCCGGGTTAGCGAGCCGCTCGTGGCCGCGAGGCGCCCGCACATATTGGCTGACCGGGTTTGCGAAGACCTGCGTTGCAGTTTTTTTTTCCCTGCATTGCAGTTTTTGGTTTCCTGCTGACCCGGGTCTGGATTGACCCGGGTCGGAAGATCCCCGAGGGGGACGGCCGAGAGGAAGAACGGACGCTCAGACGTCGAAGAGTTCGAATAGAGAGAGAGAGAGAGAGAGCGGAATTACAGGCCTCGGAAGACATCAGCGAACGCGCATGCCACATTCATCTGTCAATGCCCCCCCGGCCCCCTGATGATCAATGTTGGCGGTGGGTTGGATGAGTTGCACTTCGACCGCCCACGCGTGCCAACTTTGAGTTTTGTGCGGCGGGGGAGAGTCCACAAATTGTTTCCCTCTGCCGTATGACCCGATCGTCCCGAATCGCGGGTGCCCGGATCGTCCCGAACGGGAAGATCAGGGCACCCCCGGAAAGCCTTCGGCGAGGCGCAGTCGCTGGAGGGCACTCCGAGGCCGGAAAATCTCGGAGAACCTGCGCTCGGTGCTCTAGAGACGGGTGTTGATGCAGTTGGGGGTCAGCCACGCCGCCAGATCTTGCAGGATTTTGCAGGGCCAGGGCCGCACTGACCTGGGTTTGGGTGCAGGATCTTGCAGGATCCTGCAGGATTCTTCGCACTGACCTGGGTTTGGTTGCAGGATCCTGCAGCATCTCGCAGGATTCTGCAATGCCTGAGTGACCTGGGTCTGGAGCCTCGAGCCTCGACCCTCGAGCCTCGAGCCTCGAGCCTCGAACCTCGAACGCTGAACCTCGAGCCCCGAGCCCCGAGAGCCTCGAGCCCCTCGAGCCCCGAGGGCCTCGAGCGCCTCGAGGGCCTCGAGGGCGCCTCGAGCGCCCCGAGCGCCCCCCGAGGCACGGCACGGCGGCCCCCCCCACCGCGACGGGCGCCCCCGCCCCCCGAGGCTGCCGCGGAGCCTCCCGCCGCCCGCGCCCCCGGCGGCGCCTCCCGCGCCGGAGGCGCCCGCGGCCGCCGCGGGCGCGGGCGGCGCGCCGCGGGCCGCGCGGGGGGCGCCGCCGCAGCAGTGGCGCCGCCGGAGGCCTGCGCCCCGCGGCGGGGCCTTCCGCTCTGCAGCGGCGGCGTCGTCGTCGTCGTCGTCGTTGTCGTCGTCGTCGTCGTCGTCGTCGTCGTCTTCGGTGGCGGCGGCGGCATCGGCGGCCGCTGCGTCGTCGTCGTCGTCGTCGTCGTCGTCGTCGTCGTCGTCGTCGTCGTCGGTGGCGGCGGCGGCGGCGGCGGCCGCTGCGGGCCCGCGGCGGGGCAGTGCTTGTTTGGCGTCGCTCGGGCGTCGTGCCTCTGTTCGTCGGCGGAGGCCATCGAGGAGCATCTTTCAGAGAGAGGACAATCGGATTGACCCCAAAGGGGGTCCAGCGACAAGGGGGTGATGAGTAGGTTTGGTGCAATCGTTTTGTGGTGTTGCAATACATTTAGGGCGTGCAACGCATTTCGGGGCGCAAACGTATTGCTGGACTTTCGCGTGCAATGCATGACTGGCAATGCAATGCAATCCAATTCTCCGTCGCAGTACATTTGCAGTACAATTGCCCCAAATCTATTGCATCACCCCCTTTCAGCTGGACCCCCTTTTGGGTCACCCAAAATACCTCTACCCTTCCCTGGTTTTCCCCTATTTTGGCCTGGGAGGCCCTTGTCGCCACCGCTGGATTCACCTCGAAATCCTGGTCAGAACGTACCCCGGGAGAGGTCAGGGGTATGGCATAAACATGAACTCTAGGCGCTCCGCGCGGATTTCTTGGATTCGCGCTGGGGCACCCCCCGGCGGCGCTTCCGGCGCCGCCCCTGGCGCGCTCCGCGCGCCAGGGAGGGGGGTCCAGCGCAGATCCAAGCAATCCGTGAGGAGCGCCAACAGTTCATGTTTATGCAGTTTTTTCTTATATTCTTCGGCGAGGGCTATCGAGGTGCATCTTGGCTCATTGTCGGAGAAAAGTAGAAACGTACGAGGCCGAAAGAGGCAGTTGGAATGGACGTCCGAGCGATGGCGACGTTCTCGGGGCAGCGTCAGTCAAGCAGAGGCGATGCGTCTTGGCTTGCCCAGAGGCCAACCAGAGAGACTGTTCTGATGATCATCTTTTGTGGCTCGCACGAACTGTTCCTAGAACGTTTCTGGCTGAGACCGTCTCGTTTTCATATATCGGCCTTAGGTTCCAATGACATTTTTTCTCTGTTAAGAAAGTCGTCTTCTGTTCTAAGAACTTTTCGTGGTAGGCCTACAGGAATGCTAGGACGGTCGATCACCGCCCACGTCAGGGGGGATCTGGTCTTAGGGTTTCGACGTTCGATCTTCGAGGTTTTCGGGCATTGTCGTCGGTTGCCAGCGATTTGCTGGTGTCGGGGCGCCTCCCAGCGTCCGGATCGTCGAACGGCCGCCGAAGAGCCGAGAAGTGACCCGAATTGTAAGGGGCAACGTCAGGAGGGAGGGCGTCGTCGATCCGGGAACGACCCGTGTGCACCGTGCCGCGTCGGCGTCTCCCGAGGCGTCGTGGATCCTGGGCTCACGAGTGGTACAGTGGGGGCCCATGACAGGACACACCCTGCCTGCCTCCAGGGTGCCCTGGGTTTCTTGTGGGTTTCGATGGCGTTGCGACGGAAAGCGTGACTTCCCCCCCCACACACAGAGGCAGTGGACGTCCTGGGATCCCAGGCTTGGGTATCCTGCGGAAGGTTTCCTGTGGCTGACCTCCACCGTGCGGTGCACAGCTTTTTCGGCCCCGCGGGCCGAGCAACTCGTCTCGCACCGCGCCGCGCGAGAGCAGGGCAGGACGGGAGTCCAAGCAAGGCTCGGTGCACGGGTGCCGTTACTCGCACGCCTAGGCCTCCCAAGTGGGGTCGGAGTAGGGTTCAGTCGGGCCTGTCCCCCTACAGGGGGATTTTCGAGGAAAAATGAAAAATACCCCAACAATAGCCAAAACATAGTACGAAAATAGCCTGGGACTATTTTTGGTGTATTTTTTGACCTTTTTGATTTTTTTTGGTTTGTCGAAAATTCCCCTGTAGGGGGACACGCCCGACATACGAGTAGGGGGGATGCATCGACCACCAATCGCCCATTGATCGCCGATAGAGGCCCGATTGCCCAGCCCGCCCAGGACCGTGCGGTTTCTTTCGGGGGCCGATCGCCGATCTACCGGCGTAGTATCGCCGAAGCCATGCCGACGTTCCCTCCCTCATCGTTGCCCCTCAATTCCCGTGGCAACTTCAGGGGGGATCGCCGATGCATCGGCGATGCAGCTCGATGTGGAGCCTGATTTTGTCCACGCCGACGGAGCCTGCATCGCTGACGTCGCCGATGTATCGCCGATGCATCGGTGATGCAATGGCGATGCGGCGCGATTCTCCGACCCCATCTACCTCGGACCCCATCGGGGAGGCCTCTAATGTCAGGGGGGGGCCCAAGAGTTTCGTTGCGAAGCTGGCGCTGGCACTCTCCCTTACGAGTTAGGGGCAACGTCAGGGGGGGATGGGCTCAGGGAGGGATGCATCGTGATCGTCGGGGGGAGTCTTCGAGATTCGAGGTTCCAGATCTTCTGACATTTTCGCCAGTTCCCAGCGGTTTGGTTTGCCCGCGTCGGGACGCCTTCAGCGGCTGCGCCTCGCCAAGAGCGGTCCAGGGGTGCACGGATCGTCCTGAACGGCAGCCGGAGAGCCGAGGCATAACCCGAAAACCAAGGGGCAACGCCAGGTCGGGGGGATGGGCTCCAGGGAGGGGGGATGGGATCAGGGGGGATGGGCTCAGGGGATGGGCACGCGATTCTTTTTTTGCACTCTTATGATTGCTATTATTTTTCTTCTTTTTCTGATTCTTATTCTTCTTGTAGTCAGTGAGGATAGCCTGCTGGGGGGAGGCGTCGACCCGCAAGCGCCCACTCGTCGCCGAGAGGGGCCCGACGGCCCACCCCGCCCAGGGCCGTGCGGAGTCGCCAATCGGGGGCCTGTCGCCGACCCGTCGGCGAGGCGTCGCCGGTGCCGGGCCGAGGTTCCCCCCCCTGGGCCGTGGGAGTTCCCTCTCCTCCTCCTCCTCCTCCTCCTCCTCCTCCCCTCCTCCCCTCCTCCTCCTCCTCCCTCTTCCTCCTCCTCCTCCTCCTCCTCCTCCTCCTCCTCCTCCCTCCTCCCTCCTCCTCCCTCCTCCCTCCTCCTCCTCCTCCGGGGCCCATCGTCGATCCATCGGCGAGGCACGGCAGGCTCGCGGCGTGCCGACCGGCGGCGACCCCAACGCGGGCGCGTTTAAGTCGGGGGTGGACAGAACCCCCAACAGTGACACGTCGATTCGTGAATTCTCCGTTTTCGGTTCTCGAGAGGGCGCCCTGGCCGCTGTTTTCCAGGCTTGCGCCCGCCAGGTCTGGGCCTCGGGTCGTTTTCGCTAAACCACGTTTTACGAAAGGGGGGGCTGTCCATCCCCGATCCATCCTATCGTTCCGCCTCATGGCCCAGGCCCCTCAAGTTTTGGTCCGAGGCAGATGTGGTCGCAGGATCGCGCCGCATCGCCGATGCATCGGCGATGCTGTCGATGTGGAGCTCGATGTTCTCCGCGCGGACGTGTCCGATGCATCGCCGACGCATCGGCGATGTGGTGCGATTCTTTGATCTTATGTTTTCGGATCTCATTCGGGAGGCCTCCAGCTTGGGCGCCCTGGGGGCCAGGGTCAGTTGGCCACGCTGTGGGCCAGGGGCCGAAGAAGAACTGACGAGATGACGGCATGAGGAGGAGGAGGATGAAGGTGATGATGATGCTGTTGATGATGCTGCTGATGACGACGACGACGACGAGGACGACGACGACGACGACGACGATACACTTTTGGAGATCTGCGCGGATTTGCTGGGTTGGCGCCAGGCCCCTTTCACCGGGGGCGCCTTCGGTGCCGCTCCTTTGGCGCGCATTTTGTGCGCCAGCGGGGGGGGGGGTCAGCACCAACCCAAGACATCCGCGCGGACCTCGGACAGTGTGATCGTTTTCTTGATATTCCTTGCTTTGCCGATCGTCGCGGGCCCTCGTCCCCCCCCTTCCCCCCCCCCCACGGAGTAGATCCTGGCTATTTTTGGCTCATGTTTGAAGCTGGTGGGGTCTCCCCCACAGGACGCACTACTGCAAACCGTCTCCTTAAGCAGAGGGCTGGAGCCAGATCCCCCCCCCTTTCCCCCCCCCCTCGGCCCAAGGTCGAAACGCCAAATAAGAAAACGTTCACAATTGATGTTGATGCAGTTTTTTGCCCTGGCGAGCGAGCAGTGGAACGCACCCCTCGATGCCAAGAAGGTCGCCACCGTGCGCCACGTGGCTGGTTGATTTTTTTTTTGGTTTGCCTCTTCGCCCCCGCCCCTCGGCTCTGCGGGTGGCAAGCGCGCCGCGCTTCCGGGAGGAGGGGGATGGGGATCCATAGAGCCAGCCGTGCAGGGATCTTCGGATGAGATCGTGTGGGCGGCGGGGGGTCGCCGTCGTCCTCTGTCCTCCCTGCCTCCCCGTCCCTCGTCTCCTCCCCCTTCCGATCTGCGCAGGGAGTGGCGGACGAGGAGCGCGGGGGAAGGGGTGGGAGGAGGAAGAGAATGATGAGGATGAGGAGGAGGAGGAGGATGAGGAGGAAGAGGAGGTATCAGGGGGATGATGATGATGATGATGATGATGATGATGATGATGATGATGATGATGATGATGATGATGATGATGATGTTGATGATGATGATGATGATGATGATGATGATGATGATGATGATGATGATGATGGTGATGGTGATGGTGATGGTGATGGTGATGGTGATGATGATGATGATGATGCTGATGCTGATGCTGATGCTGATGCTGATGCTGATGCTGCTGCTGCTGCTGATGATGATGATGATGATGATGATGGCGAGGACGAGGAGGAGGAGGAGGATGAGGACGGGGGATGACGATAATTCTGCTGATGATGCTGCTGCTGATGCTGCTGCTGATGCTGCTGATGCTGGTGATGATGATGGCGGTGGTGGTGATGGTGATTATAATAATTATGATGATGCTGATGCTGTTCCTGATGTTGATGACGATGATGATGATGCTGATGATGCTGATGATGCTGATGCTGATGCTGCTGATAATGATGGGGATGAGGATGGCGGGGGATGATGATGCTGCTGCTTATGATGATGATGCTGCTGATGATTATGATGATGATGTAGTTGATGCTGATGATTATGAGGATTATGGTGATGATGATGCTGCTGATGATGATGGTGATGATTTCTATGATGGTGATTACAATGGCAATGCTGATGCTGATGATGATGCTGATGATGGTGATGATGATGGCGGGGATGAGGATGACGGGGGATGATGCTGCTCATGATGCTGAGGATGACGCTGATGCTGAAGAACGTGATGCGGATGCTGATTATGATGATGGTCGTGTTGATCATGATACTGGTCATTATGCTGATGCTGATGATGATGCTGATGTTAAGGATGACCATTATGATGATGATTCCGATGGTGATGGCGATACTGGTGATGCTGATGCTGATGCTGTTGTTGTCGACTCTGCTCTTGGTGCGGATGATGATGATGATGTTGATACTAACGATGCCGATTCTGCTGATGATGATGATGTTGATGCTGCTGACGATGATGATGCCGATGATGATCATGCTGCTGATGATGATGCTGCTGATGATGATGATGATGATGATGCAGATGCAGATGCTGCTGATGATCATGGTGGTGATGACGATGCTGATGCTGCTGATGATGACGACGATCATGATGATGATGATGCTGATGGTGTTGACGATGCAGATGTTGATACTAACACTGCCGATTCTGCTGATGATGATGATGTTGATGCTGCTGACGATGATGATGCCGATGATGATCTTCCTGCTGATGATGATGATGCTGCTGATGATGATGATGATGATGCAGACGCTGCTGATGATCATGGTGGTGATGACGATGCTGATGCTGCTGATGATGACGACGATCGTGATGATGATGCTGATGGTGTTGACGATGCCGATGATGCTGATGACGATGATGATGATGATGCTGACGATGACGATGATGATGATGATGATGATGATGATGATGATGATGATGCTGATGATGATGATGATGATGATGATGATGATGGTGATGGTGATGATGATTATGATGATGATATTGATGCTGATGATGATGATGCTGATGATGATATTGATGATGATTCTGCGGCTGCTGCGGATGATGATGATGATGATGATGATGATGATGATGATGATGATGATGATGATGATGATGCATTTATGATGACTATGATGATTATGATGTTGGTGAGAATGATGCTGCTGATGATGGTGATGTTGATGCTGATGCTGCCGATGCTGCTGCTGCTGATGATGATGATGATGATGATGATGATGATGATGATGAGGGTACGCATGACGGTGATGCTGCTGTTGTTGTTGATGATGATGATGACTTTGATGATGATGATGACGATGATGATGGCGATGATGCTGCTGATGGTGATGATGATGATGCCGATGCTGACGCTGATGATTCTTATGCTGATGGTGGTGATGATGATGCTTATGATAATGATGAGAATGATGATGATGATGATGATGATGATGATGATGATGATGATGATGATGATGCTGATGATGATGCTGCTGCTGCTGATGATGATGAGGATGATTATGACGATGATGATACTGATACTGATGCGGATGGTGATAGTGCCGATGATGTTGGAGGGCGACGACGACGATGATGCTGATGATGCTGATGCTGATGCTGATGCTGATGCTGCTGATGATGATGATCACGGTGATGATGCTGATGCTGATGCTGCTGCTGCTGATGATGATGATGGTGATGATTATGATGATGACGGTGATGATGATGATGCTGATGCTGCTGCTGATGCTGATGCTGCTGACGAAGGATAATGATAATGATGATGCTGCTGATGATGATGACGACGATGTTGATGATGCTGACGATGATGATGATGATGATGATGATGATGATGATGTTGATGATGATTTTTATGACGATGATGACTATGCTAATTCTGATCATGATGATCATGATGGTGGCGATGATGATGATGATGATGATGATGATGATGATGATGATGATGATGATGATCATGATGATGATGATGATGATGATGATGATGATGATGATGATGATGATGATGATGATGATGATGATGATGATGCTGATGATGCTGATGATGATGATGATGATGATGATGATGATGATGATGATGATGATGATGATGATGATGATGATGATGATGATGATGATGATGATGATGATGATGATGATGATGATGATGATGATGATGATGATGATGATGATGATGATGATGATGATGATGATGATGATGATGATGATGATGATGATGATGATGATGATGATGATGATGATGATGATGATGATGATGCTGCTTATGATGCTGATGATGACGAGGATGAGGATGATGAGGATGAGTATGATGCTGCTGTTGATGATGATGCTGATGATGCTGATGCTGCTGCTGATGATGATGAGGAGGAGGATGAGGAGGAGATGGTGGAGGAGGAAGAATGGGGAAAGGAGGCAGAGGAGGGCAGGCAGAGGAGGAGGAGGAGGAGGAGGAGGAGGAGGAGGAGGAGAAGGGAAGTGGGTGGAGGATGGAGGAGGGGGGGGTAGCGAGGGAAGGGGAAGGATCACCACCAGCCGGACGAGGAGGATCAAGTGACATGCTGTTGATGGGAGTGTGTGTGATGATGGAGCAGAAGATGATGTGGATGAGAAGGGCAGGGGGATGAGGAAGAGGAGCAGGACGGGGCAGAGTGTGCGAATAGAGAGAATCGGTGCAGACGTTTCGACTATCGGGAGTGATGCACCGGTTGAGGTCGGTGGCCGACATGGCTGCAGAACGGCGACCGCCTGGTCAGCGAACTAATGTATACCAGCATGGGTAGAGATCAAAGACTGACCCCCCAAGTTTACGCCCTAGCGGACAGGGGCGCACACCAACACTACTGGATGCGCCAAAGCGCTGCGGCCGTGAGGCAGAGCTCATACCCTTGCCCAGCGACCAAGCGCGAAAGCCAGCGTGACGACACTTCTTCGCCGACGGTGCTTCCCTGACTCTCCCTCCTCCGGGCCATCAGGGCTGGGCGGCCTCCGCAGTGGAGGCCGCCTCCGGCAGGACTCGGCGCGACCGCTGCCAGGCGAAGTCCTGGAGCCGTGTGTGGCGATTCGTCGGTCAGGCCACGCGGGTTGTGGCACACAAGGTGTTCCAGGGATGCCTCCCCCGGAGGGGCGGGGGGGGGGAGGAGGACGGAGGAGGGGAGGAGGAGGAGGAGGAGGAGGAGGAGGAGGAGGAGGAGGAGGAGGACGGGGAGGAGGGGGAGGAGGGGAGGAGGGGAGGAGGAGGAGGACAGAAGGGGGGATGAGGATGATGACGAGGAGGAGGAGGAGGACGAGAAGGAGAAGGATGAGAAAGAGGAGGAGGAGGAGGAGGAGGACGAGGAGTAGGCGGATGACACGGGGGGGAGGAGTAGGAGGAGGAGGAGGAGGAGGAGGAGGAGGAGGAGGATGGGGAGAGAGGGAGGGCTGGAGGAGGGGGGGAGGGAGCGAGGAGGGTGGGAGATGGCTGGAGGAGAGCTCGGAAGCTCAAGGAGGGTCCCGCTGCTGGCGCCTCTGCCGTCGCCGCAGCCCCTCGCCCCCCCCCGAAGGGGCCCCGAGGGCCAGGGGGCCCCGCGCTGGCGGTACGTGGTGAAGGCCGGGCGGGCCCCCGGGGCGGCGGCCGCCTGGTGGGGCCGTCCCTGCGCCCCGCGCTTCCCCTGCCAACCTCGGAGGCCCGCTCTTGGCCATCGTGGCCTCGTGATGTTGCTGCTGCCGCTGCTGCTGCTGTTGCTGTTGCTGTTGCTGTTGCTGTTGCTGCTGCTGTTGCTGTTGCTGCGGTTGCTGTTGCTGTTGTTGCTGATGTTGCCGTTGCAGTTGTTGTTGCTGTTGGTGTTGCTGTTGTTGCTGTTGCTGCTGCTGTTGCTGTTGATGTTGTTGTTGCTGCTGTTGTTGCTTTTGTTGTTGTTGCTGTTATTGCTGCTGTTGTTGCTGTTGATGTTGCTGTTGCTGTTGTTGTTCATGTTGCTGCTGTTGTTGCTGTTGCTGTTGTTATTGTTGTTGCTGTTGTTGTTGTTGCTGCTGTTGTCGTTGTTGTTGTTGTCGTTGTTGTTGTTTTTGTTGGTGTGTGTGTGTGTCTGGTGGAGACTCTCCTGGTCCTCGGTGGCAAGTCCCGTCACCGTGCCAGCCCAGCATCCTGTGTGGCGACGGTTCGAGTGGTCACGTGAGGCCGTCACGTGTGGTTCTTCGTGTCTCCCGGGCTGGGAGAGCCGATGATGGCGACGATGACAACGATTATGCTGTTGCTGATGATGCTGATGCTGCGTGCCATGACAATGACGATCATGCTGATCATCATGTTTCTTGTGATCTTGATGCCGATGATGACGATGATGATGGTGATGGTAATACTGGTGATGATTGGGTCTATGTGCTGATGGTTCTGCTGCTGCGGATGATGCTGATGATGCTTATGGTGATGGCGAGCGAATGATGATGATGATACTGCTGCTGATGGACCATGGTGATGATTTCTTGTATGGGAATGCGCATGGCGACGAGGATGATGATATTGATGTTAATGCCGATGCTGATGAGGATGATCACGCGTATGGTCGTGAAGGTGATGGATCTGGTGAGGTGGATGATTGTGATGATGATGGTGGTAACGACGACGACGATGACGACGACCATGACGACGACGATGCTGATGATGCTCCTGATGCTGATGATGATGGTATATTGTGTCTGATGCTGATTTGTGATGACGTTGATGCTGCTAATGCTGATGATGATGATGTTGATGCTGCGGATGCTGTTGCTGCTGTTGCTGATTATGAGGGTACTTATGAAGGTGGTGGTCATGATGCTGACGCTAGGAGGATGCCCATGCTGATGCTGAAGCTGATGCTCGTGCAGATCATGATGACGATGACGATGCAGATGGCGATGATGGTGATGATGCTGATGAGGATACTGATGATGATGCTGATGCTGATCATGATGCTGATGCTCATACTGATGATACTGCTGATGCTGATGATAGTGATGATGGGTGGTGGTGATGCTGGTGTGTGACGATGCTGATGCTGATGATGCTTGCTCATGGTGCTGATGATGACGATGATGCTGATGCTTATTATTATGATGACGGATGGGATGCTGAGCTGTTTGTTCTATTGATGATGGTGACGATGCTTATGATGCTGACGAGGATGATGATGATGATGATACTCATGCTGATGATGCTGCTGCTCATGACGCTGATGCTGATTCTGATATCGATGATGATGGTGATGCTGATGAGACTGAACATGCTGTTGATGCTGATGTTGATGATACTGATGATGCTTCTGCTGCTGATGAGGATGCTGATGCTGCTGATGATGATGCTGTTGTTGCTGCTGATGTTGCTGATGATGATGCTGCTGCTGATGATGATGTTGATGCTAATGATGATGATGCTGATGATGATGATGATGATGATGATGCTGATGATGATGATGATGATGATGATGATGATGATGATGATGCTGATGAAGCTGCTGATGAGGATGCTGATGGTGATGCTGATGCTGATGATGCTGATGACGATGATGATGCTACTGCTGATGATGCAGAGGATATTGATGCTGCTGGTGATGCTGATTGTGATGATTATTGTGATGCTGATGATGCTGATGATGCTGATGCTATGGTGACGATGCTGATGATGTGGATGATGCCGCTGTTGCTTGTAATGCTGATGCTGCTGATGCTGCTGATGATGACGCGGAGGAGGAGGATCAGGATGATGAGGAGGATGAAGCGGAGGAGGAGAAGAGGAGGAGGAGGAGGAGAAGGAGGAGGAGGAGGAGGAGCGGAGCAGGAGGAGGAGGAGGAGGAAGAGGAAGGCCCTCACATGTGACCCCTTTCGTCTACAATCCATGTGGAGCTCTCATATAACTCGTTCTGGCCGTCTTTGGGCTGTCTTGGCTTCCTCTGAGGCCTCTCTGGGATCCATTGGGGCTATGTTGGGCCGTCGTGGGGCCCTCTTACGCTGTCTTGGTGCTCTCTTGGGCAGTCTTTGGGTCCTCTTGGCCGTAAAGTGGGTGTCTAGGGACGTCGTGGGGCCGTCGTGGGCCGTCCACAGGCCTTCTAAGGCCGATTTGGGTCCCACGGGATGTCTTTTTGGGCCGCCTTGGTTGAGGCCGTCTCGGATGCCTCTTGGGCCATCGTTGGACCTCTCGGGCCATCTTGGGACGCTCTCGGGGGCCTCTTGGGCCGTCTTGGGGCCATCGTGGAGGCTTCTTTGGCCGTCTTGAGCTGACGGCAGCCTGACACGGCGAGATTGCGAACATCGTTCAGGCACCTTTGTGGCATCCTTGATTTTGGCTTCTTCGGACCCTGTTGGAGGTCCTCTTGTGGCCCTGCCGGGCCGTCTTAGAGGCATCTTGGACCGTCTTGAGGCCATTTTGGGCCATCTTGGGCCGTCTTGGAGGTATCTCGGGCCATCTTGGAGTACTTAGTTGCCTGCATTGGCCGTCTTGGAAGCTCGGGGCAAGTATCTACAGTTCTTTACGAGGGGTCGTGGCCTCTTGAACGATGCACCATCGTTTCTTTTACGAGGGATCGTTGCCTCGGGAGAGGGGGCGATGCATGCAAATGGGCGCGCCCATGGGTGTATATAAACCCTAGGCAGCCCTTGGCATTGCGCGCTTCAACGTGCAAAAGGGACGGTGCTGGAGATGAGGATAAGGAGGAGAAGGAGGAGGAAAAGGCGGAGGAGGAGGGCGAACATAATGATGAGACGCTTCTTTGACGCCTCTCGGCGTCTCCCAGGATATCTCTTGAGCGCTTGTATGCCCCTTGGATCGTCTTGGGAACGTTGTGGCGGTTCCGAGAAACTCTTGGGGCGTCTTGGATGCATCTTGGAAGCTTGTTGGGACATTTTGGGGGGGCCTTGTCGGGCCCAGGGGCGTCTTTGAGCATCTTGGGTGCCTCTGGGATCCTCTTGAGACCTCTTAAGAATCTCTTCGAAGCCTCTTGGAGGCGTCTTAAGCGCCTGTTGGGGCCATGTGGGCGCCTCTTGGGGCCCTCTTGGGGCGCTCCTCGGAGCCTTGGGGCGCTCTTGGGGCAACCTTGGAGGAGATCGATCAAAGAAGGGAGGTTCCTTAATCAGGGCTCCTCCCCTTGGGAGCCCAAACAGTCGCCTTTTGGACCCTTTTTGGAGCGCTCTTGGAGCGGTCTTAGGCGCTCTTGGGCCGGTCTTGGGGCTCTCTTGGGCCTCTGTTGGGGCTCTCTGGGGCCATCATGGAGCCATCTTGAGGCCTCGGAAGGCTATCGGAAGTGAACGGGCGAGAAAGCAATCAACATGGATTTTACGTAGGTTTTTGGAGGAATTTGGCCTCTTCGGGGCCTCCTTGGGAAGCTCTTTGGCCACTTGGAGCCGTCTTGGGGCGGTCGTGTGGCCTCTTGCAGCATCTTCGAAGCCATTTTGAGGCATCTTGGGCGATCTTGAGCCATCTTGGAGGTCATATTTGGCTCTCTGAGGCCCTCTTGGAGCCGTCTTGGGCGACAAAGTACCCTCTGACACCGCGCGACCGCCGGCCTGGTCCAGATGAGGGGGTAGGGGGAGGGGTCAAGCTAGCCACCTGCCCGCAAGCCGTCTAGCTCCCTCCCACCCGCCCTCCCAACACACAAGTAATACCTGAGCCTGAGCATATTCAGTGGTCGTCTGTGGATGGACGGCTACTGGGAGCCCCAGCCGCTCCCAGGTTTGCGACGCTTGAGCTAGGCGCGCCACGCGTGCCAGGGGCGCCACGCGCGCCAGGCACCCCTGGGGCCCGAGCGTGCCAGGCACGCCTGGCGCCAGGTGCACCACGTGCTCCGAGTGCGCAAGGTGTGCCGCACACTCCAGCCGCGCCAGGTGCGCCATGTTCGGGGCACGTGCAGAGTGCGTCAGGTGCGCCTGCGCACGTGACAGCACACATTTGGAAACATGTCGCCCCCGCCATCCTTGTCGAAAGCCAATGC
The DNA here is from genome assembly GCA_963575745.1 of Prorocentrum cordatum. Classification (NCBI taxonomy): domain Eukaryota; class Dinophyceae; order Prorocentrales; family Prorocentraceae; genus Prorocentrum; species Prorocentrum cordatum. The sequence goes on from CAUYUJ010020827.1 coordinate 23,559, forward strand.
CCATTTATCGTGTCTGGTGGGCCTGCGCACAACAGGCCACGCGCCACCACCCCCGCCGTCCCTGTCAAAAACCATTTGGCAGTGATCACGGGATGGCCGCGCATGATCCAGATTCAGCCTCGAGGTGCATGTTGTATTATCTTTGTTGATGATTGTTTGTCAGGGGTGGTAGCCCTGCGCACAGCAGGGAATATGCTGGCACCCCCGCCGTCCCTGTCAAAAACAATACAAAGTGTCGCGGGCTCACGAACATGATTCAAGCCTTTGCCCCAAAGTGTAGTTTGCATTGTTTTTGACAGAGATGGTGGGGGGGCGCATCGGGTTGGCCGCGCATGCTCCCTATGTGGAGGCAGAGTGCGGTTTGTATGTTTTTTGTTGACAGGGATGGTGGGGGGCGGGCCCTCTTGCAGACGGCATGGTTCCTGGTTGGCCGCCAGCTGGGTGGAGGGGGTGTATATCAATAAGGAACAATGATCACCCCCTCACTGAAGTGGAAGACAGGGGTTGAAAGAAGAAGCTCCCTAGACCACCCACGGCCAGAGGGCTAGTGTGATTATTTTCGGCGTTCCCCGGTTCCACGATGAAGCTCCGTGCATGGCGGGGGCGATACCCTGGGGTGGACCACCCCCTAGGACAGCCGACGAAACATCAAAGTCTCTTTGGGGATTGTAATAGGAGTCCTGTAGGACAGGGGCGGCGAAGAGAAAGAGAGAAGGACGAGAAAGGAGGGGTGTTGTGGGGGAAAAGGAAAAAGAGGAAGAGGAAGTGGAGGCGTAGGAGGCGGAGGCGGAGGTGGAGGTAGAGGCGGAGGCGGAGGCGGAGTTGGAAGCGGAGGAGGAGGAGGAGAAGGAGGAGGAGCAGGAGGAGCAGGAGGAGGAGGAGGAGGAGCAGGATGAGGAGGAGGAGGAGGAGGAGGAGGAGGAGGAGAAAGATGAGGACGCCTGGGTCCCGCCATCCTCCGGGTCGGACGACAGGGTCTGGGGCGACCTGACCGATCCCTTCAGTCGGACCGAGGTATAAGATCGAGGTCGATTCGGGAGGGTACCCTAGTGTTCTTCGTGCTTGTGGGATGCTCTTGTGCATCCTGGGGAGGGTGCCCTTGAAAGTTTGTCTGTTTTGGCCGACGGGGGGTCCCATGTTCTTGAGGGAGGTTCTTCTGGCTGAGGTCCGACTGTAGCAAGCCATCTCCTCCCGTGACGTCGCCACTGCCTCGCGCCAAGACGAGCGTGTGCGGCCAGAGGGGAGCTCGAGGCGAGGATTACGTGACGGAGTGGGATGGTCTGTCAGGGGCTGGTTGGGCCGCGCCCGACGGAGGGGACAGGGAAAGGGGCGGGGGACCAGGACAGTTGCTGCCTGCAGCTGGCTTCGGTCCCGCCGCAGGCGCCCACGGCGCCGGGAGGCGCCAGGAAAGTCAGCCACCTGAGCCGATTGGCTGACCACCCCCGTGCTAATCTCTGCGGCCAACTGCGAACCACCGACTCACCCCTGCCGGTCCAGCCGACGAGGGGGTAGGGGACACTCCCGCTGGGTTTCGCCTGGCTGCAGACATCCTTCGAATGGTGAACTCACGCTGGCATTCTAGGAATCTGACTTGTAGGGATAGGGATCACATGTGGGCCCCCCTTTGCGTGGTCTTTTTCGATCTGATCGATCCGATTCGATATTGGCTCTGGCCGGCCCGATCCGATTCGCTTCGGTTCCGACCTGATACGTGTTCCGATCCGATCCGATTTCCCGATTCGATGCTGAGTGTTCCTGCTTTGACTCGATCCTTCCAGCCCAGACATGTGATGTCCCGTTCCCAACCATCCTGTGGTGTTGGGTCTTCGTTTTGAAGAGACGGTGCCCCGCGTTCCTCTCCTCTCCTCCTCCCCTCCTCCCTCCCCCTCGTCTCTCCTCCCCCTCCTTCCTCCCTGCGTTTCACCCACCCGGTACAGCGTTTCGTGGCCTCATAGGGAGCTCCACCCAAGGCCCCAGTGTCAGGGTTCGCATGGCGGCCCCGCCCCATTTTGGCGCACCCTCACACGGTTCGTGGCCCCAGATTGAGTTTCATCGAAGGCCCCAGTGGCAGGGTTCGCATGGCGGCCCCGCCTCATTTTGGCGCACCACGCACACGGTTCGTGGTCCCATATGGAGCTCCACCGAAGACCCCAGTGGCAGTGTTCGCATGGCGGCCCCGCCTCGTTTTGGCGCACCACGCACACGTTTCGTGGCCCCACAGGGAGCTCCACCGAAGGCCCCCCCTTACACGGTTCGTGGCCCCACAGGGAGCTCCACCGAAAGCCACAGTGGCAGGGTTCGCATGGCGGCCCAGCCCCATTGTGGCGCACCCGTCACATACAGTTCGTGGCCCCATGGGGGCTCCACCGAAGGCCCCAGTGTCAGGATTCGCATGGCGGCCCAGCGCCATTTTGGTGCACCTCTCACAGGGTTCGTGGCCCCAGAGGGAGTTTTACCGAAGGCCCCAGTGGCAGGGTTCGCATGGCGGCCCCGCCTCATTTTGGTGCACCCCTCACACGGTTCGTGGCCCCATTGGGAGCTCCACCGAAGACCCCACTGGCAGGGATCGCATGGCGGCCCCGCCTCATTTTGGGGCACCACTCACACGGTTCGTGGCCCCAGCTCCACCGAAGGCCCCAGTGGCAGGGTTCGCATGGCGGCCCCGCATTTTGGCGCACCCCTCACACGGTTTGTGGCCGTATGGGGGGCTCCACCGAAGGCCCCAGTGGCAGGGTTCGCATGGCGGCCCCGCCCCATTTTGGCGCACCCCTCACACGGTTCGTGGCCCCTTAGGGAGCTCCACCGAAGGCCCCATTGGCAGGGTTCGCATGGCGGCCCCGCGCCATTTTGGCGCACCCCTCACACGGTTCGTGGCCCCATTGGGAATTCCCCTTTCTTCGTCGCACTAGCCCTTGCATCGTCCCACTTGCCTTGCGGTTGGGTCCTTCGCCAGGATATTTTTTCCCCCACGGGGTACTTCCTGGAAGTCCAGGCTCTAGTTCTAAGGCGGGTCCTGGGGCCCTGCGAAAGCCTCCAGCTGCCGAGAATTGAGAAACACCAGCGTCAAACAATTATCCTGGCGAAGCACCCAGCCATACGCACGTGTGAGAACCGCAGGGCAGGTGGGACGAAGCAATGGGAATTCCCAACGGGGCCACGAACCGTGTGAGGGGTGCGCAAAAAATGGCGCGGGGCCGCCATGCGAACCCTGCCACTGTTGCCTTTGGTGGAGCTCCCAATGGGGCCACGAACCGTGTGTGATGGGTGCGCCAAAATGCGGGGCCGCCATGCGAACCCCGCCACTGGGGCCTTCGGTGAAACTCCCTTCGGGGCCACGAACCGTGTGAGGGGTGCACCAAAATGGGGCGGGGCCGCCATGCGAACCCTGCCACTGCGGCCTTCGGTGGAGCTCCCTGTGCACGAACCGTGTGAGTGGTGCGCCAAAATGGTGTGGGGCCGCCGTGCGAACCCTGCCACTGGGGCCTTCAGTGGAGCTCCCTACGGGCACACGAACCGTGTGAGGGGTGCGCCAAAATGCGGGGCCGCCATGCGAACCCTGCCACTGGGGCATTCGGTGGAGCTCTTTATGAGGCGACAAACGGAGTGAGGGGTGCACCAAAATGGGGCGGGGCCGCCATGCGAACCCTGACACTGGGGCCTTCGGTGGAGCTCCCTCCGGGGCTCCGGGGCCACGAACCGTGTGAGTGGTGCGCCGAAATGGCGCGGGGCCGCCATTCGAATCCTGCCACTGGGGCCTTCGGTGGAGCTCCCTAGGGGGCCTCGAACCGTGTGAGGGGTGCGCCAAAACGCGGGGCCGCCATGCGAACCCTGCCTCTGGTGCCTTCGGTGGAGCTCCCAATGGGGCCACGAAACGTTGTACTGGGTGGGTTAAACGCAGGGGGGGGGAGGAGGGCGGAGGGGGAGGAGGAGGAGAATGTGAACGCGGGGGCAGTTATTTCACCACGAGGACCCAACACTACAGGATGGTTCTTCGCGTATCCCCACCAGTTTTGCCCCGAGCTAACTCTGCTGACGCTGCCGGCGCCTTCGCCTGCGGCCGCGACAAAAACAATTCCACCAGCCCATCCAGAAACGATCAGCAGGGGAATTGGTGAATCAGGGGCGGCATGACGCATGCAGTCGCGCATCCGTCTTCGGGAAATCAAGCATCACAAATAGTTTCCCGCATTAAAGTTTAAGACGGAAGTCAGTGCAAGCTGCGATGGTGCTTCGATGAGGGGTGAGGGGTGTTTCGATGACTTGTACTGGCTGTTGCACTGATTTGTGTATTAAGCTCGTGTGCGTTCCGAAACTTGGAGGCATCTTGGGGCTCTCTTGGGATTCTCTTGGGCCCCTCTTGGGGCCTCCTGAGGCTCTTTCTTGGGGCTCTCTTGAGGTCCTCTTAGGGCCTTCTTGGGGCATCTTTGGGCTCTTTTGGGGCGTCTTGGGGCACTCTTGGGGCTCTTTGGGGGGGTCTGGGGGCCTTCCTGGGGCTCTTTTGGGATGCCTGAGGGGCCTCTTGGGGCCGTCTTGGACCCTTTCGCTTTAAAAGAGGAGGGGCCCTTAATTCGGACGCTCCCAGGCTCACAAGTGCCGTCCTGGGGCCCTCCTGGGCCGCTCTTGGAGCGCTCTTTGGCGCTCTTTGGACCGTCTTGGGACCCTTTTGGACCCCTACTGGGGCTATCTTGGGCCGTCTTGGGGCCATCTTGAGGCCTCAAGAGCCCATCGGCGGGGAAAAAGCGAGAAGGCAAAGCACATTGATTTTCCTTAGTTGTTTGAAGGGTTTTCCTTAGGTTTCTGATTTTCCTTCGGTTTTTTGGGGGCCTCTTGGGGGGGTCCTTGGAGGCCTCGGAGGGCATTTGAAACCGTCTTGCCTCTTGGACGTGCGTCGGGCGCTATCTTGACCCATCTACCGCTATCTTCGACCATCTTGGAGGCCATCTTGCGCTCTCTGAAGCCCTCTCGGAGCCATCTTGGACCAAAAAGGACTCTCTGCCACATCGCGGGGGAGCCCGTCCAGACGCAGGGAGTGGGGGGGGAGGTAAACCTCCCGAGCAGGGAACGGCAGGAGGTTGGAAAAGGAAACGCTCTAGACCACCTGCGCCCAGAGGGCTGGTGGGATTAGCCTGACGAAGGACCCAACCATATGCAGTTGCGAGTGCAGCGCTGTGGGTACCGTTTTCGGTGGAGCTGCCGCGAAACGCTGTTGACGCATGCGGCCTGTGCCACTGGAGCTTTCGGTGGAACTTCCTATCGGGCCACGAAACGCTGTTCTGGGTGTCGTTGACGCATGCGGCCTGTGCCACTGGAGCCTTCGGTGGAACTCCCTATGGGGCCACACGCATGCGGCCTGTGCCACTGGAGCCTCCCGTGGAGCTCCCTGTGGGGCCACTAAACGCTGTCCTGGGTGGCGTTGACGCATGCGGCCTGTGCCACTGGAGCCTTCGGTGGAGCTCCCTATGGGGCCACGAAGCGCTGTCCTGGGTGGCGTTGACGCATGCGGCCTGTGCCACTGGAGCCTCCCGCAGAGCTCCCTGTGGGGCCACGAAGCGCTGTCCTGTGTGGCGTTGACGCATGCGGCCTGTGCCACTGGAGCCTTCGGTGGCGCTCCCTGTGGGGCCACGAAGCGCTGTCCTGTGTGGCGTTGACGCATGCGGCCTGTGCCACCGGAGCCTCCGGTGGCGCTCCCTGTGGGGCCACGAGGCGCTGTCCTGGGTGGCGTTGACGCATGCGGCCTGTGCTACTGGAGCCTTCGGTGGAGCTCCCTGTGGGGCCACGAAGCGCTGTCCTGAGTGGCGTTAACGCATGCGGCCTGTGCCACTGGAGCCTTCGGTGGAGCTCCCTGTGGGGCCACTAAACGCTGTCCTGGGTGGCGTTGACGCATGCGGCCTGTGCCACTCGAGCCTTCGGTGGCGCTCCCTGTGGGGCCACGAGGCGCCGTCCTGGGTGGCGTTGACGCATGCGGCCTGTGCTACTGGAGCCTTCGGTGGAGCTCCTTGTGGGGCCACGAAGCGCTGTCCTGAGTGGCGTTGACGCATGCGGCATGTGCCACTGGAGCCTTCGGTGGAGCTCCCTGTGGGGCCACTAAACGCTGTCCTGGGTGGCGTTGACGCATGCGGCCTGTGCCACTCGAGCCTTCGGTGGCGCTCTCTGTGGGGCCATGAAGCGCTGTCCTGGGTGGCGTTGACGCATGCGGCCTGTGCCAGTGGAGCCTCCGGTGGAGCTCCCTGTGGGGCCACGAGGCGCTGTCCTGTGTGGCGTTGACGCATGCGGCCTGTGCCACTGGAGCCTTCGGTGGAGCTTCCTATGGGACCGCGAAGTGCTGTCCTGGGTGGCGTTTACGCATGCGGGCTGTGCCACTGGAGCCTTCGGTGGAGCTCCCTATGGGGCCACGAAGCGCTGTCCTGGGTGGCGTTGGCGCATGCGGCCTGTGCCACCTGGAGCCTTCGGTGTTGCTCCCTATAAAGCCACGAAGCGCGGTCCGGGGTGGCGTTGACGCATGCGGCCTGTGCCACTGGAGCCTTCGGTGGAGCTCCCTATGGGGCCACGACGCGCTGTCCTGGGTGGCGTTGACGCATGCGGCCTGTGCCACCGGAACCTTCGGTGGAGCTCCCTGTGGGGCCACGAGCCAGTGTGAGGGGTGCGCCTAAATGGGTGGCGTTGACGCATGCGGACGCTGCGGCCTTCGGTGGAGCTCCCTATGGGGCCGCGTCGGGCGCATGCGGCCTATGCCACTGGGGCCTTCGGTGGAGCTCCCTGTGGGGCCACGAAGCGCGTGAGGGGTGCGCCGAAATGGGTGGCGTTGACGCATGCGGCCTTTGCCGCTGAAGCCTTCGGCGGAGCTCCTTGTGGGGCCACGAACCTTCGGCGGAGCTCCTTGTGAGGGGTGTGCCGGCATGTGTGGCGTTGACACATGCGGCCTGTGCCACTGGAGCCTTCGGAGGAGCTTCTTGTGGGGCCACGAACCGTGTTGGGTGTGCCAAAATGGGTGGCGGTCCCCGCATGCGGACGCTGCCACTGAGGCCTTCGGTTGAGCTGCCTGTTGGGCCACGGACAGTGTGAGGGGTGTACCAGAATGGGTGGCGGTCCCCGCATGCGGACCCTGCCACTGGCGCCTTCGGTCGAGCTCCCTGTGGAGCCACGAACCGTGTGAGGGGTACGCCGACATGGGTGGCGGTCCCCGCATACGGACCCTGCCACTGGAGCCTTCGGTGGAGCTCCCTGTGGGGCCACGAACCGTGTGAGGTGTGTGCCGAAATGAGTGACGGTCCCCGCATGCGGACCCTGCCTCTGGAGCCTTCGGTGGAGCTCCCTGTGGGGCCACGAACCGTGTGGGGTGTGCCAAAATGGATGGCGGTCCCCGCATGCGGCCTGTGCCTTTGGGACCTTCGGTGGAGCTCCCTGTTGGGCCACGAGCCGTGTGCGGGGTGTGCCAAAATGGGTGGCGGTCCCCGCGTGCAGACCCTGCCACTGATGCCGTCGGTGGAGCTCCCTATGGGGCCACGAACCGTGTGAGGGGTGTGCCGAAATTGGTGGCGGTCCCCGCATGCGGCCTGTGCCACTGGGACCTTCGGTGGAGCTCCCTGTGGGGCCACGAACTGCGTGAGGGGTGTGCCAAAATGGTTGGCGGTCCCCGCATGTGGACCTTGCCGCTGGGGTCTTCGGTGGAGCTCCCTGTGGGGCCACGAACCGTGCGATGGGTGTGCCACAATGGGTGGCGGTCCCCGCATGCGGACCCTGCCACTGGAGCCTTCGGTGGGGCTCCCTGTGGGGCCACGAACCGTGAGGGATGTGCCTAAATGAGTGCCGTTGGCGCAGAGTCAAGGAGGGGGAGGAGGGGGGAGGGAGCAGCGGGGAGGGAGAAAAGGGCAACGGGAGGTGAGGTGAGGTGAGGTGAGGTGAGGTGAGGTGACGCGGGGCGCTGTCTCCTTAAAACGAGGACCCAGCACCACAGGATGGTTGAGTTGGGAAAGACAGCAAGACGATGATGTTGACGATGATGATGTTGATGATGATGTTGATGATGATGTTGATGATGACGTTGATGATGATGATGACGACGACGACGGGAGGACGGATGGGGGCAGCGGGAAGGAAGGACGGAAGGAATGCGGGGTGCTGTCTCTTCAAAACAATGTCCCAACACCACAGGATGGTTGGGAATCAACAACATATATACGTTGAACCTTTCGTACACATGGGCGATGCAGAAAAACGGGTTTGTCTGCGCCAGCACCGGCGCATAATGTTTCCCGCGTGAGGTCGCGCGTGAGCGCCCTCGTTTCCAACGTGGCGTGCCGCGCTGGCGGCCCGCGTAGGCCTCCGCGTGCTCCATGCCATCTCGCGCAAGACCCGTTTCTTTTCGTCGTTCAGTTTTGTGTATTTATTTCTTCCTTCGAGATATGTCTGTCTGTCTGTCTGTCCGTATGCATGCATGCATGCATGCATGCATGGATACATGTATGTATGTATGCATGTTTGTGCGTATGTATGTATGCATGTATGCATGCATGCATGCATGTCTGTATGCATGTATGTATGCGCGTACGTATGTATGTATGTACGCATGCATGTATGCATGGATGTATGTATGCATGCATGCACGCACGCACGCATGCATGCATGCATGTATGCATGCATCTATGAATGTATGTATGTATGCATGTATGCATGCATATATGCATGTATGTATGCATGCATGCGTGTATGTATGTATATATGTGTGTATGTCTGTCTGTCTGTCTGTCTGTCTGTCTGTCTGTCTGTCTGTCTGTCTGTCTGTCTGTATGTATGTATGTATGCATGTATGCATGTATGTATGTATATATGTATGTATGTATGCAATCATGTATGACTGTATGCATCTATGCATGCATGCATGCACATATGCATGTATGCATGCATGCATGTATGCATGTATGCATGTATGCATGTATGTATGTGTGTATGTATGTATGTATGTATGCATGCATGCATGCATGTATGTATGTATGTATGTATGTATGTATGTATGTATGTATGTATATATACATGTATGTATGTATGTATGTATATATATATGAATGTATGAATGTATGAATGTATGCATTTATGTATGTGTGTGTATGTATGCATGCATGCATGCATGCATGTATGCATGTATGTATGTGTGTATGTATGCATGCATGTATTTATGTATGGGTGTGTATGTATGTATGTATGTATGTATGGATGCATGCATGCATGCATGCATGTACGTATGTATGTATGTATGTATGTATGTATGTATATATGTATGTATGTATGTATGTATGTATGTATGTATGTTTGTGCAACATAGGTATGTATATATACACATATATATACACATATATATATATGTATATCTGAGTACGTAAGACTGTTTTCTACCTTTGCAGATGCACATCTGCACTGCCTCTCCGGGGTGCACAGTGCGGACCGCCCCCGGGGCCCGGCCCCTCCGCGCCACCGCCGGCCGCCGCCCGCCCCCCGAGGGCACCGCCTGCGGCGGCGCGGCGGAGGCCCCGTGAGCGGCGCCCGCGGGGCCCCGCGCCTCGGCCGCACGGGCACGGCGGGGCCTCGCCGCGTTTGCTCCGCGCCTCCTCTCCGACGTCAGGTCGGGCATGCTTCGGGAGGGGAAAGCAGCACACCTCCTACCCCGACACGTCGAGTCAGGAGTGGGCCGTCTTCGGGTGCGCGAGAGGGCGTCGCGGCCGTCGTTTTTTGCGGGTTCGGGTCCGTCGGTTTCGGTCCCAGGCCGTTTCCACTAAAGGGAGGTCTACTAAAGGGAGGTTTGTCCACTGCCAATTCAAGGGGGGAGAGGATGAGGAGGGGAAAAAACACACAGAGCCACAGTGAGTCGTCGATGCCCCAGAAGATGTGGGAAACTATGGGCAGTGGGGGGGGGAAGACAACCACCCAGAACATATGGGGAACTATGGGAAGTGGGAGGGGAAGACAAAAAACCCAGAACATATGGGAACACATGGGGGATATTTTTTTTATGTGTGTGTGTGTGTGTTTCTTTGTGTGTCCCAGGGCCCCTTGAATACTCCTCTACAGGAGGGACAGCGAAGGAAATGGTCAGGGGACGATCCTTCTCTAGCATCTTTCTTTCGCTTGCTTTTGAACATATGTTTTTTTGTCAGTCTTTTATGTTTCTCCCAACATCCGCCTGCAGGAGGACATGCCCGACCTAGCTCTATCGGGGAGATACGCCGGGACTCGGGTTTGCGACGTTGTTTGACGAGTGTGTCCTGGATTTGGAGGCTTCAGTTTTCGTGGGATGTCCGCAGCGGGAGCTCGCGTCAAGTTTCAGGTTGGGTCTCGTCATATTCATGATGGGCCCCGTCAGGCCAACCCGAGTCCCCCGAGCCCGAGTCTTACGTCTCCCGACTCTAGGCCCCAAGCCCAGTCTATAAATATAGACGTGGGGCCAGCGCCTTCTAAGAAGCAGCCTCCTTCTAAGAAGCCTTCCCCCTTCCCCTTCAGGCGTGAAGGAAGCGGGTCTTACTCAGGAGGGGAAACAACCGCATACACAGAAGCAATGAATCGTCGATCCCCAGGAAAATATGGGAAAATACGGGACGTGGGGGGGAAGACGAGAACCCACCAAGTATGGACACACACGGGGACTCCTGGGATCTGCTGTGCCCATCTATGTGTGTTTTTTCCAGGGCCCCTTCGCCTACGGGGGCAGCGACAGGCCGCCGTGCAGAAACGGGGCCTCGAGGCAACGAGCCCCACGGCTCTGCGACGCTTCGGGCCGCCCTGGTGGTGCTCGAAAACGGCTCGGGACGGGAATGTATGTTTAATAGGGCCGAGGGTCAGAGAGAGCGCCTTTTCCTTTGCCGGTTACGCCGGCGAAGATGTGCAAAGCCCAACCGTTCGCTCGTGTCCAAAGTTTTGGCTCGACGCCGGGCGTGGTGCATCAGTGTCAGCCTGACCGAACATATTGGTTGCGCCCCTTGACGTCCGTCTGGGGTGTGCTGCAGACCTTGAACCCCAGCCCTGCTCAACAGAAGTGTGGCCTTGGGGGAAGGCCCTGGGATCCAGGACCCGTTTCTCTGAGGACCCGCCTGCTTCATGCCACGCCAGGGGGGGATGAGCTCCGGGGGGAAGCAACGACCCCCAGACGCCCACTCGTCGCTGATCGGGGCCTGGGCGTCCGAAACCCGCCCGGGGAAACAAGTGGGGTCGTGGATCGGCGCTGGGCCCCTGCTGGCGGCACCTCCATCGCAGATCCAAGAGATCCGCGCAGACCTCCGACCATGCTGGAAGGAAGGATCCCAGACCGACCGACGCGTCACATCCAATTATGATTGCCACCCCTGGTCCCCGCGGCAAGGTGCAGTTTTGCTGCGTGTAGTTGTAGATGTGTTCGGAGTAAACGGGTCCTGTAGGTCTTTCGGTGCCTTCGGGCTCCCAACGACAGTCAGGCTAGATGGACAGGCATCAGGACAGCCAGATCGTGGTATGAAGCCGAGGAACGACGTCTCGTGGGAATGCCCTGTAGACCAGGACCCTATACCCTAAGGTCAGTTGTTCTTCATGGCAAAGACATGCCGATGCCGATACATAGAACAATCACAACTGCGTAGACAAGTTTTCCTGGATGGACCATGGGCAGTAAGTCCGTGCATTGTGGAAGTGCTAGCTATGTCGTGGAAGCAATGTGGTTCAATCTACGTGGTGCAAGCAGTGTGGCTGATGCAATGTGGTGTAAGCCATGTGGTACACACTGCATGGTGCTATACATGTGGTGCAAACTATGTATTGTAATTGACAGCCCTGCACCGCGCGTGACCACCTCCCATGCTTGTGCAAACATCCCGCCCACCCACCCACTCGTGACTTGACTTGCAACACCTCATCAGGCGATGTCGACCCATGCGGCGGCGATAGCAGGGACTGCTTGAGCAAAGCTGGAATGGTACAAGACCGTAGCAAGGAGCTTGTGCCCTGACGATCGCCTGCGTGGACGAACACTGTGGAACACCACACGCCTACCCTCTGGGGCCATCTCTGCGGCCGCGCTGGCGCGCGCAAGCTCGCTTGCAGAGCGACCAGCTGGTTTGCCACAGCCGATGCTCCGAGCACTGTGGATGACCACCACCGCCAAGATCGGAACGAAAACGCGCGATCCGTTGTGGCGCAGTTTGACTCTTGTGGACAATCGCTGTCGCGACCCCGCCGCCAACGACGACCGCCCCCCCCTCGCGCCCGGGGGCCAGAACGTGGTTCATCAAAGCAAGCGCGGTGGTGCTGCATAAATTTTCCAGGACGAACCTTGAAAGATATTAACCTGGGTTTTTAATATTCTGGGATCATTCACCAGGGTTCATCATGTCCCCCCCGGAACGCTATGAACCTGGGTTTTAATGTTCCGGGACATATTGATTGGGGTTCATAATGTTCCCCTTGGGACGTTATCAACCTTGGCTTATAATGTTCCGGGCACATCGACCCCAAAAATATATTATCTTGGGTTCATAATTTTCTGGGGATACCGACTGGGATCATTAATGTCTCGGGAATGACGAAACCTGGTTTCCCATTTTGGAATGATGATAATGAAGGCTGAGGGGCGTCGCCTGAGCCATAGGCGGATATTCTGAATCCGGATTCATGATTCTGGAATGATTATCATTTTTATTTTCTCCCAACCCCGCGCCTCCAAACTGGGATTCCTTATGTTAGAATATTGACCCTAGCCCGCTATCTCTGGAACATCATAAACTGGGGTTCGTAGTGTTCTGGGAATAATGAACTCAGGTTTGCTATTCTGGAATGATATTGATGCGGCGAAGGGGGGGGCGCCTGAGAAGGAGATTGGGGTGGGGGCAACCCTGGTTCATTATGTCGGAATATCGACCCCAGATGCATTATTCCGGAATGGAAATGTTCCGGGGAGAGGGGGGGGCCACCGATCCATCCACAGGCCAATAATCCAATGGGGGTATCATTCGAACATCACGAACTTAGGTTCATTGTTCCTAGACAGTGAACCACCGTCGACGAGGATGTCGGGGCCACCGTCAAATTTTCGGTTGCAAAGGGACCCGTATTTCATACACCACAATTTCCGAGTTGCGGTCTCTGTTCCGGGCATTCCTCTCCCATGGCGCCGTCCGCCGCGCTGCACTCCTGCTCGCCGCGGAGAGGCGTGGCGCCGCCCGGCGCAGCCAGAAAACTGCGCTGATTGTTGCGAGTGTTGATGTCTGCAGGCAGTGGTGGTGTACAGTAGCTGGCCATGCAGATGCGGCCCGATGGCGCTTACAGGTGGGAGCTTCCCGGCGCGGGTCGAAGGCCGCGCTGGCGCGCGGGCAGTTCGATGCGGGTCGGTGGCTCGGGCGGGCGCGGTATCATCACGACGTCGGCAACGGCGGCAGCGATGACGATAGTAGTCCAGGTGGTGGCGAGGACGGCGATGACGACGGCAAGGGCAATCACGGCACCGATGCTGGCAACGCCGACGGCGATGATGATGTCCACGTGTCGGTGCTGAAGGTGCTTGGATTATGATGGCAGCAATGGCAGCGATTGTCGATGACGATGACGATGACGTGATGCGGCGGGGCTGACGCGGGTCATGGTGAAGACGTGTGCGTGCGCGGAAATCCAGGAACGCTGGTAAGGCTTTGGTCGAAAAGCATTAGTGCATTTCGTACGTTTTGGGGCAGCTCCATTATGAAGGCTTCGGAAACCAATGATTATGTACAGTTTTCGGCAATCTAGCGTGGCGGCGTGCGTTATTTGATAGGGGATTCGTGTACTGGGCGTCTGGTGGATCAGCGCGGATGCTCCGCGTGGTGAGATGAAGCTGCGGTTCTGTTGCGATATTGTTAACATCATATATTTTCCACACGGTTTCAGCAAGTGCGTGCGGGCAGTGAATTTGCAACAGTGAGCATGCATCACGCAATTTAAAGATAAGACACCATGCGACACTGGGTATGCGTGGTATGGTGTCGACACGTGCGTGCGCGTGTGGACTTCGTCAATTGCTTTGCACGGGGTTCTTGAAACATGTGTTTGTTTGCGTGAAACGAGTGTGCGCGGATACATTTCTCTGAGAGGGGTGAGGGAGGAGGTCTTACAGGGACTGCTTGGGATGGTCTGAGTGCATCTGCAAAATGAGCGGTGAGGCAGAATCATGTGTAATTCGCAGTGCCCGAGACGGGCCGTTAAGTTCTGGGGGGCTTGGGAGAAGGCTAGTCTTTAGAGTCTATTCTCTGTTGAGACATGAGAAGATGTGTGGTGCAATCTATGGCGTGCAAGCTATGTGGTGCAAGTGTGCGTCCGCTCTGGCCGATGCTCGCGGGGTGAGCTTCATACTGTCTGCCGGCGATGTGCGGTCCATCCGCGCGCACGGACGAGCAATCGGGTTGTTTTCCCTGTCGTATTCTCGTTGCCACTCCTGCCTCGTATTCCATTTGCGCAGGTCTTGTCCATGCTGGATGTTATGACTCTTCGCCCATCGGCGTTTCATCCCGGAGCTTGTACAGGCCGTATGTGCCTGTCAGAAACTCCATCCGTAGGCAGCAGTGTGTGCAGGTGGCCAGGCACCTGGTTGGGCAAACAGGTTCGGCTTGGACTTACGAGGTGAAGCGATGAATGAGGGAGATGGACGAGACCCAGCGGCTAATGTTCCACAACTGTTCTCCGCAGCTCCGTGCCTTTGATTGATTTTCGTTTGCTGTCGTTCAGTTCGTTCGTCCTCGCCGCTCTCGCTGCGGCACTGGCCCCTGGCAATTTACCTCTGCTTCCTGGTCTCTTGCTTGGCCCAGCGCCCGCGCTCCACCCCCAGCCCCTGTGGCCCCGCAGCCTTCTCACTCTCTCGCGCGGCTGTGCTCAAGAGCTCGGGGAGTCGCTTGCTTTTCGCTCCCATGCTCGCTCGCCGTCGCTCGTCCTCGGCCTCCTCGTCCTCGTCGTCGTCGCCCAGGGCCTCG
>CAUYUJ010020827.1:38609-96469 GCA_963575745.1 Prorocentrum cordatum
TCTCTCTCTCTCTCTCTCTCTCTCTCTCTCTCTCTCTCTCTCTCTCTCTCTCTCTCTCTCGATCTCTCGGCGACTGCGTCCTGCAACATGCCATCTCCTTCTCCTTCTCCCTCCCTCCCTCCCCGCGGCTGGCCCCCCAGTCCCTGTCTTCTGCGACGTAGCCCAGCGCCTTCTGCATGACGTTCTTGGCGAAGTACACTTTGTTGTCAACCTGGGCTGGGCGGGGGCCATCAGGATCAGCAGCATCATCACCGTCGCCACCGTCAGCACCGTCGTCATCACCAACACCATCATCATAACCATTACCACCATCATCGGCATCATCATCGTCGCGAGTTTCATCACAGCCGTCGTCACTAGCATCACCACCAGGCACCAAACACATCATCACCACCACCACTAGCATCACCATCATCGATATCACCATCAACACCATCAATCATCAACATCACCAGGATCAGCAGCATCATCATCATCACCATCGCCGTCATCACCACCCCCATTACTCTCCCAATCAACCCTGGCCAGGGCGCTGAACAACGTGTGGTTGTCCTGGAGCAGCTTCTCCTTGGTCGAGCTGTCGTGAGTGAACTTCTTGGGGCATTTTTAATTATCTATAGATCTATATATATATATATATATATATATATATATATATATATATATATATATATATTATATATATCGCCAAGCCTAAGCTATTTAGAAGAAGCGCCCTATATAAAGAGACCATCCCTCCGTTCGCGCGTATCCTGGGCTCCAAGGGACCCCCAGGATGCGCGCGAACATACCCTCCCCGAACCGACTCGAACCGACCTCGATCTGGTCACGTGCCCAGGGAAGGCCGACAGGGCAGAGAGGGGTGAGGATTGCACCCCCTTCTTCTCCCCTCCACCGCCTTCCGCCTCCTCCCTCCGCCTCCCTCCGCCTCCCTCACTCCCTCCTCCTCCTCCCTCCTCCCCCCCCTCCCCCCCCTCCTCCTCCTCCTCCTCCTTCTCCTCCTCCTCCTCCTCCTCCTCCTCCTCCTCCTCCTCCTCCTCCTCCTCTACCTCCTCCTATCCTCCTCCTCGCTTCCTCCTCCTCTTCCTCCTTTTCCTTTTCCTCTGCCCACCCCGTTCTCGAACGAACAAAACATATATCCTTGATGATGGGCGGCTCCGCGACCTCTGTCAGCATCGCGTCGGCGATGCGGCGTGCATCTTTGAAACAGGACGCTGTTGGCATGGTTGCTCGAGCAACGTCGGCTCGGCAGGCGAGCGGCGCAGGCGACGCGAGACATTTGACGGGGGCGGAGGATGCAGACATTTATATATATATATATATATATATTTATATATATATATCGTTATTAGTTACTATATACATATATAATAAAATTATATATATATATACACACACTCTTCACTTTTACACATATATGTATATATGCACAGTATCTTCCACCAACTCAAGAATTGCACTAGCATATATGACATTTACGTTTCTTGAGCTAGCCGGAAGAATTAAGCGATTGCCGGAATAATTAAGCGAGGCGACCCTCTGGGTATTTCATTCACTCTGCAAGTTGGCAAGTTCTTAGCGGCGCTTGGGGCGGCCACGGTACGCAAGACGAAACCGCTGACATTGCAATCCTGACGTTCCGCAGTATCATTACCAATTGGTATAAACGACGTGCGAAAGAGTTCCCAAGTGAGTCGTTGACTCGGATTTCTAACCTCACGAAAACATGGTCGGTGATCCACCGGACCAGAGGCATAAGACAACAGGCGCGGAAACGTGGGGACTATTTTGTTTTTTGGTCGACGAACTGCCGCATCGCCTCTGGGAGCCCGGCCCCGATGGGGGGGGGGGCGGCTACTGGGGGCAGCGGCCAGCATTGCGGGACCTGGCTGTGATCTTCGACAACAGTGGCATTCATATGTCAGATGCGACGGTTGACGCGTGCTGGGGGCACTACCGTAGTTTTCTAAACTTGACGGGCGAATGCGATGAGCTGATGTTGCCAAAACGACACCTGACGCGACGCGTGCTCAGACGCCTGTCATTGTTTGGCCATCCACGCTTCTACGCGGCGTGGATGGGCAAGGGCCTGAACAGAACCCTCAAGGGCTGTTGCAGGAAAGGTTCGCAATCCACCTTTGAAATCAGCGTGCTGTCAAGCGTGAAAAGGCTCCTTCAGAAAAGAGCGTCTTGTCGGAAACGGCCGCTCGACCCTTGACCTGTTTGTTGGACTGGTGTTGCGCCCGCGTGCGCTTCGGAAAACGGCGTCCGCGTCGCTTCCATCCGATAGTTCAATGTATATCCAACGTTTTCCAACGCCTCGCCGCCGAACCCCAATATCTGGAACAATCTCCTAAAACGGCAAGCGCCGAGAAAACCCAGCGAGGCCGCGGTTAACTCATATTTTCTCCCAGTGATCTGATGTGGGTAATTTTCGCGCCCTCCAGGGGGCTCGCGGGAGGCTTCTTGGGGAGCGAACGTTGTGTAATTAGTACAGAATTCGCAGGACTTTACCCTCCCCATGTTAGCCCAAACAAGGGGGGAAGAAAACTGGTTCAACAGACGACCGGTTCAACAGGGGCCGATTCAACAGACGGCCAGTTAAATAGACACCACCAGTTCAACAAACAACCAGTTCAGCAAGGACCGGTTCAACAAAGACCGGTTCAACAGGATCGGTTCTGCAGAACCAGTTCCACGGAACCTGTTCACAGGACCCTTTCCGCAGGACCAGTACCACAGAACCGGTTCCACAAGCCCAGTTCCACAGGACTGGTTCCACAGGACCGGTTCCACAGGACGGGTTCCACAGAGGCGATTCCCTCCTGCTACTCTCTTTCATTACACTGCTGCTGCTGTTGCTGCTGCTGCTGCTCCTCCTCCTCTTCTTCCTCCTCCTCCTCCTCCTCATCCATCCCTCTCTGCCCTCCCGCCCTCCCCCATCCCTCGTTGCCGCTACGTCCCCCCGCCCCACATCCCTCATCCCTCCCTACTTCCTCCTCCCCTCTCCTCCCTCATCCATCATCGAGGGCCACCCACCCGACCCGTCCTGCCCGACCCGACCCGACCCGTCCCGCCCGATAGGGTCCGCCCGCCCGACCCGTCCCGCCCGTTAGGGTACTCGCGTGCCAACTCGATGGCACATCATACTTTAAGGTCCTGCCCGCCCGACCCGAGCGGTCCCGCCCGTTAGGGTCCGCCCGCCCGACCCGACCCGTGCCGCCCGTCAGGGTGAGCCCGCCCGCCAGACCCGTCCCGCCCGTTAGGGTACTCGCGTGCCAACTCGATGGCGCACCATACTTTAAGGTCCTGCCCGCCCGACCCGACCCGCCCGTAGGGGCCGCCCGCCGGGCCCGTCCCGCCCGTCAGGGTACTCGCGTGCCAACTCGATGATGCACCATTATTTTATGTCCCGCCCGCTCGACCCGACCCGTCCCGCCCGTGAGGGTCCGCCCGCCCGACCCGACCCGTCCGCCCGCCCGCCGGACCCGTCCCGCCCGTTAGGGTACTCGCGTGCCAACTCGATGATGCATCATACTTTAATGTCCGCCCGCCCGACCCGACCCGACCCGCCCGTTAGGGTCCGCCCGCCGCCCGACCCGACCCGCCCGTTAGGGTCCGCCCGCGCCCCGACCCGACCCGACCCCCGCCGCCCGCCCGACCCGCCCGTTAGGGTCCGCCCGCCCGACCCGACCCGTCCCGCCCGTTAGGGCACTCGCGTGCCAACTCGATGGTGCATCATTCTTATGTCCCGCACGCCCGACCCGACCCGTCCCGCCCTTAGGGTCCGCCCGACCCGACCCGACCCGCCCCGCCCGTTAGTGTCCGCCCGCTCGCCGGACCCATCCCGCCCGTTAGCGTATTCGCGTGCCATCTCGATGATGCATCATACTTTGATGTCCCGCCCGCCGAACCCGACCCGACCCGCCCGCCCGTTAGGGTCCGCCCGCCCGCCGGACCCGTCCCGCCCGTTAGGGTCCGCCGGGCCGCCGGACCCGTCCGCCCGTGAGGGTACTCGCGTGCAACTCGATGGTGCATCATACTTTAATGTCCTGCCCGCCCGACCCGACCCGACCCGCCCGTTAGGGTCGCCCGCCCGACCCGACCCGTCCCGCCGTTAGGGTCCGTACGCCCGCCGGACCGTCCCGCCCGTTAGGGTACTCGCGTGCCAACTCGATGGTACATCATACTTTAATGTCCCGCCCGCCCGACCCGACCCGACCTTTCCCGTTAGGGGTCCGCCGCCCGCCCGACCCGTCCCGCCCGTTAGGGACCGCCCGCCCGCCGGACCCGTCCCGCCCGTTAAGGCACTCGCGTGCCAACTCGATGATGCATCATTCTTTGATGTCCCGCCCGACCCGACCGGTCCCGCCCGTTAGGGTCCGCCCGCCCGACCCGACCCGTCCCGCCCGTTCGGGTTCGCCCGTTCGGGTCCGCCGGGTCGCCAGACCCGTCCCGCCCGTTAGGGTACTCGCGTGCCAACTCGATGATGCATTCTGTTTGAATGTCCCGCCCGCCCGACCCGAGCCCGACCCGGTTCCGGGGAAGCGGTTCCAGGGAAACGGTGCACCGGGGAAACGGTCCAGGGGAACCGGCTGCGGGGAAACGGTTCTGCGGAACCGGCTCCGGGGAAACGGATCGGGGGAAACGGTTCCGGGCAAGCGTTCCCGGGGAAACGGAACCGGGGAAACGGTCCCGGTGAAACGCTCCTCCGGGGAAGCGGTCCCCAGGGAAGAGGTCTCCAGGGAAACGGTCCTCCAGCGAAACGGTCCCGGGGAAGCGGTTCCGGGGAAACGGTTCCCGGGGAAACGGTTTCGTATCACAGGGGGGGGTCTGACCCTCTGGTCCTGGGGAGATTTTTTCCTCGGTCCAGGCGCAGGTCGTAGAGTGTCACTGTTGATCGTGAGTGGTGCAGAATCCTTCCTCCTCACCTTCTCCTCCTCCACCGCTTCCCCCCTCCTCCTCCACCTCCTCCTCCATCTTTGCCGTGCTCATTTTGCTCTTCCTCCTTCTCCTCCTCCTCCTCCTCCTCCTCATTTTTCCTCTTCTTCCTCGTGCCCTTATTCTGCCGCTGCACATGTTCCACCCTTTCTTTTTTCCGCTTCCCATTGCGATATTGGCTCAAGCAAATTCGATGAAGGCGCCATCGCTATCAGTTGACGCCGCCGTCGCAGGCGACGGGAAACATGCGCTCAATGCGAGTGAGGACACAACCACTCACGCAAACCGCAACATGGGCAACTAACAAGAAAGCAGCATGTTTAAAGCTTATGAAATTAAAACCGTTTTAAGCTTAAAATAAAGCTTGAACGGTCACTAGGGCCGCCCTGCAAAAACCTCGCCGGTGGCCCCCGCCGCCGCGCGCCCCGCCGCGCCTGACGCCGCCAGCCCCCTGGTCTCCTGGGTGTAGGTTCTCAGGGGCCACCCACCCTGCTAAGACCTTGCCGGCGCCGCCGCCCCGCGCCCCCGCCGCCGGGCCTCCTGGCGCCCTGGGCCAAGCTTCTCATGGGCCACCGATCCTGCGAAAACGTCGCCAGCGCTCCCCGCCGCGCCTGACGCCGTCAGCCTCCTGGCGTCCTGAGCTTAGGTTCGCAGGGGCCAGCCGCCCTGCAACGACCTCGGCGGCGCTCCCCCCGCCGCGCCCGCCGCCGGCCACCTGGCGCCTTGGGCCTAGGTTCCCAGGGGCCACCCGCTCAGCAAAAACATCGGCTGCGCCCCCCCCCGCCGCGCACCCGCCGCGCACCCGCCGCGCCTGGCGCGGTCAGCCCCCTAGCGTCCTGGGCCCATGTTCTGCCGGGCGACCCGCCCTGCGCCGGCCTCGCCGGCGCCTCCCCCCCGCCGCGCCCCCGCCGCGCCGTGCGCCGCGCGTGCCGCCGCCAGCCTCCTGGAGCGTCTGGTCATGAAGTCTCCCTGGCCACTCGCCCTGCAAAGGCCTCGCTCGCCGCCGCGCCCCCGCCGCGCCCTCGTCGCGCCCGGCGCCGCGACTGACGCCGCCAGCCTCCTGGGGCCTCGCGCACAGACCTCGCCCGGCCTTCCGCCTCGCGCGCTCTTTTTCGAAAGGGCATCAAACGACCGATCAGCCGCGCGCTTCCGTCCGCGCCCCTGGTCTGCGTCGCGCTCGTAACAACGCTGCGCCGCGTTCGGTCTCTGCGTCGTCCGCCATGACGACCGAGCGCTGAATCTTGCCATCTCGAAGCAGGTGTGGCGCTGCGCGCGCTTCCAATAACCTCGCTGCGTTCTCGCTCCCTTGACGCAGTCGTCGCGCTTGCGATTCTTGTCGGCAGCGTCGTTCCACGCGCGCCTAGAGAATGCGACATTTGACTTTTCCTCGCCGCGCGCCACGCGTGATCTCGCATGCCGCGTTCCCACCCCCTTCGCGCATTCTTCGCGCGCGCGATCTTTGTCGGCGACCTTCTCCGCCCGCGTCCGCCCTGGGAATACGCCCTCCAGCTCTTCTTTCCCGCGCGCCATGCACGGCCTCGCTTCCCTCTGACTTCTCTCGCCCCTCTCGGCAGCGCCCCGCGAGACGCACTCGATGCGCCCTCTTGGCCTGGGCCTGTCTTCCCGCGACTTCTCGGAGTGCGAGTCGCGCGGCTTCTCCTGGCCGCGCCTCGGACCCTTCTTCCCGATCCGCCCGCCCCCCGCGCCGCTTGTGCTCCCTGCCCTCCGCCCTCTTGCATTTGTCGCACACGCGCTCCACGCCACCGAACTCGCGCTCTGCGAAATGGGTGGCACATTTCGCTCCCTCGCAGCGACCGCGCGCGAGGTGCTTCTTCAGCTTTCCGCACCCTGCGCGCGTCCCCCCTCTGCGGCGGCCCGTTCCCGGCCGGCCCTCGCCGATGCGGCGCGAACGCCCTCTTCGCACTGCCGAGCGGCGCGCGCGCGGCAGCTCCGCCTCTCGGGGCAGCCCGCGCAGCGCCGCGTGGTCAATTTCGACGAATGATAGGCGACGAGCCCAGGGGGGAAATGAGAAGGAGAAGGCCTTCTCAGAAGGCCGCGGGACTTCTTAGAAGTCCGGGGGGCTTCTGAGACGTTTCCTTGCCCTATTTCGAATACAGACAGAACTTCTGAGAAGCCCTCTCAGAAGTCCAGAAACTTCTCAGAAACCTCGGAAGCCCCGCCCCTTCTCATTTCCCCCCCGCGCCCGCCGCCGAAATGATGCTGGGGCGCATGGAAGGCATCCTGGCCCGTAACCAGAGACCGCACTCCGCGCGCTGCCACGGCGCCCCTCCGCTCCTCTTGCCTTCCAGGCAGAGGCTACGCGCGCGGAGACCGCCATCGCGACTCCACTGTCCACGCGGGCCGATTGGCGGCGATTTCGACGACGAAGGCTCGAGCGCCAACAAGCGTGACATGTAGGCGGGGGCGGAACGCAGCGGCTGGAACCTCGAGGTGAAGATCGAAGATAATGGGCATTATGCGGGCGCGAATATGAACAAAAAGCAGGAAAGCAATATCGACGAATACGGCGACGCGAAGAAAACGGATACTATTCCCATTGGATAGCGCGGAGACGCAAAGCATGCGTGCACCAAGAAACTGCATGGAAAATCTTGCCGACAGGACGAAGCTCGGGACGGTGGAAAACTACCTGGAGAGCCCGTTGAAAAGAGAGTTCGTGGATCTCGCCAGTGGCATGGCGGGCAAGCTCGGGCTCGACTTTCAAGACGTCGGAGGACAAAGTGACCGCCGAGGTGGCGAGTGACGAATTCTCCTGGGAGTCTTGGGAAGTTGCTGAGACCTGAGGGCCTCCGAAGGTTGCCACTCAGGGGTCCCCCCTGCGCCCTCTGGGCTTCCTGGGTGCTCCTGCTGGGCCCGTTTGTTTTTCGGGCGGTTCTGCGCCGCTGCTGGTCGCGCCCCTAGGTGGGGCCCCTGGGGTGCGAACCGTCGGGGACCGGGGCGCGTCCGTTGGTGCCTGCGTGCGAAGCGGCGGGACGAACGCCGCGTATCATCTCATCCCTCTGATGCCTCCTCGTCTTCCTCCCCCTTCCAAGCCTCCTCTTCCCCCCCATTACCCTTCCCTCCTCCTCCTCCTCCTCCTCCTCCTCCACCTCTTGACGACCGGCTGCGCGCCAGCTCCCCGTCCTCCTAGCCAAAACTACTCGGGCGCCCTCAACGTCCTCGCCCTCCACGAACGACGCGCCCCCCTCCTCTGCCGGGCCCGCCGCGCCCGTCCTCTCTGCCGCCAGGAGGCCCTCCGCCAGCGGGCCGCGCCGCCCGGCCACGCTCGCCGGCGATCCAGCCGAGCGCGGGCAGCGCGCTGGCCCCGACCGCCAGCAGGGTCGTCTGCGCGACGGTCTGCACGACGGGCGCCTCGATGTCCGCCCGGAGAGCCCGCAGGCTGAGGGCGACGGCGCGCCTGGAGCCGGGCCGCGGCCGCCCGTGCTCGCAGCTTTCCCTGTGGAGAACAGCGAGCGTCTGCCTGGCGGCAGTGCCGAGTCGACCGAACTGCTCCACCGCAAAGGGCAGGACGGCGGGGCCCTAGCGCGCGACCATGTCGTGCTCGCCAGCGGCGGCCGCGATGCCTGGCCTGCCGCTGGCGTCGCCCAGCCCCCTCGCAAACGGGGAGCGCACCGTGACGTCGATCCGGAAGTGCTTCCCCGACGCCGGCCACCACGCCACCAAAACCATGATGCTCTCGTGGGCCGTGCCGTCGTGGACGACGTACAGGTCTGGCACGTGCCGCTCGATGTGTACGAACGCTCCCGTCCGTGCGAACGCTCCACCTCCTTTTCCTCCTCCTTCTCCTCCTCCTCCTCCGTCTTTTCCCCCTCCTCCTCCTCCTCATCCTCCTCCTCCTTGTTCTTCTCCTCCTCCTGCTTGTTCTCCTCTTCCTCCTCCTCCTCTTCCTCCTCCTCCGTCTCCTCCTCCTCCTCCTCCTCCTCCTCCTCCTCCCCCTCCGCCTCCGCCTCCTCCTCCTCCTCCTCCTCCTCCTCCCCTCTCCTCTCCTCTCCTCTCCTCTCTCTCTCCTCCTCTCCTCTCCTCTCCTTCTCCTCTCCTCTCCTCTCCTCCTCCTCTCCTCTCCTCTCCTCTCCTCCTCCTCCTCCTCCTCCTCCTCCTCTCCTCCTCCTCCTCCTCCTCCTCCTCTCCTCCCTTTCCTCCTCCTGCTCCCTCCTCCTCCTTTCCTCCTCCTTCCTGCTCCTGCTGCTCCTGCTCTCCTGCTCTGCTCCTGCTCCTGCCTCCTGCTCCTGCTCCTGCTCTGCTCCTGCTCTGCTCTGCTCCTGCTCCTGCCTGCTCCTGCTCCTGCTCCTGCTCCTGCTCCTGCTCCTGCTCCTGCTCCTGCTCCTGCTCCTCCCTCCTCCTCCTCCTCCCCCTCCTCCCCTCCTCTCCTCCTCCTCCTCCTCCTCCTCCTCCTCCTCCTCCTCCTCCTCTGGCTTGACTTAACCTGTACTGGTGTTGGAGCTCTCTCAAAGCCTTCCTTGGCCACGCAGGCCCTCAGTGCGCTTCGAAGCTTATTCGGACGTCTGGGAAGCAACTTTGGGCCGCGTGGGCGCCGCCTGGGGCGTGTCGAGCGCCGCTGCAAGCAATTGGTGGCGCTCTTGGAGTCTGTCGGGGGCTCTGTGGGTTATCTTGGTCCGTTTCAGGGCCGTTTGGGACGCCTCAGGGCTGCTTCGAGTCCCGTCTTTGGGCCCTCAGGAGCTCCATTGGCACCCTCTGGGGGGCGCCTGAGGCGGTCTTTGGGACTTTTTTTTCATACCCGTCCGCATCGAACAGAAGGTCAAGCTCAACAGAGGGGGCCACTCCACCATGCCGACGAAAGCCTTGAATAGATGGTGGATGCGTGAGACACATCCTGCGCAAGAGAGGCAACGAACATTCCACGGCGCAGCGTAGCAAGCCAGTGACAAGTTGCCGCGGAGAGCAAGCAACGGCATGGGCACGAGCACTCGAAGAGGTCCGCGCGGGGAGCCCGTGGGCGGCGCCGCCGGGGGAAGGCGGCGCCGCTCCAGGCAGTCCGCGCGACCTCCGGCAGCACGTGCTCAATGCTCCTCGTGCTATAGCATCTCACGGGAGCCTCCCCTACCATCTTGTCCGCTCGTGCGAATCGATGAAGGCGGAACTGAAGAGGGTGTACCAGGCTCCCATGATCTGCAACCGAATTATTCGGCTGTTGGCCTCTTCAGGTCGAACTGGGCGGCACTTTGTGCAGCGCTCGCTGCAGGCGCCTCGTGCCATGTTTGGCTCTAAGAGGCGACGAAGTCTCCTGGCACTGGTGCGCCTCACGGTGGCTCGCCAAATCTGCAGCGCGGGCGAGAGCAGGCAGCAGGTCACACGGCAGCGCATGGTGAGAAGAAGCATCAGCGCAGCGCGCACGCGAACTGTAAGCATTTGGGCCCGTGAGCCGCCTCGAGCAGCGGGTATCGCAGCCACCGTACTTCTGGCCGTGGTCCCGAGAAAAAGCCATGTGCTGGCGGGCGCCTCGTTCGCCATCGTCGCGGACCTCTAGCCCCAGCCGCCGCAGGCGCCGCACCACGGCAGCGCGAGGGTGCGGGCGACAGCAGCGGCCCTCCTCGTTCCTGAATTCACTGACGCGTCGAGGGCGCAACGGGTGAGGCCCAAGCGGGGAAACTGAAGGGGAAGCTAAGATATCCTGCGATGTCGGAGGACACCGTGAAATGCACAGCTATCCACAGGCATTGTGATCGACGCACGCTGTGCTACTTCCTTGCGCATATGACAAGGTGCTCGGCGACAAGAAGAAGAGCACAGCGAGCACACTGTGCAGAGCAGATCCTTCAACTCTGCAGTGCAACCAGAGCCACCAATGATGCCCCTCCACAGTGTGACTCCTTCTCCTCTTCATTATCTTCCTCGTCCTCCTCCCTAGGCATCCAGCACTACTGGACCGAGCATCGAGTGGGGCGCGTCGGCAGCCAGGCATCCAGCCGATCCGAGGCATCCAACACCCCGAAAAACACTCGGGCCTGGTACGACGGCACTCGTGGCCTGCGGAAGCCAGGTTCTAGGCCCCCCAGGGCCGGAGGCGGTCTTGGGGACTTTTGGGCCGTCTGAGAATGTGCAGTGAACCTCGCCGTCAGTGAGTTGGACGACACCTGGCAACCTCCGAAAACTCTCGAAAAACCAACGTCGACCTCTCATGAAGTCTCCCCCTGCACCTCCGCCAGATTCCGCCGAGCGTCCACCAGCGGCAGTGTCCTCGTTTTACTAGCGTTGGCTTCCGCCGAAGGCGAGAGGTTCACCCATCAAGTCCAAAGTTTGGATCCTTACACGCCTCAATGGCGCACGGCGGATCGGACCAACACTGGCATCCAAGAGTCAGATCGGCCAGGAATCGAAGCTCCTAAGTTGGCCAGGCCTCTCAGAGCCCACTGGCAAATGCCCATGGAATGCCTGGCCAAGTTTGGTGCTGGCATATCAGTGACCACGCGACACTCCATGACTTCTGAGCCCGCCAGCCTTGAAGGCGATGTGATCTTAATTTGCGGCGCAAGAGCAAGGCGAGGCGCAGAAGCAATCGTATATCCACGATGGGGCAACGTGGGGCCTCCTCTCCGGCAAGGAAAATCCGCCCACCCCTCTGGGCGACTAGCGTGTGCAATCACTTCCTCTCAAAATCCCCTCGGCAGAGGGCGGGCAACTCGCCTCAAGTAGTGCCAAGCTATCCTCGCCCGTTCGACAAGTGGCCACGATGGACATATCTTCCACTGGCAACAAGGAGGGTTCCACTCTCCGACGATCTCCCAAGCGAAAATGACCGGGACCACGTGAGGTGAGGACCTCAGTGCATGAACCCAGAGGCGCAAGCATATCTCAAACGAAACGAACAGTTCACGGCGGCTGCGAGCCCAGAAAAGTGAGGAAAGAGATCGGATACAGTGCGGCCAGAGCATCGACTAAGCCAGAATAGCGAAGATGCATCGGGCGAAGATGGCTGGACGATCTCACGCCAGGTCATATCCGAGCCCAGAATTGTGACGAAGTGTGAAGCGAACCTGCTGGACCAGCTCAGGTCAGGGCATCCATGGGCCCTGAGTTGCGAGAGTGTGGGAGGAGAAGCTGGATAGACCTCTCGCGTGCCTCGAAACCCACAACTGCGAGGATGTCTCAAGCCAAAAGGGCTGGACCGCCTCAGGACAGCGGCGAGGATGTCGAAGCGAAATAGGCTGGACAATCTCCCGCGCAGCACCTCGAAGCCCACAATTGCAGGGAGGTCTCAGGCGAGACCGACCGGACTGCCTCACAGGCGGCACCTCAGGGCCCAAAATAATGGTGATGGCTCCGCCGCCCATGGTCCGTCGCGATTCCTTTCTCAACCTTATTCTTCTCCTTCGGGGATGGGGTCATCGCTGCTCCTGGATGATATTTGCCACCTCGCCCAATCTACCGACCGCCAACCCGAGCCACTGCCACCCCCCACGATTCTAACAAAAAACCACTTGAAATACCCCCAGGCGGCTTTCCCATTGGAGCTCGGAAACGCGATGCGATCCGTCAGAACCATGATCATCGAATTATCATGGTTCTGTAGATCCGCCTCCGTGCCTCTGAAAACGGAGTGGGCATGCCCTCAGGCTCTTACCGTCATCCTCTCAAACTAAGTCCTCTCTCCTGAGAGGTCGTTGAGAAGCCCAAGCCCCACGTCGCGAAATCTTCTTCTGGGGCTTCTCGCGGTTTATCGTGTGACTGTTTCGGAGCGACGGGAGCCCCCAAAACAAGCCAGCAAGGCCCGAAGAAGGCCACGACGGCCCCAAACGCTCCCAAATCGCCCGTAAACGCCCTACGCGGCCTCAAGGTGGCCCAGGAGGCCTCCAAGATGCCCCAAGAAGCCTCGAAGATGCCTCCCAAGAGGACCCTGAGAGGCACAAATCATTGATTTGCGTTCGTTGTTTAAACGATTTTGGCGTTCTCGCCTTGTTTCCTTTCCGACGTTCCCAAACGGCCCGAGGTCCCCAATACCACCCCAGGACTGCCCAAGAGGCCTTCCAGAGGCCTCAAGACGGCCCTCGAGCGCCCCAAGACGGCCCAGGAGGCGCTCGAGACGGCCCAAGAGGTCCCCATAACGGCCCCCAAAGTGGCCCAAGAGAAGGAACACGAACCGAAAATCCGAGCGTCCCGCCCTAAGAGGCCCCCAGGAGGCCCCAAGAGGCACCCAAGAGGCCCCAAGAGGCTCCGAGATGCCCCCAAGGGGCCCAACAGCGACCCCACGAGGCTCCGAACTGCCCCCAAGAGGTTTCAAAACTGCATCCGAGAGGCCACCGAAGGGTCCCCGACGAAATCCCAACGAACATCGAGTAAGCTTCATACCCGCGACCAACAGAGGTGCAAGAGAGAGTCAGGAGTCCAGAGTGCGAGGCTAAGGCCTGGATGTCTCACCTGAACCCTTCCTGCCGCGCTCGGAAAGGCACCCCGACAGCAAACGACTCGAACACACGTCGCTCAGCAGGGGTCGGCGGCAGAGGCGGCAGCCATGAGATACACATTCTGATTGCTGGAAGCCAGGAGTGCTCACCACTCTGGGCCGAGGGGGCCCTCCCTCCGGGCCTGCATGGTCCCAGAGGCACCATTCGGCCTCCCTCCGCGGATCGGGAAAGCCATGCAGCGCAGCGGCCCTGTACATAGGCAGACGTTCAAGAACACCTACAGTGAGCGGATTGGATAAGGAACACTTGCTTGTCAAAAGGGGCTCGATCGTTCCTTAGGCTTGCTTGCGTTATCATCTTTCCGTAGGCGTTATTTATTATTTGTCGTTCCTTGTGCGTTACTCCTTGGAAACATTTGGGGCTTCGTTCCTTATTCATCGTTCCTTAGGTCAGGTCGCTGATTGTAACCTGTAGTAGGATGTTCCAACAGGGCCTGACCCCGAATTGACAGTAGGAATGCTCAACTTCCCCACTCACGGAGCTCGAACCTCCAAGGACGGCGTGCACAACTGGCGCGGGGTCGCCGGCGGGCCGATGCGCCTGACCCTAGTGGACACTTGACCTATCTTATATGATTGCAGTCTGGTGGAACAAGTGCCGGCATCGCGGATTCAGCAGGAGGAGGAAGAGGAGGAGGAGGAGGAGGAGGAGGAGGAGGAGGAGGAGGAGGAGGAGGAGGAGGAGGAGGAAAGGAGGAAGGTACACTCTGGCGGCAGCGAAAACGAGATGGCCATCGGCAAGATGGCCAGAAGGACCCGGAAGGGGAGAGGCCGGCAGGAGCCAGGCAGAGAAGCAACAACTTGTCCCGACGAGGCCGGGCTCAGCCCCAAACCCCAGCACTCGTCGAGCGCAGGTCCAGGAGCCCGTGGGCCGGGGTGGGGGGTTCGGCGTCAGCGGCTGCAGAGCTCCTGAGGTGGCCGCATTGCACGAGGGGTCCCGCAGGGTTGACCTCTCGTGCGGCTCCGGCGGTTGTGCAGCCAGCTGGTCTCGTTGATGCTCAAGCTGAAGCGAACCAGCTCCCTGGCCTGTGGGGTCGGGAAGTCCCAATCCAGCACCAGGCCTGCGCTGAGGTACAGATTGAGGCGGCGCAAGTGCGCCGTGCGGAGGAGCACGGGCTCCTCGAAGGCGACTGGACTTCGCTGCGTACGGTGGAAGTGCATCTCTTGCACAAAACATATGAGCCTCTCCCTTTGGTCGGGACACCATACCAGCGGCAAGAAATCGACCTCTCCGTCCTCCTTCGAGAGCCTCAGGCATATCTCGAGCGCGTCGGTGGCGCTAACGATCGTCCAGTTCGCGCTGAGCAGATCCACCGAGAAGCTCATCCTGGCGTCGTGGAGGCTCACGTCAGAAGCCGATGAGCTGGCATCGGACGTGGACGAGCGGGACGAGCGCGGGCTGACGAGCCCAGGGGCGCCGTCCCCCCCGCCCTCGGTTGCCGCGGCCAGCGGCAAGCCGCTCGTGAATGGCTCCCGCATGCGCGAGCCGGAGCCTCCTCTCGGCACATGCCTGCCTGCGCGCCGCCCGCCTGAGGGCCGAGAGCCGCGGGGCCCCGGTGGCTCCGAGTCGACCTGCTCGCGGATCCCGACGAGGTACGCCTGCTGACCCTCCCGGTTCACGAACCGCACCACGCACACCTCCACCTCCAGCGTGATGCCTGCGCTGTCCTTCATGCACACATGGAAGGCCAAACTCGTTTGCCCGCCTCCAGGTGGTACCGTGCCCACGGCGCCCCGCACCAGCCCGCGGAACTTCACGGCGTCCTCGGCGGACGCCAGGAAGCCGCACAGGTCCTCCTGCCGCAGGGACCGGCGTTGGTGCAGGAACAGCATGTCGCGCAGCTCTGGCGAGTCCTCCCTGAGGATGAGCGCGTCGTCCACCTCCACGACCACGTCGCAGACGCTCCGGAGCACGGACTGGGCGGCGGCCAGCTCGCTGCGAAACGATCGCGCCTCGAGCTCTAGCCGCGCCATCTGCAGCAGCAGCCTGTCGACTGCGATCAGGATAATCATGGAGATGATAAGCACCGTGGTAAGCTGCGCTGCCTCCTGCAAAGGGTCTGCAGTGGAACGCTGACCAGCGCTGCGCTCCCCGACAACCAGAGTGAGGCAGGCACAGACGTGTATGCATGACATCCACACCGCATTCAGCCATGGCTTCAAGTGGACGGCACTTAATCCCATGCCAATGACATAGGTTCCGATACCATACTTGAAGACTGCATCTCCAGAGATGGCGAGTGGACACATCGTGCCGCTCAAGCTGGCCATCAACACCGAATATATCCAGTCGACCGAACCTGGTGTCACCGTGGAGGGTGCGATCCACGCGATTGTGATCACCATAGCAATGATGAGTGAGCAGCATTTCTGAACGAACGTCGTAGGCAAGGTGCCCCCGAACCATATAGACGCAATGCAGAACAGGCATGATCCATGCGCATAAGGCAAACAGGCTTTCTCCAGGGACAGCTTCCTCATCTGGACCTCCACCGCCGTCTGCTGCGAAAAGGGGTCCGGGACCTCGTCATCAGCGCTTGGCTGTTGGTTTCTTCGACCACGCCTCAGTGGCACCGCAAAGCACTTCAACAACATCTGTGCTAACCCGCCACACGAGCCGTACCGCAGGCACCGCCAGAGCGCCACGCAAGCGCCCACCAGCAGGTAGAGGCAACCCGCGCCGAAAAGAGCCTGATCGCTGGCATCCTCATGAGCATAAGACATGATGAGTTGCAGGGGCGCCGGGGAAGAAGCACCCTCTGGGGACGTTGAGCCGCCGCAGGCGTGGAGGCTCCGCTGCTGAGCGGCCAGCCTGAACCAACCTGCCTCGGCGTGCATTCTAAGATCTTGTCTCCTCTTGCCGTGTCTTGCTTTGTGGCCGTCCGTCAACTGGGGGGGTCAGCTTGCCTTGTTAGGGGGAGTCCTCCCCTGGGGTAGGGACTAGGGTTTCGCGACGGGTTGGAGCGTCCCATATGGCCGCAGATAGCTCAAAGATGACCTCCAAGATGGCATAATGTAGCCAACTCTACTTCAAGATCTCTTCCAGCACGCCACAAGTCGGCTCAAAGTGGACATTCAGCCTCCCAATGAGACCCTCGAGAGTCCTAACTTATCGAAAGACCCATAACCAATGTTGATGTTCTCGTCTGTTCTCTTCAGATGGGCCTCTTGGGGCTACAGATGGCCCAAGAGTGACCCAAGTGGGGTCCAGAAGAGCTCCAAGACTGCCCCAAGAGCACCCCGAGAGGGCCCCGACAAACGATTTTTATGGCTCCGACAGGGGGGGTGCACATAATTGATGCCGCCCCTTCGCGCAATGCCAACGTGATAAAAAACATGTAGGGATCTTGGTTGATTTGGCTCCTCGGGCGCATCCGTGGGAGGCTTGGCCCCAAACTTCTTCAGATGGCCTCCCAAATGGCGCAAAATTGCCCCAACTTGCTCAAGATGGCCTCCGGCATGCCTCCAGGCGGCCCCAGGACGACCCGGAGACCGCTCCACGTGGTTGCAGAGCCCTGCAAGGATTCCCCCGAGAGACCACAGTCGTTGCACAACCCAACGTTCTAGAATGCGTTTGGCGTTCTCGCCATACCGCCTCTGATAAACGTAATATGTTTGAAAGGTTTTGGCCATCCTTAGGGTGCTGCTGGGCCAATGCGGCTCCTCTTCTTTCTCTTCCTCGTCCTCCTCCTCCTCCTCCTCCTCCTTCTCTTCTTCCTCCTGCTGCCCACCTCCTCTGACTCCCCCTCCAGACTCCTTCTCGCTCCTCTCATCCTCGCCCTCCTCTTCAGCCTGCCTGTGACGTTCCTCGTCGCTTTTGTTGCTGTTGTTTCTGCTGCTGTTGCTGTTACTGTTGCTGTTGATGTTGCTGTTGCTGTAGTTGTTGAACCTTAATTTCTAAACAATTATTATTGTTGGACCCCCTATATTCGCCCTGGCGCTCTCGCCGAAGCGCCGGCCGCATTTCCTCTGAAATTGACGCTCACGCTCAGGCGTTTTGGGGTTCCGCCAAAACCGGCCCCCCAACAACAACAACGCTCCGGCTCGAGACTTCCTCCTTTTTTACTCGGGCTCGGTGCTCTTGCTCGCCGAGAGCGGCTCCCGGGCCGGACGCCCAGGTCGGCGCCCGAGCCGGCGCCCGGGCGCCAGAAAATCGAGTTCCGAGGCGGCGCCGAAAAATGGCCATTCCAATACACATTTTTCTTTCGAAAATGCTGAATTTCTGCTTCCGGCGCCCGGGAGGGAGGCCGTCCGGGCCGATTCCGGAGCTCGGGCCGGCACCCGGCCCGGCTCCCGGGCCGGACGCCCGGGTCGGCGCCCGAGCCGGCGCCCGGGCGCCAGAAAGTCGAGTTCCGAGGCGGCGCCGAAAAAAGGCCATTCCAATACACATTTTTCTTTCGAAAATGCTGAATTTCTGCTTCCGGCGCCCGGGAAGCCGTCCGGGCCGATTCCGGAGCTCGGGCCGGCACCCGGCCCGGCTCCCGGGCCGGACGCCCGGGTCGGCGCCCGAGCCGGCGCCCGGGCGCCGGAAAATCGAGTTCCGAGGCGGCGCCGAAAAAAGGCCATTCCAATACACATTTTTCTTTCGAAAATGCTGAATTTCTGCTTCCGGCGCCCGGGAGGCCGTCCGGGCCGATTCCGGAGCTCGGGCCGGCACCCGGCCCGGCCGGCACCCGGCCCGGCTCCCGGGCCGGACGCCCGGGCAGTTCCGATCGCGCCGAAAAGAGGCCATTCCAATACACATTTTTCTTTCGAAAATGCTGAATTTCTGCTTGCGGCGCCCGGGAAGCCGTCCTGGGCCGATTCTGGAGCGGCTTTGGGCCGGACGCCCGAGCCGGCGCCCGTACGTGGTGCTTCTCTGCTTCTGGCGCCTGCGCAGCTTCCCGAGCCGCTTCTGGAACCATATCTGGGCCGGTCCAGCGATAGGTTTCCTGGATGTGCTGAACCATCCAACTTTTTGAGACTTCTGCGTCTCAAGGATAGGGAGAGAAGACATTAAAGGAGGATCAAAAACAACGTCGCTATGAACGCTTGGCTGCCACAAGCCAGTTCTACTTACTTGGACTACTACTACCGTTACCACTACTACTAGTGCTACAGCCGCAACAACAATATCATCAACTGCTGCTACTACAACTACTCATCCTTCCTCCCCCTCCTCCCCCTCCCTTCTCCTCCTCCCCCTCCCTATCTCTCTCATCTCCCCCTCCTCTTCCTCTTCCTCTCCCTCTGAGATGCGGGGCATGCGCAAGGCGATTGCGAAGGCAGTGTGCCGTCCGAGCTATGGATGTGGAAGTTCCTCGGAAGAGGTGGTGGCCAAACCTTCTTGGGCGGGATATCTGGGTGAGGGAATATCGGATCCCGCATGCCAGAAAAAATCCCCCATGATGGGGTGTGTTATCCAGATGGATGCATGTGTCATGTGGAAGCATGGCGCATGAGGGTGAAATGATTGTTGTTGTTGTTGTTGTTGAACTCTCATCCTTGAACGATGCTTACTGTTGATGCCCCTCTCGTCGGTGCACAAGGTGTTTTTTTAATCGAAGTGCCCCCCATCAAGGCTCGCATTCTTCTATTATCAAGGAAGATATTCGTGCTCAAACTGTGCCACTGACCCCCTGGCTACAACAACAACGGCTCCCGCCTGATACCCACTCACAATGTGTTCCCAAATCGCGCTCTCGCGCGAGACTTCCTCACTATGTTTGCAGGAATCGCGCTCTCGCGTTGGGCTTTCCCGCAACTTGTTCAGAGGCCGCGCCCTCGACACTCAGGTGTTACGCTCTCGCTCTGGCATTCCACACGATTTACTTGGGAATCGCGCTCTCGCTCGAAACTTTCTCGCGATTTGTGCAGGACCCACGCTTCAACGGCCCGCCTGCTCGACCTGGCTGCCTGGGCCCGCGTTCCCAACCCACCTGCCGGGTTCTATCTGCAGCCCGATCTGCCCGTCAGGCTCTGCCGCGTGTTTTCTGCTCCCAGCCTCCCTCCTGTCAATATCTCTCGTGTTCCATCCTTTTCCCTCCCCCTTCTATTCATATCTCTTCCCGTGTCTTGATGGGTGGACTAAAAGTGGATGGCGGGTGAGAAAGATATGCCCGCAATTAGGGTACGATCGAAAAGAAATAGGGCGGGTGCTGGGGGTTCGGGATATACGTGTTGACTGGCACGCGAGCAGGTCGGAACGAACAGTCTTAAACTGATTGTCGTTGTTGTTGCTGTTGTTGTACTCTCACGGACAAAAAATAATTCTTGTTGGTCCCCCCCTCGGTAACACATATGTGTGTTCAATTGAAGTGCCCTTCCCATGATTCGCACTCTGTCTTTTTGTCGGCGAAAGTATTCCTCTTCGAACTGCGTTGCCAGCCACCGAACTACAACAACAACAACAACAACAGCAACAACAACACTCATTCTAAGACTGTTCGCTCTTACGTGCCCGCGTGCCATTCAAAACGAGTTCCCCACACCCTCGATACCCGCCATTTCTGTCTTCGATAACACCCCTTTTTGGGGGATTGTTTCTCTTTGCGG
This sequence comes from Prorocentrum cordatum, assembly GCA_963575745.1. NCBI lineage: Eukaryota > Dinophyceae > Prorocentrales > Prorocentraceae > Prorocentrum > Prorocentrum cordatum. Next base: position 58,525 of record CAUYUJ010020827.1, read on the forward strand.
GGGGCGGCGGGCTTAGACAGGCGGGCAAACCTGAACGGGCGGACAACCTTTCGTGGGCGTACATGTGCCCGCCACGGGAATTGGTGTGGGCCCTGCAAAAAAACATGGATAAAGAAAGAGGGAGGGAGGAGGCAGGAAATGGGAGGGAGAAGGGAGGAGGGAGAGCAGGGAGAGGGGATAAGGGCAGAGAGGCACAAAGATGAGGCAAGAGAGAAAAGGAGAGAGAAGGGAGGAGAGGAGCAAGGAGGGAGGAGGGAGAAGGAGGAGGAGCAGGAAGGTAAGAACGTGAACGTTCGAGGAAGTCCTAGGCGAAAACGCCGTTCCTGAAGGAAGCCTCGGGCGCGAACCCACGACCGGCGGGCGATCCCCTGACGGGCGGGTCGGGCGGGTGGGACATTCAAGCGGGATGCCTGAGTATGGCGAGAGCGCGATTATCAAGTAAATTGTAACGGCGTCCTTGGCGCAGCGTGTTTCCTGAGCGTCGAAAGCGCGATTTCTGAATAATTTGGTTGGAAGTCACAGGCGAGAACGCAAGTCCTGAATAACATGTGAAGGGTTTTCTGGCGGGAGCGGGGCTCTTGATTAAATTGAGAGGAAGTCTTGGTTGAATTGCGAGGAAGTCTCAAGCGGGAGCGCCGTTCCTGAGCAAATTGAGGAAATCTCAAATGGGAGCGGGGGTCCTGACAAAATTGCGAGGAGGTCACAGGCGGGAGCACCGATCCTGAGTAAATTGTAAGGAAGTCTCAGGAGCGGGGGTCCTGAATAAATTAAGAGGAAGTCTCCTGCGGGAACCGTTGTTGTTGTAATCCTGGGGGCCCGTGGCCCAGTTTGAGCACCAAGACTTTCCCTGTCAAAAAACAAAGTGCGAGCGTCGAGGGGCACACTTTGATTGAGAAAAACAGCAGGCACCACTGAGGGGGGATCAGCAAGAATTATTCTTCAGAAATTCAAATTCAACAGCGGCTCCCGCCTGATACTTCCTCACAATGTATTCCCAAATCGCGCTCTCGCGCGGGGCTTCCCCTCAAATGATTCAGGAATCGCGCTCTCGCGTGGGATTTCCTCGCAATGTCTTAAAACGCCGCGCCCTCGACATTCAGGAATCATGCTCGTGTTCTGGATTTCCCCACGATTGATTTGGGAATCGAGCTGTCGCTCGAAACGTCCTCGCGGTTCATGCAGGACGCACGCTTCAGCAACCCGCCTGCTCGACCTGGCCGCCTGGGCCTTCCTTCCCGATCCGCCTGGTAGGGTCTACCCGCCCGATCTGCCCGTCTGGTTCTGCCACTTGCTTCCTGCTCCTAGCTCCCCTCCGCCTAGTCTCTCTCTCGCGTTCCCTCCTCCTCCCTCCCCCTTGACCCTTCCTTCCATCCGTCCTTTCTTCCTCTGCCTCAGGGGCTGCAAGAAATACACGCTGCAGGTAAGAAGATATACCCCCAAGGAAGTACGGTCGAAGACGAACAGGGTGGGCATCGAGGGTTCGGAACATACGTGTTGAGTGGCACGCGAGCGGACAGGAACGAACAGTCTTAACATGATTGTTGCTGTTGCTGTTGCTGTTGCTGTTGCTGTTGTTGTTGTTGTTGCTGTTGTTGCTGAGTTCTCACTTCTGAAGAATAATTATTGTCGATCCCTCCCACCGGTGCATATTGTTTTTCTCAATCAACGTGTGCCCCTCGACGCTCGCACCCTGTTTTTTGACAGGGAAAGTCTTGATGCTCAAACTTGGCCCCTGGCCCCCGGGTTACAACAACAACGGCTCCCGCCTGAGACTTCCTTACTATTTAGTCAGGACCCCCGCTCCCGCCCGTGAATTGTTTGCATTTTATTCAGGAATCGAGCTTTCGCTCGGGACTTCCTTGCAATTCGTTAAGGAATCGCTCTGCCGGCGCTCTGGAGTCGCGCTCTCGCTGGAGACTTGCTTGCAACTTACTGAAGAATGGCCTTGCGTTGGAATGTCCTGCAATTTGCCCAAACGCCGCGCTCCCGACACCCAGGCACCCAAGAGCCGCGCCCGTTGTTGCCCCATGTGCGTGCTTTTCGTGGCCCCGCTGTCGCCGTTTGTGTCCCCCTCACTGTCCTATGTGGCCCACTTTCTACCCTCAGTGGCCCCATAGTTGCCTTCTGTGGCCCCGCATTATCTGCACTTCGTGGCCCCCGCTCGTTCGCGCTCTTCGTGTCCCCATACGCATTCCCTTCGTGTCCCCGCTGTCGCCCTTCGTGGCCTACTTCGTGCCCTTCGTGGCCCTGCTGTCGTTCTCTCCCGCTCTCGCTTTTGCTCGTCGTCGCCGTCGTCGTCGTCGCCGTCGTCTTCGACGTCGTCGTCGTCGTCGTCGTCGTGTGTCGTCGGTCCCCTGTCCGTCCCTCTTGGGGTCGGGTCGACGGTCCGCGGCCGCCCCGCCGATCAGCGCTGCCGCTGGCCAGGCCGACGGTCCGCGGCCGCCCCGCTGCTTGCAGGGGCCCGGCCTGCAGGGAAGAAAAGTATCCCCCCCAAAAGGGGTTCGATCGAAGACGAAGAGGGCGGGTATCGAGGGTTTGGGAAATACGCGTTATTGGACAGTCGAGCATATAAGGGCGAACAGTCTTAAAAGTATTATTGTTGTTGTTGCTGTTGCTGTTGCTGTTGTTGTTGTTGAACATTATTACTTCTAAAGAATAATTATTGTTGGGGCCCCTGGTGCACGACCCCCCCGCCGCGCCTAGGCCGCAGCCTCATTTTCAACATTTTCGTGAGGAAGTCTCAAGCAAAACGGGTTGGTCCGGATCCGGTTGTGTTGTTACGATCGGTTTTCCCTTGCAAAAAATAAGCTAAAGTGGACATTTCTTGTTCTAACATAACCAAACTTCAAGAATCCCTTGCAAAAAATAAGGTAAAGTGGACATTCGCGCGCGCAAGACGAAATCCTTCCAAAACCTTAGTTTCGTAGCGATTTTAACATAAAAACATCAAAAAACCAATGGTTTTTCAACAAAAAATTGTCAAAATTCATCCCGCGCGCTCTTGCGGATTCGTAGGAAACCCAACACTTTTTAAACATTTCTGTCAAACGGGCTTTTGCGAGCAACTTTTTCGAACTTCTGCAACAACGGTTGCGCACCTGCCAGGGCCATCATCCCTGTCAAATAATACCATGCGGGACACATTCGTTTTTTCTTCGCGCGCGCACGCCGTCGTCGTCGGCCGCGGGGCCCTGAATAGTAGCCACGGTCGTCCGCATGCCACGAAGTGAAGTGTCCGAACGTCATAGGGCGGGAAGCTGGGTGTGGGTGGTGGCGAAGAGTCGTTTGGAAATTTGGTAGAGCTTGAACCGGCCCCCCCACAAAGTGGGGGTATTGCCCGCCTTCTATGAAAACCCTGGCACTGGTGAGAACGGTGTGTCCCCACGTGCTAGTAATTGTTGTTGTTGTTATTGTTGTTGGACTCTCATTTCTGAAGAATCACTATTGTTCATCCCCCCCCACCGGTGCATACTGTTTTTCTCAATCAACGTGTGCCCCTCGACGCTCGCATCCTGTTTCTTATCAAAGAAAATCGTGAAGCTCAAACTGTGCCCCTGGCCCCCGGATTACAACAACAACGGCTCCCGCCTGAGACTTCCTTGCAATTTAGCCAGGACCCCCGCTCCCGCCCGAGACTTCCTTGCATTTTATTCAGAAATCGCGCTCTCGCTCGGGACTTCCTTACAATTTATTTAGGAATCGCTCTCCCGGCGCCATGGATTCGCGCTCTCGCTGGAGACTTGCTTGCACTTGACTGAAGAATACAGCCTTTGCGTTGAAATCCCACCAACCCTCTGGGCGTCGGTGGTTTAGAGCGTTTCCTCTTCCACCCCTCCTTCTTCCCCTACGGGGAAGGGTTTACCCCTCCCCATACCCCTCCCCTGGACCTGGACAGGGGGTCTCGCGAGTCGTCGGAGCGTCCAAAACGGCTTCGGCGAGGAAGCCAACATCACTGGTTTTACCAAGGTTATGGCGTCATTTTGGCCACCAGAGGGGGGGGGCCCTGATTAGTACCCCCCTCTGTGTCCGATCTCACCCACGATGGCCCAAAGATGGCCCCCAAGGCTCCCAAGGGTGCCCGAAGAGCGCCCCAAGAGGTGGCCAGGAAACCCCAAGAGGCCCCCAGGATGCCCCCAAAAGGCTCGCAAGAGATCCCCAATAGGCCCCAAGAGACCCCCCAGAGGCACCCAAGATGCTCCAAGAGGCCTCGGCGAACATCCAACATCATTGCTTTTATGAAAGTTTTAGCCACGTGTTGGCCTTTTTTGGGGGGCGGGACTGCTCAAAATGACTCCAACAGCGCGTTGGAAAGCCCAAGATGACCTCCAAGATGGCTCAAGATACCCCAAGATGTCTCAGAATGACTTCCTCTGTGTGCTGCCCACTTCCCATATCGAGGCAATTCCTCTGGGCATCGTTTCTGGATGGGCTGGTGGGGATTCGCGAAACGTCAACAATTTCCTGCAATTTACTCAAGCGCCGCGCTCCCGACATCCAACCACCCAGGAGTCGCGCCCACGCTCAGGACTCCCTCGCAGATTACCTGGGAATCTGGATATCGCTGCCCTTCGTGGCCCTGTTGCAGCCCTTCGTGGCCCCCTCGCTTTGTTTCGTGGCCCCGTCGCTGCCCTTCGTGGCCCCCTCGCTGCCCTTCGTGGCCCCCTCGCTGCCCTTCGTGGCCCCGTTGCAGCCCTTCGTGGCCCCCTCGCTGCCCTTCGTGGCCCCGTCGCTGCCCTTCGTGGCCCCCTCGCTGCCCTTCGTGGCCCCGTCGCTGCCCTTCGTGGCCCCCTCGCTGCCCTTCGTGTCCCCGTTGCAGCCCTTCGTGGCCCCCTCGCTGCCCTTCGTGGCCCCGTTGCATCCCTTCGTGGCCCCTCTCGCTGCCCTTCGTGGCCCCCGCTCGTTCGCGCCCGTGGTGGCCCTATATGCATGCCCTTCGTGGCCCCGCTGTCGCCCTTCGTGGCCCCCTCGCTGCCCTTCGTGGCCCCGTTGCTGCCCTCAGTGGCCCCGCCCTTGCCCTCCGCGGCCCAGTATACGTATGCCCTTCGTGGCCCCCGCTCGTTCGCGCCCGTTGTGGCCCCGTGTGCATGCCCTTCGTGGCCCCGCTGTCGCCGTGTGCGGCCCCCTCACTGTGCTACGTGGCCCAATTGCTACCCTCAGTGGCCCCATCGTTGCCTTCTGTGGCCCCGCATTATCTGCCCTTCGTGGCCCTCGCTGGTTCGCGCTCTTCGTGGCCCCATACGCATTTCCTTCGTGTCCCCGCTGTTGTCCTTGTGGCCCTGCTACCGTTCTCTCTCGCTCTCGCTTTCGCTCGTCGTCGTCGCCGTCGTCGCCGTCGTCGTCGTCGCCGTCGTCGTCGTCGTCGTCGTGGTCGGTCCCCTGTCCGTCCCTCTTGGGGTCGGGTCGACGGTCCGCGGCCGCCCCGCCGATCAGCGCTGCCGCTGGCCAGGCCAACGGTCCGCGGCCGCCCCGCCGCTTGCCGGGGCCCGGCCTGCAGGGAAGAAAGGTATCCCCCCAAAAGGGGGTCGATCGAAGACGAAGAGGGCGGGTATCGAGGGTTTGGGAAATACGCGATATTGGACACTCGAGCAGATAAGGGCGACCAATTTTAAACTGATTATTGTTGCTGTTGCTGCTGCTGCTGTTGTTGTTGTTGTTGTTGTTGTTGTTGTTGCTTTTGTTGTTGTTGTTGTTGCTGTTGTTGGTGTTGGTGTTGTTGCTGTTGTTGAATACTCATTTCTAAATCATAAGTATGGTTGATCTCCGGAAACGGTTCCGCGCGCTCTCGCCTCGACGCCGACTACATTTTCTCTGAAAGCGAGTCTCCCGTTCGAGCGCTGGCTTGATTGTAACGTGTGTCGTTGCAGGCCTGGCTGCAACGACCACCGCTCCCGATCGATACTTCCTCACACTTTACCCCGAGACACCTTGGCCAGGGAGGCCCCCGAACTCAGGAACGGCGCTCTCGTTTGAGATTTCTTTGCAATTCGATCAAGTTGGCGGAGGCCCAGCCACGACGACAAATGCTCCTGCTACTTCCTTACAATAAATCCGGAGACACACACTGGCCAGAGAGGCCCCCCGAACTCAGGAACGGCGCTCTCGCCAGAGAGGCCCTCGAACTCAGGAAAGGCGCTCTCGTTCGAGACTTCTTCGCAATTCGATCAAGTTGGCGGAGGCCCAGCAACGACGACAAGTGCTCCCGCTCGATACTTCCTTACAATAAACCCAGAGACACACTGGCCAGAGAGGCCCCCCGAACACAGGAACGGCGCTCTCGCTTGAGACTTCCTCGCATTTCAGCCAAAATGGCGGAGGCCCAGCTTGGTGGAGGCCCGGACACGGCGACAAGGTTTCCCGCTCGATACTTCTCAGGGTGTAGTCCGAGACCCCTGGCCAGAGAGGCCCTCGAACTCAGGAAAGGCGCTATCGTTCGAGACTCCTTCGCAATTCGATCAAGTTGGCGGAGGCCCAGCTACGACGACAAGGGCTTTCGTTTTGAAGTCTGGGGTCAGATCTTCCTACATCTGCCCGCCCGATCTGCCCGTCTGGTTCTGCCACGTGTTTTCTGCTCCTAACCCCCTTCTGCTACTCTCTCTCTCTCTCTCGTGGTCCATCCATCCTCCTCCCTCCCCCTTTCTCTCTTTCTTTTATCCGTCCTCTCTTCCCCTGCCCTAGGGGCTGCGTAAAATACACGTTGCAGATAATAAATATATACTTACCCACGAGGGAGTGCGATCTAAGACGAAGAGGGCGGGTATCGAGGGTCTGGGATATACGTGCTGAATGGTATGCGCGCAGATGAGAGCGAACAGTCTTAAAATGATTGCGGTTGTTGTTGTCGTCGCCATTGTTGTTGTCGAGCTCTATTACGGAAGAATCCATCTGGCTGACCCCCTCCAGCGCACATGTATTTTTTTCCGCTGAAGTGCACTCCCCGGGGGGTCGCACCCTGTTTCTCCATACGGACAATTGTGAAGCCCGAGTTGGGCCCCTGGCCCCCGACCTACAACAGCAACGGCTCCCGCTTGATACTTCCTGAATCTATTGGGCTCCCCGGCTCCCGCTTGAAACTTCCTCGCAGTCTACTCCAGAACCGCGCTCTCGCATGAGAATCCCACCAGCCCTCTGGGCGTCGGTGGTTTAGGGCGTTTCCTCTTCCACCCCTCCCTCTTCCCCTTCGGGGAGGGGTTTACCCCTCCCCCTACCCCCTCCCCACTGACCTGGACAGGAGGGGCGGGGAGCGGTCAGAGCGTCCAAGATGGCCCAGGACGGCGCCAAGGGGGCCTCAGAGAGCCCAAGATCGCCTCCAAGATGGCTCAAGATAGCGCAAGATGCCTGAAGATGGTTCAGAAGACGCTCCAACACGTTCCAAGACCGCTCCAAGATGGTTCCAAGTGCCCACAAGAGCATCATTAGAGTGCCCTCAAAAGGCCGAAATGCTTCAAAACCCTAGGGAAAATCAATGTTTTTGGTGTTCTCACTTTTTCGCTTCCGAAGCCCATCCGAGGCCTCAAGATGGCGCCAAGATGTCCCAACTGGGCCCCAACAGGGGCCCAAGAGAGCCTCAAGACTGCCTCAACAGCGTCCAAGAGCGCTCCAAGAGCGATCCAAGAGGGGTCCAGGAAGCGATTTTAGACAGTCTGGAGGGGCAGCGCTAATTAAAGCTCTGCTCTTCTTTGATATATTTGCTCCAAGATGCCCCCCCAGAGCGCCCCGATGGCGTCTAAAAGGACCCCAGACGCCCAAAAACGGCTCCAAGAGCGGCCACGAGCGCTCCAAGAGCGATCCAAGAGGGGTCCAGGAGACGATTTTTGGAGCTCCTGGGGGGCGAGCCAAGTTGAGGGACCCTCCTTCGTTGATCGATCTCCTCCTACATGGCTCCAAGAGACGTCTTGGACTCTCCTCTTGGGCCCTGCGCGCGGGCGGGCGGAGCGCCGCCCGCCCGCCCGCAAGGCCCAAGAGCCCACCAAACCGTTCGAAGATACCTCCAAGACGCCACCAGGGAGGAGGAAGAGGCGGAGGAAGAGGAGGAGGAGGAGGAGGAAGAGGAGGAGGAGAGGGAGGAGGAGAGGAGGAGGAGGAAGAAGGCAGAGGAGAAGGAGGAAGAGGGGGAGAAGAACAGCTGCCGATCATCGGCGCTCTTCGTTCGAGTGCCTGGTGTAGGATGGGCTGGTGGGGATACGCGAAGCGTCAAGAATTCCTTGCAATGTGCTAAGGCGCCGCGCTCTACCCTTTCAGGAACTGCGCTCTCGCCTTGGACTCCCTCATCGTTTACTTGAGAATCGCGCTCTCGCCCGAGACTTCCTCACAGTTTATGCAGGACTCACGCATTCGCGACCCCCCCGTTCGACAAGCCCGTCGAAGTCCTCCCGCCTGACCCGCCCGGTGAGGCCCGCAGTCGCCCCTCGCTGCTTGTCGCCCGTTCCAATGCCCCTCGCCGCCCCTCGCGATACCGCAGTCGGATTTGAAGGCCCCGCCGCTGCCTTGGTGGCCTCCACGATGTCCCCAAGAGGCCCCCTTCTAGAGGCTCCCCAGAGGCTCAACAAGAGGCCCCAAGAGGCCCCCGAGCGGCCCGCAAGAGGCTACAAAACATCTGCAAGGGACCCCCGCGAGGCTTTTCACGATATCCAAACAAACATCGAGCAGGTTGCACCATTACGCACCATTACGCGACAGAGAGACCCAATCAGGCCCGTACGTATTATTTCGCGGCAGAGAACTGGTGATGGGCGAGCGCAAGTGGTAGTGAATATGATGATCCTTCTCTTGTTTGAACTATGCTTTCTGTTCGCTGATCTTCCAGTCTTCATTCTCTACTCTACGACCATATTTGCAACCTTTTTTACTACCCCATCTACTCTCTGCTCTCTACCCTATACCCTCTACTCTTTACTCTCGCCTCTCCGATCTCTGATATATGCTTTGCGCTTTCTGCATTCTGATCCATGCGCTGTACTCTCAACTCCGTGCTCTCTGCTCCCTGTCTTCTTTACTTGTTCTACTCGCTATCCCTGAAACGTCTACTCTCTCGACCCTGGTCTTTGCCCTGCAAGCCCTGGAGCACTGCCGCCCACCAGAATCGGCGGGACACGTTTACCAACACCCGAAAGCGGGAACCCAGGAACCAGGCCGCTCACCGACATTGGCGGCACAGTTATGCAAAACTCCTTGCAATACTGGGAGCCCCCCTTCAGTGCAAGGTCTGAGCGGCGAATGTGGATTTCAACACGTAGGTTGCACCGTACACAAACTTCGCCGCACATCTGTCACATCGAAAATGACCCACTGTTGGGGATGTCGCGACAGTTTGCCTCGGACTTGTCTATGGGCATCTGGCGGGGATCGGCCAATCACGAAGTATTGGAAAGCCTCGGCGCGTGCGGCGCTGGGAGCAGGCCCACGAACACGAAGACCTCGAGCCCCCTCTGGATCCGCCCCCGAAGCCTGGGCTTCGACCTCACATCGAGGCAGGACTCCTGGGAGATAACGAGAGATACGAGAGGAATGAGTGCGCTTTCCGATGCAGGCGCCTGCAGCCGTCCTGCGACAGGGCGCTGGGAGAAAAGCAAGCCGCAGAGCAGCGCTGACCATGCCAACCTCACGGAGCCTGGAATGGAGACAGGCCAGCGCTGGACGAACCACACCAGGCGCTCCGCCACAGCTCCCACCCCATGGTTGTTTTCAGCGCTGCTCTCGCCGCGGCGTCTACACTCAGGAAGCTGAGCTGGTCCTCTGTCCTGCAAGGGAAACACAGAGATGCTGAAACGACGAGCAGGGTGCGGACCCTCCCCAGTCGTACCGGCTCGCGCCACAACGAATACATGGACGTGGGCTACAAGCCATACCCAGAGGTACTATGCACCTCAATCGATAGGAAATAATGAAACGCATCGAATCCGAGGCACGTCAGACATCTGTCTAGGTCTTTAGCAATACCTATACGACCACCCTACAGGTGATAAGGAGGTTGGGGGGGGTGAAGGGGCCGAGCAATGGGCAACAGTGGTGATTGCTCTCCTGACGATGCCAGTGGAGATTTTTTTTGTCGGAGGCCTGCTGAAGCCCCTCTTGTCGCCACTGACTAAATCGCTTCAAAATATTGCTCAACGGCTGCCCTTGGTGGAGGAACACCTGAGAGAAGACCTTATTCGCTGTCTCATTCGGTCTCACTACCGATCTCACAATCGATATCACTATCGACGTCATCATCATCAACATCAACATCATCATCATCATCATCATCATCATCGCCATCATCAACATCATCTCATCATCATCATTACCGTCATCATCATCATAATCATCATCATAATCATCATCAACATCATCATCGGGACACCGACGGGACACCGACGGGACACCGGCGGGACACCGGCGGGACACCGCGCGCCACCGGCCGCCCGGCGGAGAATCATTTGGTCCGGCCGCGCCTCAGCCACAGGAGACTTTCCCCTCGCCCGCCCACGCAGCTTCGCCTCGCCCGCACGGCACGCACGAGCACGAAACCGAAATCGATTTCCCCGTAGGGGGGCTCTCCCTTCCACTTCGATCTCACCCCCCAACCTCCGATCCTAAGATTCCCCCGACCTGGTAGCGCTCTTCCACACAACGCATCCGCCACAGTGCCGCGAGGCACCGAGGGGAATGTCCTCACAGGCCCCCTTCGAGTTTTCTCTGCGCCGACTATCGTGCGTGGCTGAAGTCCGTCCCGCAAACGCGGGGCGCAATTGCGTCCGTCCGACGTTTCGCCGGAGCACTGGGCATGGGGGAAGAAAGGTCTTGAGGGAAGCGGGTCCCGGACCCCCGGGCCTTCCCCCAGGACGAGATCTTCATCCGGAATTGTTTTCCGACAGCCCTGGGGCTCGTGGACGGCCCCGAGAGCCCGAGAACGACGAAACACCTCAGGACCCGTTTCCCTCAGGACCCGTTCCCACATGGCGAAGCTTACCGGCCCATCACCCGAAGACGGCTGAAGTCTCACCAGGACACCGAGGGGGGCGCGCACCAAGAACGCACTTGCGACTTCCCCCGCTTAGAAAACCAGCGCGCCCGTGGCAGCGGAAGGGAGAATGAACAGGTGCTACTCTACGCTACTCGTCACGTAGCACAGCGAAAGAACAATAGCAAATAGTACCCCCTTCTACTCGTAACGCAGCAGCGCAAGTGGGCCAGAACACAACTACTACTCGACTCCACTCGGCACATGGCAACGGAAAGGACGGAAAACGGAATGAAACGGCATTGGACCGCGACGCTCCCCCTCCCATGTTCTCGCATAACTTTCCTTGTATGGTCTGCGAGAAAGCCGCTGGGAAACTCGGGCTATTATCTTCATCCGTCCTTGTTGTCCTCCCTCCTCGCCCTGTTCATTGCCATCCTCTTCCTCATCCTCCTCGTTCTCTCTTCCTGCTCATCGTCTTCCCCATCGTCCTCCTTGTCCTCCCCCCAGCTCGCGTTTGCTCAGGCTGCTCGACCCCCCACCCCCCCAGGTGGCAGCCCTTCAAACGTGAGGCCGCGTGTGACGCGCAATCTCTACGAGAAACAGCTCGGCCCAATACTCCTCCTCGCCGCCACCGACTACCACGACGACGCAAACGACGACTCAAAAGACGACGACGACGACGACGGTGGCGACCAACGCGACGACGACGGTGAATGACGACGACGCTGACGACAACGACGACGACGACGACGCTGCTGACGACGACGACGACGACGGTCACGCCACTTTACTCGACGCGTGGCTATGCAGGGGGGCGGATAAAAAAAGAACATATGCCCGATTCGCTGAGAGACAACACAGGGAGGCACACAAGCACACTACGCACCCTTGCCGTAGCAACGCCATGAAGGGGGGGAGAAACACACACACAAGTCTACTATACTTGTCACTGGTGGCTCGGCATGGGGGCGGACAACATACGAGCATCCAATCATCTCGTGAAGTCATCGTGCCACACAGTTTATAGACTATAGCATACACCGCATCACTTGCACCGCATAGCTCACACAACATAGCTCACGCCACATAGCTCGCGCCGCATAGCTTACACAACATAATATACACCATATACAGTATACCGCACAGCTCACACATCATATCACACACCACGTAGCTCGCGCAACATATATTACACAACACAGCTTGCACACCATAGCTCACACCACGCAGTTCATACCGCATAGCTTCTTCCTCCACAGCGCAACAACTTACTGTTTGGGGTCCACGCTGGCTAACATATTCCTTAGGTGGTTCAGATTAGTTTGGCGTTCTCGCCTGTTCGGGCTTTACGCCCCAAGATGGCCGCTCATGCCTCCAAGATCGTTCCAACACCGCGTCAGAGTCCTCTGAGAGGCCCACCAGACGGCCCAAGATGGCCCCACTGGCCTGCAAGACTGCCCTAAAGTGTCCAAAGAGGGACCTGCCCAGAGAGGCCCCCAGGAAAACTTCCAAAGGCCGAGAGGCCCCTTAGATGCCCCAGAAGGCCCCCAAGAGGCTACGAATAAGTAGGCCCCCGGAGGCCCCCAATAGGCCCTAGGAGGCCCCCCAAGATGCCCAAGCCCCCAGGAAGTCACAAGACTGCCTCAATAGGTCTCCTTTTCCTCCGCCTCCTCCTCCTCCTCCTCCTCCTCCTCCACCTCCACCTCCACCTCCACCTCCACCTCCACCTCATCATCATCATCATCATCATCATCATCATCATCATCATCATCATCATCATCATCACCACCACCACCATCATCATCACAACCACCACCACCACCATCATCATCATCAGCATCATCCTCATCCTCATCATCCTCATTATTTTTTTCATTATCATCCTCATTCGTATCCTCATCATCATCCTCATACTCATCCTCATCCTCGTCCACATCCTCATTTTCATCCTCGTCCTCCTCCTGCTCCTCCTCCTCCTCATCATCATTGTCATCGTCATCATCATCATCGACATCCTAACCCTCATTATCATCCTCATCATCATCAGCATCATCACCATACTCATCATCATCATCATCATCATCATCATCATCATCATCATCATCATCATCATCATCATGGTCATCATCATCAGCATCAGCATCAGCATCATCACCATCATCATGGTCATCATCATCATCGGCAGCATCAGCACCATCATCATCATCATCATCATCAGCATCCGCATCCGCATCCGCATCCGCATCATCATCATCATCATCATCATCATCATCATCATCATCAGCATCATCATCATCATCATCATCATCATCATCCTGATCCTGATCCTGATCCTGATCCTGATCCTGATCCTCATCCTCCTTCTTGTGTCTCTCCTCTTCCTTTCTCTTCTCATCCCCAGTGTTCCCCTAAGAGGTTCCACAACGGCTGGGGGAACACATGGCCCAATAGCTTGGCCAGATATTTGGACCAACGTTTGGCGGGATGAGCGTTTTCAAAAGGTCGGGGGCGGCAGTGGTTCGCCGTAGGCGTCTTCGAGAAGTACTCTTGAAAGGCCAGGCCCCACGAGGTTTGGGAATCTCTGGACGCTGCCAGGCGTCCTTGGGGTGTTCTGCATCACTTTCCTTGGAATCGAGGTTGTCGGCCTCAAGGGGGTGGACCACGAACTGGCCCCACGAGCCCTCTCGTGTGCCAAGACGGCCCCCGAGACCGCTAAGAGGCCCCTGAGCCCCCCAGAGGCGCCAGATAGGCCCCAAGAGGCACCCAACAGGCCCCAAGAGACGCCCAAGAGGCCCGCGGGAGACCCCCGAAAGACTCACGTTTCCTCCAAAAGGCACCCGAGATGCATCCCAATAAGCCCCAAGAGGTATGCAAGAATGCTTTGACCCACAACCCAGGCACGGTAGCGGGATGGGGCGAAGACCACTAGATCTGCCGCCCCCCGTGTTTGCCACAGGGGTGCACGGCGTGCCAAACGTTCGCTTGTTTTTGGTTCCTTTGGAAACTTTCGGTGGGCCTTCGGCCCAACCCGCCCGCCACGTGGAAGGACGCGGAAAGACCAAGAAGGAGGGAACAAACCGGAACTCTAGCCTCCAAGACGGCCGAAGTGGCCCCCAAGATGCCTCCAATATGGCCAAGATGGTGCAAGATGGCCTCCAAGACAGTCCCAAGACGCCTCTAAGACGGCCAAGATGGCCCCAAGACGGCCCAAGAGAACGCCCCAAGAGGGCTCCAAGAGGACCTCCAGCAGGCCAACATCATTAAATACTTGTTCTTTGTTTTTTGAACTGATTTTAGCGTTCTCGCCTTTGCGGGCCTCGACGCTTCAAGACGGGCACATAGGATCCCAAGATTGCCCAAAGACGGCCCAAGAGGTTCCCAAGAGGTCAAGACGGCCTTCAAGCGCTCAAAGAGGGAGGGACCCACGACTGCCCAGGGAAGGCCCAGGACGGCATCTGAAGGTCAAGAGTCCCTCTAGACGCCCCACGAGGGCTCCAAGAGAACCTCCAGGAGGCCAGCACCATTGTTTGAGTTAGGTTCGTTCAGAACAATTATTTTGTTCTTACTGGTCTTTCCTTTTCGGGCACCAGACGCTCCAAGCCGACCCATAAGCCTTTTCGGGCACCAGACGCTCCAAGACTGGCCCATAAGCCCGAAGGTCGCCCCAAGACGGTCAAAGAGGCCACACGAGGCCCACAAGACGGCCCGGGAGGGCCCCCAAGACAGCCCAAGAGGCCCCACATGCGGCCTCCAAGAAGCCTGCAAGACGGCCCGAAAGCGCCCAAAGAAGGACCCACGACTACCCAGGGAGGGCCCAAGGCGGCCTCTGAAGGCCAACAGGCCCCTTTCGACGCCCCAAGAGGGCTCCAGGAGGACCTCCAGGAGGCCAAAGTCACTGATGCTCCTGAGGAGTTTCACTGATCTTAGCGCTCTCGCCTCTTCGGGCACCCGACGCTCTAAGGTGGGCCCATAGGCCCCCAAGATCGCTCCAAGGCGGCCCAGGAGATCCGCAAGACGGGCCAAGAGGGCCCCGAGGCAGCCCAAGAGACCCTCCATACGGCACCAGACACCTCCGTTACGGCACCTCACAGAGGCCCCCGGATGCCCCGAAGACGTCCCCGAGGGGCCCCAGGAAGCCCCCAGGAGGCCCCCTAGAGCTCCCCCGACGGCTCCCAGCAAGCACCCAGGAGGCCTTCAGCCCAACGTTTGGCCGCATGGGCATTTCCAACAGGCAGGGGGCGGCGGTGATTCACCGTAGGCGTCTTAGATATTATGCCGGATCATCTCATGCAGTACTTGCATGTGTTGCTCAAGCGCGCACGTGCGTGACTTCCGATGCTGCGGGGTGAGCGCGCACGCCACGCCACTACACGACATCTCTGGGAGCGGCTGGTGATGAGGCGGCCTCACGATTCTGTGCCACGAACGGGTCTGGTGCCGAATCAAGATCACTATTTCGACCATCGCGCCAGGGCGACACACCCTGAGGCACAAAACCACGAGGTTGAAAACCACCTGCCGCACGACCCGACAGGAGAGGGCTGACGCCAACACCAGCAGAACTATACCAGGCCGCGTACATGTCTGGCGCTCCCCTGACATTCCCCCCTGCACGGCCACTGGCAAATCCCTTGGCACGCCCCGCGACGCGTCCCTTGGTGCGTCCCTTGGCACGTCCCCTGGCACGATCCCAGATGAGGCTCCATCGGAAACGCGATAAAACTATTGCGTTCCCGCTGCGGGCGGCGCCATCGAAAGCTCAGACAAAATAACAGATACACGAACGTGATGGCACGAATCCTGTGCTGGAGCTGAACTCTGGCACTGCAACGGGGAAGGGCCCGACAAGAGTTCCTGGAAAACCCAACTTGCCTGAAACAAACATTCTTTTGGAACGGTACACGTCGTTCATTTCTAATCGTGCTTATTTCTAAGTGTGCTCGTTTCTAATTGTTCCTGGTCTCCTAGTAGCCAGAAAGAGGCCCGGGGCCCAGGATATAACAATTAGAAACGAAAGGATCCTGGCCCCCCAGAAAATCAAAGAACCTTCGAAGAATTAGACATGAACAACGTGTGTGGAATTTACGCGAAAGGGTGTGGTGATGGTGGAGGGGAGGGGGCTAGGGGGGAGGCCAGGAGGGTCCGGGAGGCCCTGAAACCGCCCACGGATCGCAATGCTCAATAGAACAATGTCACTGTCGGGCACACTCCGCCAACCTCGGAAGAGGGGAGTCAGATTACGCATCCGTCCCTGGGGGTCCTCCTCCCCCTCCCCTCCCCTCTCCCACGCCGGTCCTCCTCCGGTCCTCCTCCCCAGGGGAGGGGGTCCCAAGGGGGAGTCCTTTTCCCCCTCCTTCTCCTCCTCCTCCTCCTCCTCATCTCTGCCTCCTTCTCCTCCTCCTCCTCCTCCTCCTCCTTCTCCTTCTCCTCCCCCTCCTGGTCGTCGTCGATGTCTTTCAGGGTCGGCGGCACCGGCCGTCAGGCCTTCACAATAATGTCACTGTCGGGCACACTCCGCTAACCTCGGAATTCGGCCCGGGATTGAGCTCTGGCAGGACAGCAAGACAACCAAACCACAACGATTCTGTTGCAAAGCCATCGGGAACTCAATATAGACACTTCGCATCCGCAGTAAAAAAATACTGGGCCTCCGATAGGGCGCCATTGCAGTAACAATGAGGGGTACGGGAGGCCCTGAGAGGCCACACATCTGCAATCCCTACATCATGAACGTATGCTTTCCGGCTCCTCCCCCCGCCCCCGCCGACCGAAACCTTCCTGCGTGGGGGGGGGGCTTTGGAAAAACAACTAAAACACAGGGTTCCCGATCGGGCGCCATCGGACACGAAAATACAACAACTCGATGCAACTTCCGACAGCGTTTATGACAGGATACCAGCTGAAGCGTAGGACCAGGAGGAGGAGGAGGAGGTGGAGGAGAAGGAGGCCGAGGAGGAGGAGAAGAAGGAGCAGGAGGAGGAGGAGGAGGAGGAGGAGGAGATGGGCGAAGGAGGAGAAGGAGAAGGAGAAGGAGGAGTAGGAGGGAGGTGAGGACACGACGTCGCCGATATGATGCCCTCGGAAACAACATGTATGAATCTTCTCCAATCCGGCACCATCGGAAGCACAATGAGATCACCGGGCAGCTCGCCCCTGTGCCGCAACCAGCCTCGAGCTGAGGGGCAATCGTGTAGCCGGGCGCAGCACAAGCAACGACTCTAAGCGTCGGGGTGGCAGAGCACCCGCACCTCTTGACACAAAACTCCCAGATATATCCCCTTGGCCATGCCAGCCAGAAGCCCTCACACTCTGGCCCTAAACTGCCACCCAGATGTCCTCACGCCCATGGCCCAACACTGCCAGCCAGATGTCTTCACCCCCATGGCCTGAAACTGCCAACCAGATGTCTTTCCCCCTGGCTTACAACTGCCAACCAGATGTCCTCACTCCCTGGCCCCAAACTGCCTGCCTTGTGTCCCCCCCCGGGCCCCAAACTGCCCTCCATATATTTCCCCCCACTGAAGCAAAAATGCAAGCCAGATACCCTCCCGCCTGGCTCAAACTGCCAGCCAGACATTCTTACTCCCTGGCCCCCAGGCTGCCAGCCCGATACCCTCACCCCCTGGCCAGCCAAATGCCCTCACCCCCAGGCCCCAAACTGACAGCCAAAGAACCGCACCTCCGTGGACGAAACTTGAATCTAACGGCTAGTCCAATTAATCAATGAACAATTGTCAATTCTGACTTGTCGGTTTACCGTGCAAAAAATCAGATGTGGGATGCGCCCGTAAACAGAATGTTTCCGGCATGGGGCCTCGGACAAATAGCACGACACACACACACACAACGCTTCCGATACCCCGCCATCATACGCACGGCTTGTCTGGACCTGGGACGCACCATCCTCGAGCGGGCATGCACGGAATCGGCCTGGGCTGGTCGTGGAACGCACCGCCGTCAGGACCTGGGACGCACACACATAACTTGTTCCCCACATCCTGAGTGGGGTTCTTGCTTTCCTAGCACACCCTCTCCTTCTCCTTCTCCTCCTCCTCCCGCCTCCCTGCCATGCCATACAACACCTACAATACCAAAGCTGCCATGCAATCACAAAGCTACCACACCATACCAACCGCTCCAGGGGGGCCACGCGAGCGCGAGGACAGCATCGGGACACCATGCTATTTACAAAGTTTCGTGCCCCTCCCGCTCCTCCAGGGGGGCCCCGCGTGAGCGAGGAGGGTATTCGCAAACCATGCTATTTACAAGGTTTCGTGCCCCTCCCGCTCCTCCAGGGGGGCCCCGCCTGAGCGAGGAAGGTATTCGCAATCCATGTTATGCATCAGGTTTCGTGCCCCCCCCCACTTCTCCAGGGAGGCCCCGCCTGAGCGAGGAAGGTATTCGCAAACCATGCTATTTACAAGGTTTCGTGCCCCTCCCACTCCTCCAGGGGGGCCCCGCGTGAGCGAGGAGGGTATTCGCACAGCATGATATTGTATCAGGTTTCGTGCTCCTCCCACTCCTCCAGGGAGGCCCCGCCTGAGCGAGGAGGGTATTCGCAAACCATGCTGTTTACAAGGTTTCGTGCCCCTCCCACTCCTCCAGGGGGGCCCCGCCTGAGCAAGGAGGGCATTCGCAAACCATGCTATGTATCAGGTTTCGTGCCCCTCCCACTCCTCCAGGGAGGCCCCGCCTGAGCGAGGAGGGTATTCGAAAACCATGCTATTTATCTGGTTTTGTGGCCTTCCCACTCCTCCAGGGAGACCCCGCCTGAGCGAGGAGGGTATTCGCAATCCATCTTATGTATCAGGCTTCGTGCCCCTCCCACTCCTCCAGGGAGGCCCCGCCTGAGCGAGGAAGGTATTCGCAAGCCATGTTATGTATCAGGTGTCGTGCCCTTCCCACTCCTCCAGGGAGGCACCGCCTGAGCGAGGAGGGCGTTCGAGCACCATGTTATGTATCAGGCTTCGTGTCCCTTCCACCTCTCCAGGGAGGCCCCGCCTGAGCGAGGAGGGCATTCGAACACATGGTTATGTATACGACTTCGTGCCCCTCCCACCCCTCCAGGGCGGCCCAGTCTCAGCGAGGAGGGTATTAGCCAACCGTTCAAATTCATCAGGTTTCGTGCTCCTCCCACTCCTCCAGGGAGGCCCCGCCTGAGCGAGGAGGGTATTCGAAAACCATGCTATTTATCTGATGTCGTGGCCTTCTCACTCCTCATGGGAGGCCCCGCTTGAGCAATGAGGGTATTCGCAATCCATGTTATGTATCACGTGTCGTGCTCCTCCCACTCCTCCAGGGAGGCCCCGCCTGAGCGAGGAGGGCATTCGAAACGCATAGTGCCTCAAGGTTTCGTGCCCCTCCCACTCCTCCAGGGGGGGCCCGCCTGAGCAAGGAGGCTACCCCCCCCCCACCCTCCTTGCCTTACTTGCTCTCCCGCCTTCTCCTCCATCGCCGTTTCTCTTTTACCCCCCTGCTCCTTCCTCTTCCACTTCCTGCCTCTCCCCTCAACGTCCTCCCTCTCCGATTGCTCGTCCTTCTTCCTTCCTCATGTTCCTCCTCACTATCTTCCTCTTCTCCCTCACCTTCCCTCACTCTGCACTTTCTTCTCCGCCTCTTCCCTCCTCCTCCCCATTCCTCTACGTTGCCTCCTTCTCCTCCTCCTCCTCCTCCTCCTCCTCCTCCTCCTCCTGTTGCCCGTCTGGCAGTGCCGCAGATTTTGGCAAGTTTCGAACTCTCCTGATTTCTTATATCTATCCGGTTTCCTATCCCTCCCACCCCTCCAAGGAGGCCCCGCCAGAGCGAGCAGGGTATCGCGATACCATGTTGTTTATCAAATTTCCTGCCCCTCCCACCCCTTCCAGTCTTCCCGATGCTATCACCGGTACTGCCGATTGTAACCGGAAATGCACCGGACCCGCGGGGGCCGCGTAGCTTGAGAACAGAGGCGACGGCCGCTAGGAAGACGGGGCAATTTCGCCAGTCGTGTATGCCATTCGATCGCATCGCTCTCGTCTGTCCATCTCCGTACACCTTCTGCGCCTCCCCTGTAAGTCCGCGCCCCAATATCGCGATATCTATTAAGACGAGGCCCGCGATTGCGCGGCGTGCAGGCGTGCAGCGACAGGGTTTGGCGGCGCGCACAAGGGGGTAGGGGGAGGGGGGAAGGCTTCTTAGAAGGAGGCTGCTTCTTAGAAGGCGCCGGCCTTACATCTGCAAAGAAGGCCCGCGCCTTCTAAGAAGCAGGGGTGCTTCTAAGAAGCTTTCCCCCCTCCCCCTACCTCCTTCTGCGCGTGGCCAGAGGGTCCAGGCACCAGCAGGAGGCGGGCCATCCGCCACCAGCCGGGCACGCAGGCTGCCGAGCTGCACGCGCATGGCGACCCCGCGCTCGCGCCCGCCTGCTCGACGGCTCCGGCGCAGCGCGCCGGGCCTGGCACCGTGGCCGAAGGCACACCGGCGCGCGCGCGGCAGGAGGGGCGGCCCTCGACGCGCACCTGGCCCACGCGCTACAGCCCCCCCCCCCGAGGCAGACACCGAGCGTCCAGGCAACGGCACGTCCGCAGGCCGAGCGGCCGCCGCCGCTGGCCTGCAGGCGGACCGCACGGCCCCTCGCTGGCCGGCCGCGCGCGACCCCCCCCCGCCGCCCAGACACACGACGGAGTGGGCACGGGCCCGCACTGACCACCACTGCTGGCGTGCGCCTGCGCGAAACCCGGAGTTCCGACGTCGCGGAAAAATGGCAGCATCGTGAACATCCGCGCCTGGAGCCCCGGAGCCCATCTTTCGGCGCCACTTTGCGAGCTGGGTCGACCTGTGAGGGTGCCGGGACTCGGAAACAGGCGAAAACGCCCGG
Source organism: Prorocentrum cordatum (assembly GCA_963575745.1). Lineage (NCBI taxonomy): Eukaryota > Dinophyceae > Prorocentrales > Prorocentraceae > Prorocentrum > Prorocentrum cordatum. The sequence goes on from CAUYUJ010020827.1 coordinate 79,320, forward strand.
CTCGAAAAAAATGAGTCGCCAGGATCTCAGGGAATGTCGACCCCTCGCTGGAGGAGGAGGAGGAGGAGGAGGAGGAGGAGGAGGAGGAGGAGGCGGAGGCGGAGGCGGAGGAGGAGGCGGAGGAGGCGGAGGAGGAGGAGGAGGAGGAGGAGGAGGAGGAGGAGAGGAGGAGGGAGGGCGGAGGAGGAGGCGGAGGAGGAGGAGGAGGGGGAGGAAGAGGAGGAGGCGGAGGAGGAGGAGGAGAGGAGAGGAGGAGAGGAGGAGGCGGAGGAGGAGGCGGAGGAGCGGAGGAGGAGGCGGAGGAGGAGGCGGAGGAGCCCCTACAACGATCCGGACTCTGCCTCGGTCCGCCGTGGGCAGCCCGCGGGGGGGGTGCGGTCCTGCAGTCGGACCGATAAGCACGCGAGGCCCTCCGCCGGCCAAAGCACCCAGAGCATCCGAGGGTGCCCTCCCCCAGGAGGCCCAGGAGCATCCCACGAGCACGGAGAACATCAGGGCGCCCTCCCCCAGACGGCCCCGATCTTCTGCCTCGGTCCGACGGCGGCCCGAACGAGTGCGGCCGCGCGCGAGTGGCCCACCGCCGCAGGGCGAGCGCGGAGGGGCCAAGGACACGCTGGCCCGGGCCGGCGCCGACCCGTGCCGGCCGGGGCCGCGCGGCGAGCCCTGGCCGCCCGCGCAGCGGCCCCCAACAGCCCGCGCCAGCGGAGCAGCGGAGGGGACTCGCCGACCCCCCGCCGGCGCACGCCCCCCCCCCCCCCGTGGCGTGCGCCCCCTGAAGGGAGGCCGAGAGCGGCGGGCCGCCCGGCGCGCGCAGAGCGAGGAGCGGGAGAGGGCCGGCGGAGGGCCGCCCGCGCAGGGGCCCACGCCCGCGAGCGAGGCCTCGGGGGCAGGCGCGCCCGAAGGAGGGCCCGAGCAGGGCAGGGGCCCGAGGGGGTGGGCGCGCCGTGCCGCGCAGCAGGCGCCGGCTGCGGCGCGGGCTCGGCTTCGGCCTCCGGCTCGGGCTCCGCCGATCGGGCTCTGGCGTCGGGCCGGGGTGGCGGCTCGATCGGGCTCGGGCTCGCGGGGGCCGCGACGGCCCTCCCTCCCTCGGCACAGAGCGAGAGAGGGCAGGACCGCGCGCAGCCCGACGGCGGGAGCGGGAGCTGGGCAGGACCGCGCGCAGCCCGGCGGCGGCGGTGGTCGCCTGCGGGCCGCGGCTCGTACCCGGCGGCGAGGCCGAGGGGCTGCACGCCCGGGCGGCCTGCGGCGGGCGCCGGCCTGCAGGGATGGAGCTCGGCGCGGCCGCGGCCCGCCGGCTTCTGGGAGCGCGGCGCGAGGGATGCCCCTGGGCGATGCTCGGGCCCAGGTCGGACTGAGGGGCTGGGGTGTAGAGTCAGGTCGGGCGTGGCCCCCTACAGGGGGATGCTGGACGAAAAGTGAAAGAAATAGCCAACACATCCTCCAACATGGTCAAGTAAGAATCGAAACATCGCCCCCATAATACTTTTTGACTACTCTTGAATACCCAGAGATCCGATGCCGTGTTTTTTTCAATGCGGGGTCCCGAAAAGTCTCGACCCATTCCCCAGGGCCGGTTTTTCATCCTGAATCGTTCTTTAACGGTCCCGAGGCCCGGCGAGGGCCCCTCGAGGCCGAAACATACGAAAACCCTCCGTCGTGATGTTTTCAATGCGCTGGATCTCTCGGCATTCCTCCTGTAGGGCGACGTGCCCGAAAGAGGGTTTGGGGAAATCGGCTCGCGTGTTTCTGGCGTCTCCGGGCGCCGCAGCCAGCTGCGTGCAGCAGGCGTCGTGCCCCTCGTCTCCAAGCCCCCCCCTTCTTGAGGAGGCCCTGGGACACACAAACACATAGACACCCAAATTTAAGGGCGCCCCATAGTGTCCCATATTCTCTGGGTTTTCGTCTTCCCCCCACTTCCCAGATCTTCCCATCTTTTCCTGGGAGTGGGCGATGATTTGTGTCTGTGTGTGTATTTTCCCCTCCTGACTTCTGCCCAGGCCGATCATCGGCGGCGGGCGAGGGGGGGAAGTGAGGAGGAGAAGGCCTTCTCAGAAGGTTCGGAAATCCCCCCGCCTTCCGAGAAGTTTTCTAAGCCTTCCCCGAAGACGAAACAAACACGCCTCAGGAGGGGCGAGGGCGTCTGAGATGTCCCGCGCCGCCATCTGAGAAGGCCTTCTCCATATCACTTCCCCCCCTCGCTCGCCGCCGAGATCAGGGAGGAGGTGACCAGAAGGTGGACCAGGCACGGCCGGGCGTGTCAATCGGAACCGCCCACGATCGCGCCGAACCCTCCGCTTGGCCAGATCCAGAGGCTCCAGACACGCTCGCTGACTAATTGCCCTCCTCTATTCTACTCTTCCTGCCCTGCTCACGTGCGGCTTCCCTCTCCCCCGCGTCCCCATCTCCCTGCCCATTCTGCCCTCGTCTTCGTCCCCATCCCAACCCTCGTTCTGAACCTGATCCTTATCCCTGTCCTCATCACCACTCTTATCCACATCCGCATTCTCGTCCCCAACCTCCTCCTCGCCTACCGTGGGCAACGCGATCAGGGGATCGTTCGCTCCTACTAGTTGCACACGTCGGGGACCACCCAGGCGGCCACGACCGTGATGTCATCCTGAGCCCGCTGCGTTTCCAATTCCCAGAGACATTGCAAACAAATCATGACGGACCATTTGCATGGAGCTGCAGCCGCTTTCACATGGACCGCATCGGGAACACCGAATTCAAAGCGCTGGCTGCTCATTCTGGGGACCTTCCTGGAGCCACTCGCTCCACTCGTGCGTCGAAGCTGCGTCGAACGCCCGTCGATTCGAGTCGACATTGAGTCGACCTTGAGTCGAACTTGAGTCGAACTTGAGTCGAACTTGAGTCGAACTGGGGTCGAACTTGAGTCGAACTGGGGTCGAACAGATCCATTCGGTGGGCTCCAGGAATGCCCCCCAAAACGAGCATCTAAAAAGCGCACGATCTCTCGAACACTCTCTTCAGACGGTTACGTCCTGGGATGCACCATGTGCGATTCTTTCTCCCCCTGTTGCCCGATCTCGCCGCATCGGGAACACCGAATTCAAAGCGCACGGTCCCTCGAGAGGCAGCTTCTGTTTCCGCGGGCCTCCGCCAGCCTTCCGCCAGCGAAGCCGCGGCTGCATCCGCGCACGGATTCACGGCATGCGCACGCTGCGGCGGCTGCCAGGCAACCCTCGGGCAGGCACTCGTGAGCCACAACTGACTGCCTACCAGACCACCCCAACCCAACCCGAAGACCCGAAATTTACCTGAATTTCGGGTTGGGGGGGGGGGTACGGGTTCCATGTGTTTTTTCAATGTTCCCCGAACCCCCCCGCCACTGGAAATGGAGGGCAAATTGAGGCCTGCGGGTTGGGTTGGGGTGGTCTTGGTAGGTGGTGAACAACTGGTACAGTCAACCCGCAGAGTAAGGATGCGCGATAAGGATGCAAGGCCCTTGGACGCCCATTTCGGAGCGTTTCGAGCGGGGAGCGGCCAACGAAAGTGTCCAAGGATGGACCCAGGAAGCAAGGATGCAAGGGTACCCTTGGGAGGGATGCCTATCCTTACTCTGCGGGTCGACTATAGGGAGGAGGAAGCAAGACGAGGAGAGAGGCGCAGTCGAGCTCGTGCAGGCAGGTAGTCGCACACGGGCATCGGGCCGTAACCAATGCCGCAGCGCGCATTATCGCGGCATCACGATTGAGGCAACCAACACAGTCGGGTCGGGCGAAAGGGGAGGGTAGCAAAGGGGGGGTTTGAGAATCCGCTCACGTAGCTGATTTTCACGGCGCCTCCCGGCGCCGGAGGCGACAATGTACCGAGGAATGGGCCCCTCGGTGAGGCCGAAACCAGCTGCATGCAGCAAATTTCGTACCCCCCCCTTTCCCTATCTCCCCTTTTCGTCTGGCCCGACACGTGTACACGTACGCCCCCCGCGATCGCGTGCACGAGCGACGGCGCTCCAACGCAAGCAAGCGGAAGCTGACCGTGCACACGTACATCTTGTGCTGCCCTCTGAGCATCATTGCGTCTTCAGGCAGACAGCACAGCAGCAGCGAAGCGTGCATGCGGCCGCCGTCGTGGACTGGCGGAGCCGTCCCTTGCCCGCCTCCTTTCCGCCGGGCAAGTCGTAGCCGAAGCGCCACGAGTAGTCGGAAAAGGGTACCTGCGTCCCTTCCTGCTCCCTTTCAGCGCGACAGGGTCTCCAAAGCGCTGGCCCGCACGCGCTACTGGTATTTCACAACCTGCATCGCGAATCACGGAAACACGCGTGCCCATCCACAAAAAAGTCACGCCAGATTGAGCCTCAGATTCAGCACCAAGTCCTTGACATCTGCAGTGGGATAGCTGACACAAGCGGGCGGCACATCGGCCTGCACATCTCTGTGCGCCAGCACGACAAATACGCGGATCCAAGCTATACCAGGCGGATGCAATTTACCATGCCGAGACGAGTAGGGGGCCACATGCGAACCCTGCCGCTACCCCCCACGATTTCTGAGGGGGAGGGTGGGGTTCACTTCGCTCGGGAGCTCCCGAACGACGTGAACCCCACCCTCCCCCTAAGAAATCGTGGGGGGTAGGGGCAGGGTTCGCATGTGGCCCCCTAACAAGCTTGGAGTCCGTGTTTCCTCCGCATGACAACGGAGCGGGCAAGCGCACACTGGAAACCCCCGAGAGGCCCACTGCAGGCTCCCGGGAAGCCCACGGAGCGCCCCAAAGAGGCCTTCTCTTCCTTGTCTTCAGTTTCTCCTCCTTCTCGCTCCCCCTTCTCCTCCTCCTCCTCCTTTTCCTCCTCCTCCTCCTCCCCCTCCTCCCCCCTCCTCCCCTCCCCCTCCCTCCCCCTCTCCTTCCCCTCCGCCTCCTCCTCCTCCTCCGCCTCCTCCTCCACCTCCTCCTTCTCATCCTCCTCGCCCTCCCTGCTGCGCGGACGCAGAGGAGGTCGAGCTCACGACCCGGGTTGTGCTGCTCCTACGCGCAGTAGCATTCCTGCTGCGCTGTCGCACAGGCACGGGGGCGGCGCTTACCGCAGGCATCTTTATATACATTCGTGCGCATACTCATCGATATGCGTGTATCTGCATATGTATATATATATGTACACAAATCAATGCATCTAACTATATGTATAGCACTACTCCCCCTCTCCCTCCTTGAGTCCGCCAGCATACGAGTGGGAGGTCGTACACGAATCTGCGTTTCCACGGGCTTCACAGGACCCGAGGAAACGCACAGATGAATACCAACGCACACAGTGTGCTGCCAAACTGATTATTTACATCCAACGGTTTGTATTGCACTGCTGGCCACCATCCACGCACATTCTCCATGCGAGTTCCACCATATGCAGGCGTAAGTTCCGCAGTACAGGCGGGGCGAAAGACGAGGAACCCCCTTATGAAGCCATGCAACGTGCGAGCCTGCCGCTGGGGCCTTTGGTATGGCGGTTTATACGGCCACGAAACATGAGAGGGGTGTACTGGAATGCGTCTGGGGACGCATGCGGGCCCTGCCGCTGGGGCCTTCGGTGGAACTCCCCATGGGGCCACGACGCGTGGGAGAGGTGTGCTGGCATGGTTCCGGGGACGCATGCGGGCCCTGCCGCCGGGGCCTTCTGCGGAGTTCCCTGTGGGGCCACGAAGCGCGTGAGGGCCGTGCCGACATGGGTCTGGGGACGCATGCGGGCCCTGCCGCTAGGGTTTTCCGCGCGGGCCGCCCTATGGGGCCACGAAACGCGCGAGAGCTGTGTCGAAACACAGGAGGGGCAAGGATGAGGGAATGGGGGAAAGGGACAGCGGGAGGTAGCGAGATGCGGGCGACTCTCTCTTCAAACCGAAGGCCCAACACCACAGGATGGTTGGGAAACACGTGTCGTTCAAGCATGCGCCAATGGCATGGAATGCCGACAGCCTCAGTGTCTGGGCGTCAGAATATCATTGCCCATGCCAGGGGACGACCACGTGATGCAACTGCGCATGTCTCTTTTGACGCACTTGCTTCCGCACAGAGAGAGGGACACGCCCCGCGCATACAGCTCCAAGACACCGGCAGGCTGCAGCCAAGCACCTACGTTTCAAAACCATATGCTCGCTCCGAGGATCTGAGCCGTACTTAAGCTTCGCATCGCAATGAGAAGCAGTGAGTTCTATCGGCTCCCGTGCCCGAAAATAGATACCACGTCGGTCCTTAGAGGCCTCCCGCATAGGGTCCGCGCATGTGGGATCGGAGGATCGCGCCGCATCCCCAATGCATCGCGGATGCATTGTCGCCGTCGGCGTGGAGAAAATCCAGCTCCACATTGAACCGCGCCGCCGATGCAGCGTGATCCTCCGACCCCATCTTCTCGAGCCCCATCTAAGATTAGGTCGGGCGTGTCTTCCTACAAGCGGATTTCGCACGCCAAATCAAAAATGATCAAACAATGCTTCATAATAGTCCAAATAATACTTTACATATGGTCCCGGGGCTAGTTTTTGTCTAATGTTGAATACTCCCCCTGTAGAGGGACACGCCCGGCATAAATCTAAGAGGCCCAAATTTCGATGGTATCCTAGGTACTGTGTCCCTCGACTCACGGCGGGAGACGTCCGATTCTACTGCGCCCGTTTCGTGGCAACGCCTGTGGGGCGAACAAATGTACAAGTTTTGTTGTTCTCGTTGCGTGGTGATGATGCTGATCATCATCACCATCGAACCGAATCGAGCCCATCGGAGACGACGCCGTCAGTCCCATGCTCTCGAATGCCTTTAGGATCGGGCGACACCCGAGCTTACGTTTGCGATTCGCGACCGTGCATCTCGCAGCTCGCAACTGCGCGCAACTGCTCACAATCGCTGCCGCCATGAACCGGAAGGAAACCGTAAAGCCACGTCCTGGTTGGTCGACCGCGCTCCAGCTCTCGGAAAATCCGGAGCCCTTCTGAGCCCTGACCGAAGAGTTGCGCCTCGAGATGTCACGGGTCCCTGGCGCCGAAGTTGGCCTCTTCGGAGGCTTCTAATCCCGCGGGCGATCTTCCCGCGAGCCGCGCAAATCATTCGGGGGAAGAGGAGCGGGGGAAGCGAACGAGGGGGGCGCAAATTCCGAGGGCGGAGGAGGAGATGGGACCTCCTGGGCTCTAAGGGCGGCCTGGCACAGCCTGCCCACTATCTCAGAGTGTCGTCGTCGTCGTCGCATCACAGGCCCCTCGAAGGCCACCTCCTCTGCGTTCGATCGAACATCGCACCGTCGAGCTCCCGAAGTCTCGCGTGGATCAATGTCAGGGGGTGGCCCCTCAAGGCCATGGTTTGCGTGGTCTTCCCCCGGCGCCCCCCTGGGCCAGCGAGTTCAGCGCGGGTGCCATGGTCAGCCTGCCGCCGAGCGCCAGCGCCAGCTTGACCGCCCCTTCCTCGTAGCATGCCGTGACCAGCGCCAGCTGGGCCACCTCGTCTGCCAGGGTCTTGAGATTATGCCGGTTCGCGCGCCGCGCCGCGCCGCCCTCGGCCATCGGCCCCTCGCCCGCTCCCGCGTTTCGCACGCCGCCGAGGTCGTGCCTGTCAGCCCGATCTTCTCGTTGCTCTGCTGTCTTCTGCGTCGCGCATCCGCGCGCGTGCTCGCCCTGTAGCGTTCGCAGCCATCTGCGCTCCCGGCGACCCGATGAATGTCTCAAGTTCGGCGATCTCGATCTGTCGCTACCGCTGGGCCAGGTTCGCAGCAGACGCCTCCTGGCCACGCCCGTCTCGCCGCAGTCGAGCCCGCTCAGGTCCGCTTTCTTTGTGTCCCTCCTCTTCGGCACCTTCTCGTTCGCGCCCTTGCCTTTGGAGCTGTTGGCCTTGCCCGCGGACCCCCTCGCGGCCTCCTCGGCCCCCATTCCGCCCGCGGCCCTCGGCGTCGCCCGTCGCGCTGAAGTTCGGCAGGCCCTGCGTCCGCGACGCGGGGCCGAGGCGGCGGAAGGCGGCTGCTGCAGATGCGCTTCTGGAGCGAAGGGGGGTCGTCAAACTCCACGCCGCAATCCGCCTCGGGGCATTCAAACAGCTGCGGCAGGGCAGCGGGTTGATTGTAGGCCGAGCGATCAGCGATGCATCGTTCTCGCCGATAAACTGCTGTCAGATGATTAATGGCTGCGTGGCGACATGCGAACGTCGAAAGGCACGAGGGGCATTGATTGGTCACCGTCACCCGCGTAAAGACATTCATCTCGCCGCGCTCTCCTCCCCCCGCGCGTGTCCGACGCGATCAGAGGGCCCTAGTGGTTCAGAATTTGCGATTGCACTCCGCCCCCTCCCCGTCCAGCAGGGGGCGCAGGAAGCCGGCCTCGATGCGCTCCTGATCCTAGCGTTGCCACGTTGGCGTCGCCGCGGGGCTTGCAAGCCAGAGGCCCGCAACTTCGCGACGTCGAAATCGAAGCGCCACTTCGTCAGCGCGGGGGCCAGATGCACCCGCGCGCGGCCGCTGCCTGCGTCGTCCAGTCACCAACGAAGCTTTTTGGATAGAAACAAGTCGTTCTTGAACTGCAAGGCCGCGGGGTTCGCGCGGCCCTTGGGGGTCAAGGTTGGGGCGCGCGCCGGCGCCCATGGGAAGGTCGGAACCTCGGCGTTATCGGATTTTACCGTTCCGAAGACTGCAGCCAGCTCCTGAACGTGCTGTTGGGGTCGGCGGGCGAGAGCTTGAGAGCGGCGAAGCCGTCGGATGCGCGGCTCGACGCTCGAGAGGGGGCAACTTTGATTCGCTTCCAGACGGCTTCCGCGCGCGCGGTCGTGACTTCCCACCGCCCCCCTTCCTTTCTCCGCGTTCGGCTGTCTGTGCATGGCGATGCCGTGGCATAGCGCAGCAACGTATCTGGTAGCGACCGCGTCGAGCCGCTTGGACAGTTCCACCGCCGGGGCCCTCGCCTCGAGACCAGCCAGCGCCGCCCCGGGAATGCGGGCCCGAAGCGCAAGACGCCTCCGAGAGAAACTCTAACAGGTCCCCCAAAACTCCCCCATCCCCCGCCACCCTTCTCGCGCGGCAGCGCACCGAGCTCGGATCCCCTCGTCGTTGCGTCCCGAGGTCTGCGCGCGGGCTCCCCAGAAAACCGAGATGGCCCGGACCTCGCCAGAGATGGGGGCCTCGTTGCAACGAGACGCTCGGGCCGCCCCCTGGGGCCCTCGACCCGCGAAACAGGGACCGACTGCTTTCTTATCTCGGCTCTGGGCAAGACCGACTCGTCCCAGTGCGACGTCAAGATGCCGATCTGAAGCTCCACCCATAGGGCTGCGCTGCGAGCGTCTGGGGCAATATGGGCACAGGTGACGTCATCGGCGAACTTCCTCACTCCCAGGTCACAATTCTCTCGGGTAGCGGCGCAACCTGCGATCATCTCGTGCGCAGTCGCAATGGGAAAGAGATCTCTCCGCCTCTCTTGCGTCGGTGACTCAAACGCCGGCCTGAACTTCGCCGCCGCGCCTGCGTCGCCCGTGAGACATGCCGCTCCCTTCCGATGCGTGCCAGTGCCGTCGTAAGCCTGTGCTGCGCATGCCGTGTTGCGGTGGCGCGTTAGAGTGATGTCCGCGTCCTCTCCCTGATGCATCTGGCGCGCGGTGTAATCCATGTAGCGATGCGAGACGCGAGCGAAAACTTTCGCCACGTCGTGCTTGGTCATAATGTGGCTCTGGCCCGCCTCTCGTAGTCACCACCGCAATGCGATGCCGACCGTCGGCGCGCCCGCTCGTGGCCGGCCACGCACATGTATGCGGTCCCCCGCTGGTTGTCGAAGACCCGCTCGCAGTCTTCGTGCCCCCGCCCGCGCCTTCCCAAAGCTGCGTAGTCCGTGGAATAGTCGCGCGCCCCGTGCCCGCGGCATGTGATTCATCTTGCTCTACTGGTAAGTTTGCGAGGGGTTTCACCGCGCATTGAGCCTCCGATGTTGTCGTGTCCTCGCCAGCTGTGCACGTGTGAACTCTTGTCGTAATGGCCCCGCGACTGGTGGTCGGTCTTCTCCTGCTCGTCGCGGTACTCGGCTCGAAACTAGCGTGCGCCATGCCTCGGTCGGCATGGGCGAGTGGGTTGCTGCCCTCCGGCCTCGTCCTCTGCAGAGCTGCTGTGCGACTCCTTCCAGGTCGCTGTTCGCCAACACCTGGTGCTCCATGTCAGAGAGAAAAAGGTAGTCGTGAGCCGACGCGGTGTCGATGAAGTCCTCGGTCGCAAAAGATGGCGACTCCATCCCGCCTTCGCAACCAGGCAGGGCCAAGTCCTCTGGCCACGCCTGCAAATCAGGCCGAGCGTCTGGTAAGATGCAATGATTCCGCTTTCGCGGTGCCGGGTCATTTCCAGCCATCTGAAACTGATGCGCCACGCCACGTCCTCCCCGTTGGTGCGGATCGCCGCCTCCAGCTCCTGGTTGAGCTCTCGCTCTCGCGCCATCCTGATGCCCTGCCTTGCCTGCTTGCGCCGTCGAGCACGCTGTCGCAGTCTTCGTGTGCCGTTCAGCTCCCCGTCCAGCGCATCGCGTGCTCTGGTGCGCGCCCGTAGTGCATCCTCCCGTTCCCGTGCCAATCGTATATACCATTGTGGTCTGTGTCGTCGTGTAGTGCCGAGCTGTTGTTGAACTCTTTGGTGGGTCGTCTTGACAATTGCCTCCCATTCTGACTCCAAGGTATGTCGCCTCATCCACGCATCCACTTCCAGGTATCCGTCATCCCGTAGTAGCTGTCCCAATGCATTCTCCACGTCGTCCCGTAGATGCTTTGCTTCTTCTTCATCGCGCATCGCACGGCTGAGTGGAAACACATCCCAGGTAATGCCAGTGTGCTGTGCGGCGATGAATGCCAATCTATAACCAAGCTCCGCCACGACACTCATGTGATCCAGAATCGCTACGCTCGGGGTCGCCAGTGCTCGCCGTGGAAGGTTGTATACTACCGCGCATTCTTTTACACGTCCCATCTACGGAGAAGAAATCACCAGGCGGTCCATGTAACTGCATTTCCGATGTCCGTAGTCGATAGGTCCGCATGGATGCCACCGAGTAGCTGATGCCAGTGCGTTCTCCTCGGTCCATTCCCTGTAGAATTTGTCCGTTTGGTGTTCTTGGCTTCTGCCATGTGGTCCGAGGGTGGGGCTATCCACCTTCGGCACAAACCCATCGACAGGCCTGATGCCCATCGCCCTAGCCCCGTCCGAGAAGAGGAGGGGAGGACGATGTTGTTTTTGGGTGCAGGCTTGAAGGTTGGTGATTCACGATCTCAACCAACATCAATGGCTCCAGAGTCTGGCTTGTCGCTGCACGGCGACGGAACCCTGTTAGACTCGGCTTCCTGAGCCTTCGCACAGAGGAGCTATGTGGAGGAGGAGGGACCCTGGGCCTGGCCGGTGGCTCGAGGGAGGGCTCAACTTCTTCCCGCCTCATCCCCCTTGGCCTCCTCTTCCCCCTCCTCCCTCGTGCTTCGCCCCCTCGTCCGCCACCTCATGGTCGTGCTCCTTCTCCTGCTCATCCTCGCTGTCTTCCTCAACCCCTCCCTTTCTTGGACCTCCTGGGAGCCCAGAAGCCCGAAGAGGCGGCTGCGGGCAGGCGGCCCAGGCACGTTGGCGCGCCCGTCCTGGGACCGGAGGTGCGCGGCGTCTGCCAGGGCCTCCCCTCCGCCCCACGGTGCTGAGGAGGAGCGATGCGGTCGCTGTGCCACCACGAAGGGACGCTGCACGAGGAGAAGGAGGAGGAGGAGGAGGAGGAGGAGGAGGAGGAGGAGGAGGAGGAGGAGGGGAAAAAGGGGAGGAGGGAGGAGGAAGGTGAGGAGGAGGGAGGAGGAGGAGGAGGAGGAGGAGCGATGCGGTCGCAGGGCAACCACGAGGAGACGCTGCACGGATGGGAGGAGGAGGAGGAGGAGGAGGAGGGAGGAGGAGGAGGAGGAGGAGGAAGGAGAGGAGAGGGAGGAGGAAGGAATGAGGAGGGGGAGGAGGGGGAGGGGTCGCGTGCAGCTGGAGGAGGAGGGAGGAGGAGAGGAGGGGGAGGAGAAGGAGGAGGAGGGGGGAGGAGGAGCGATGCGGTCGCCGTGCCACCACGAGGGGACGCTGCAAGAGGAGCGAGGGGGCTCCTCTGGCCGCGGCGAGCCTCGGCCACGGGCAGGCTCCAGACTGTCGAGGAGCGGCCCGGAAGCCAGAGCCCCCAGCGAGCCCCAGAGGGGTCCTTGCCTCAGCGCCCTGGCTGTAGGAGGGAAGGGGGGCTGGCTCGGGGGAGGGAGCTCTCCTCCTCCTCCTCCTCCTCCTCCTTCGCCTCCTCCTCCTCCTCCGCCGCCTCCTCCTCCGCCTCCTCCTCCTCCTCCTACTCCGCCTCCTCCTCCTCCTCCTACTCCTTCTTCTCCTCTCTGATCCGCAACTGCAGGGGTGCCGCGCATTTCCCACAGAATTTTCAAGTATTTTGATGTCTTTGCCGTTCTGGGCTTGCTGCGGCTCAGGACGCCCCTGGAAGCCTCCAAGATGGCCCCAAGAGGGCCCAAGAAAGCGTCTCGAGTACCAGATAATCGTCCAAGACCGCCTCATGACGCCTCATCACGGCCTCCAGACGGCCCAGGACGCCCAGGACGGCCGCACGACAGTCCCAGGCTGGCCCAAGAGAGCCTCTGGAGGGACCCGAGACGGCCTCAGAAGGCCCCCTGACGGCCCAAGACGGCGCCAACACGGCCCCACAGCGGCTCCAAGCCCAAGACGGCACAAGAGATGCCCAAGACGGCCCAAGGGGGCCCCAGGACTGCCCAAGAGGGTCCCAAGGACTCCCCGAGACTGCCCTGCAGGAGAGCTCCTCTACATATGGCGACGACATGCATCACATGTGACGGCCTTGGGTGCTCGAAGCTTTGCCACTCAACAGGTTGAGCTGGCGCGGTGGCGGAACTTGTCGCAGGCATCTGCGTAGTCTGCCACCATCTACCATTTAGGAGATCCGAAGCCCAATGGCAGGGCGAGGCCTCATTCTGATCTGGATAGGACGTCGCTCTGCTGGAACCTCCGGATCCTACGAAAATGGCGAAGTTTTCGCAGATCGCAGCCCCAAAGGAGGGCGAGCTCGAATTCTGATCCGAATGAGACGTCGCTTCGATGGACCTTCCGAGATCCCACGAACGTGGCGGCAACTTCGCAGTTCGCAATGCCAAAGAAAACGAGTCCTCATTCTAATCCGGAAACGACGTCGCTCCGCTGGACCCCCAATGGGCACACGGAAACGGTGTCGGCTTCGCAGTTCGCAGGCCCCAGGGAGGACGAGTCCTCATCCGAATCCGAACAGGACGTTGCTCCGATGGGCCTTCCAGGAACCCACGCAAATAGCTACGGCCCTGCAGATAGCAGCTACCTGTTTTGGACAGTAGAGCGTGATGTGCCCAGATCGTTGCACATAAGGTGGCAGCCTCATGCTGGTCCAGATAGGACGTCGCTCCACTGGAACCTCAGGGTCCAGGTCCGACAACAGCGGCTACAGGCGGTCCACCGCCAGATCGCGCAAATGCGCTCAAATTCTTTAAACAAGCAGTAACAACAACTCTAAGTCAAAACCTGCAAAAGTCTCAAGCCCCCCCAACAACTTCAAAACATCTCTAAGCCCAAACCTGCGAACATCTCAAACCCAAGAGAAACTTCAACAACATCTCTAAGCCAAAACCTGGAAACGTTTCACCCCCAAAAGGCTGCAAAACATCTGGAAGCCAAAACCTGGGCAAATCACAAACTCTAACAACATTTTAAACCATCTCTAAAAACTCAAACCTGGGGAAACAACTCAAAACAATCAAAAGCATGAAATCGAAACTCTAAACCAACTCGAAAGAACTAGACACAACTATTGAACAACTCTACACGCTTAAAACCACAGAACAACCTTTTTAAAACCATATTAAACAAGTCTTGAACATATGAAAACTCGGAAAGCATTGGCGACAGTGTACAGTTTTTAAATTCGCCACAGAAAACTCTAAGCAAATATCTGGTCGCCTGGCAAGCTCTTAAAACACTTTGGCAGCAACCATAAAACACTCTAAATTCAAACCCCAGCGGCCACGATTCTTGGTAGTAAAAACTTCTGATCAACATCTAATACAATCCGGCCCATTTTTGTAAAGTTTTCAGGCGCGCGTATGTTTTTCGATTTCTCTGCTGCAGGTTGTTCTGGAGTTTCGGTTTCAAGTTTTTTGGGGGTTTGCGATTCCCAGATTTTGGCTTAGATATGTGTTTGCCTTTTCTCGGGTTTGAGATGTTCACCGGTGTTCGTTTAAAGATGTTCTCCAATTTCTTGGGGGTTGAGTTTCCCCTTGAAGATTGTCAGAAGATTTTACTATTGTTTTCTCGGTGGACCTCCTGTGATATAACGGACGAACCGAATTCAGGATCCTACGAAAGTTGTAAAGTTTTCGCATATCGCAGCCTGCAGGGAGGGCGAGGTCTAATTCTGATCCGAATAAAGCGCCGCCCAACTAGAACCGCCCAGGAGCCCACGGAACTCGCGACAATTTCGCAATTCGCGAGTCGTCCTGCTGAGAGGAACAAGACCTCGCCCCGCTGGACCTCCCAAGGGCCCACGGAAGTGACGACCCTTGCGCAGTTCGCAGCCCGCAGGGACGGCGAACGATCATCTGATCTGCATAAGTCTTCACTCCGCTGGGCCCAAATGTCCAACGAGAGTTGCGATCCATTTGCAGATTCTAGCCCCACCAAGGACGGCGTGATACCATCTGATTCGCATAGGACACCAGTCTGCTGGACCCCTCTCCCACGAAAACCAACATAGTGGCTCCACTTTTGCGGATCGCAACCCACCAGGATCGGCGAGCCATCATTGGATCTGCGCAAGACGTCACCACGCTGGACCAACAAGAAGTCCACGATCGTGGGGGCAAATTCATAAGCCGCAGACCCCCAGGGACGGCGAGCTACCCTCTGATTTGAATAAGACGTCACTACCCTATTCCTCCCAAAAGGCAGCGTAACTGGCGTCGGTTTTGCAGATCGCAGCCCCGACGGACGGTAAGCTACCATCAGATCTGCGCAGGACGCCACTACGCTGACCCCCCCAGGAGCCCACGAAGGTGGGAACGGTTTCTCTTATCCTGCTCACCCCAAGGGCGGCGAGCTACCATCTGACCTGCTTAGGACGATATTCGCAGGACCCCCCAAGAGCCAGTTAAATTGGCGTCCGTGTTGCACTTCCCAGCCTTCAAGCAGCGGCGAGCTACCATCTAACCTGCTTAGGACGTCACTACGTTGGGCACCCCAGGAGCCACCGAACATAGCGTCAGTTTCGCATGTCGCAGCCCCTAAGAGGCGGCGAGCTACCATCTGATCTGCTTAAGATGCCACGACGCAGGACCCCCCAGGAACCACCGAAAGCGGCGTCGGCTTTGCATGTCGAAACACCCAAGCAACGGCGAGCTACTATCTGACCTGTTTAAGACGTCGCTACGCTGGAACCCTCAGTCCCACGAGAGCAGCGACAGTTTCACACAACGCAGTCCCTCAGGGACGGCGGGCTACCATCTGATCTGCGTAGGACGCAGCTCAGCTGGGCCGTGGCGAGAATCTCACACATCGCAGCCCCCAAGGACGGCGAGCTACCGTCTGATTTAGGACGTCACTCCGATGGACTTCCCAGGAGCCTGCGATAGTGGCGACAGTGGTGCAGCTGTTAAACCCCCAGGGACGGCGAGGTCCCAGTCTGATCTGGGTACAGCGTCACTCCGCTGGGTCTCCCGGGGCCCACGAAAGTGGCGGCAGTTTCGCAATTCACATCCTCTATGGACGGCGAGGTAGGAGGGGAAATGGCGGCAGGCAGGCGGGCCGGAGGTAGGAAGCAGGAGAAGGGATACCCATGGGGGCGGGATCGGAGGAGAAGGAGGCACCAGTGCTTGAGTCAAAACGAGAGCCCAACGCAAAAGGTCTGGGACAAAATCGAATCCATTCGCTGCGTGATGCTGCCGTAAGTAGCTTCGGAGACGGAACGCATCCCGTCTTTGGCCCCTTTTCCTTGCGCCCTTCCTCCTGCTTCGTCAACGTTCTCTTCCAATTCCTCCTCTCGCCTGCTCGGGCTTCCGTACGTTTATAAATCCTGCATTTCGATGTGCCACGCTCCCCACCAATACTACAAGCCCAGCATGAGGTGTGCAGTGAGGGCTGCTTGCTCCCGAATGCACCTAAACTCGTGCTATAAGATCCAGTGCCGTGTGCTAGTCTACGCGGAGCGGCGAGAAGGAGCATTCATGTTGTCCTCACTGGTGTTTGAAAGACATACAGGCAATATACGACTTATGTTTTCCCATCGTTCTTCAGGGCCACATCCTAGAAATAATATATTCGAGCACCCAGAAAAGTGTCGAAACAGTGTCGGACGAGTGTCTCCCAGGGCTCGACACGTTGACCTCGAGTTTCGGTACTTTCTCGGTGTTCGAGCTTCTGTCTGGCGATCAAGGCTAAAGAGTAGGCTGGAACATCATAGCCTAAGAACCCGATCCCACTTGAGAAGGTGGTCCAACAGGGCCCCGCCGCGCTCCCGTCGCCAGCGCCATCCAAACCACTTCCTGAGCTGGGCGCTGGCCCTTCACCTCGGCGGCGTGCCGAGGCGGAGAGCGAGGAGGGAGGGGGGCGGCAGGGGCTTCCCAGCAGGCGGCGGAGGCTCCCAGAAGCCCTCCGGCCTCCCGAGAAGCCCCCTCCTGAGGGGACCCAGAGACACACACACACCCACACACACACACACCCACACACCCACACACCCACACACCCACACACCCACACACCCACACACCCACACACCCACACACCCACACACCCACACACCCACACACCCACACACCCACACACCCACACACCCACACACCCACCAACACCCACCAACACCCACCAACACCCACCAACACCCACCAACACCCACCAACACCCACCAACACCCACCAGCACCCACACACCCACACACCCACACACCCACACACCCACACACCCACACACCCACACACCCACACTCCCACACACCCACACACCCACACACCCACACACCCACACACCCACACACCCACACACCCACACACCCACACACCCACACACCCACACACCCACACACCCACACACCCACACACCCACACACCCACACACCCACACACCCACACACCCACACCACACCCACACCCACACCCACACCCACACCCACCCACAC